>JARQOC010000001.1:40063630-40228616 GCA_033576535.1 Allobates femoralis
TACAACGATGTCTTAGGTACAACCAACATCAGGGGACAGTATAATGAATGAGTAATACGTCAGCGTAGTTACATAAAACAAAGAAAATAAAATTGCTTTACTCGATAAATCCTTTACCTAGGTAATAATCGTGCACGTCACTTCAGTGCTGAATCAAACTTCAGAACCATCTTACGGACATATATTGGAACTAAGTGCCACCATTTGAACATGTGAATAAAAAAGTAATAAGTGACATGTAACATATACCAGGGTATAATAATATAGCTCAAATGTAAACAATATAGGCAATATACCATAAGTCCAAAACTATGGAGAAGTATAGAAGACCAATTGATTAGCAACAATTATGTATATGTTAGTCTATGTGGGCCTCCATGACCAAAAATTATATTTAAATAAATATAGTATAATGAGATAATAACTGGAGAAAGTAGTATCACTTTATTATGATTATCAAAAACTAGCATGTGTTTATAAACAAGTACGGTATATATAACCCCTTAGTGACGGAGCCAATTTCCACCTTAATGACCAGACCGTTTTTTGTAATTCTGACCAGTGTCCCTTTATGAGGTTATATCTCTGGAACGCTTCAACGGATCCTAGCGATTCTGAGATTGTTTTTTCGTGACATATTGGGCTTCATGTTAGTATTAAATTTTGGTCGATAATTTTTGTGTTTATTTGTGAAAATCTAAAATAATTGGCAAAAATTTTGAAAATTTGACAATTTTCAAATTTGTAATTTTTATTCTGTTGAACCAGAGCATTATGTGACACAAAAGAGTTAATAAATAACATTTCCCACATGTCTACTTTACATCAGCAACAATTTTGGAAAAAAAAAATTTTTTTGTTCGGCCGTTATAAGGGTTCAAAGTTCATCAGCAATTTTTCATTTTTCCAGCAAAATTTACATAACCTTTTTTTTAGTGACCACATCACATTTGAAGTCTCTTTGAGGGGTGTACATGGCAGAAAACACCCAAAAGTGACACCATTCTGAAAACTACACCCCTCAAGCTACTCAAAACTACATTCAAGAAGATTATTAACCCTTCAGGTGCTTCACAGGAACTAAAGCAACGTGGAAACAAAAAATGGCCATTTTAATTTTTCCAACAAAAATGTTCTTTTAGCCTCAATTTTTTCATTTTCACATGGGCAACAGGATAGAATGCATCCTAAAATTTGTTGGCCAATTTCTCCTGAGTACACCGATACCTCATATGTGGTCATAAAACACTGTTTGGGCGCACGGCAGGGCTCAGAAGGGAAGAAGCGCAATTTGACTTTTGGAGCTAATTTACCATTCAAAAAGTGAAATGGCGCTCCTTCTCTTCTGAGCTCTACCGTGCGCCCAAACAGTGGTTTATGACCACATATGAGGTATCGGTGTACTCAGGAGAAATTGGCCAACAAATTTTAGGATGCGTTTTATCCTGTTGCTCATGTGAAAATGAAAAAATTGAGGACAAAAGAAAATGTTTGTGAAAAAAAAGTACTTTTTCATTTTTACGGATCAATTTGTAAAGCCCCAGAGGGTTGAAAGTGCTCACTATGCATCTAGATAAGTTCCTTGGGGGGTCTAGTTTCCAAATGGGGTCACTTGTGGGGGAGCTCCAATGTTTAGGCACACAGGGGCTCTCCATACGCGACATGGTGTCCGCTAACAATTTGAATGGAAAATTAGCTCCAATTGTTAGCGGACACCATGTCACGTATGGAGAGCCCCTGTGTGCCTAAACATTGTAGCTCCCCCACAAGTGACCCCATTTTGGAAACGAGACCTCCCAAGGAACTTATCTAGATTGGTGGTGAGCACTTTGAACCCCCAGGTGCTTCACAAATGAATCCGTAAAAATGAAAAAAGAAAATTTTTGTGGAAAAGAAAGTACTTTTTCATTTTTACGGATCAATTTTTGAAGCACCTGGGGGTTCAAAGTGCTCTCTATGCATCTAGATAAGTTCCTTGGGGGGTCTAGTTTCCAAAATGGGGTCACTTGTGGGGGAGCTCTAATGTTTAGGCACACAGGGCTCTCCATACGCGACATGGTGTCCGCTAACAATTTGAATGGAAAATTAGCTCCAATTGTTAGCGGACACCATGTCACGTATGGAGAGCCCCCGTGGGCCTAAACATTGTAGCTCCTCCACAAGTGACCCCATTTTGGAAACGAGACCTCCCAAGGAACTTATCTAGATTGGTGGTGAGCACTTTGAACCCCCAGGTGCTTCACAAATGAATCCGTAAAAATGAAAAAAGAAAATTTTTGTGGAAAAGAAAGTACTTTTTCATTTTTACGGATCAATTTGTGAAGCACCTGGGGGTTCAAAGTGCTCTCTATGCATCTAGATAAGTTCCTTGGGGGGTCTAGTTTCCAAAATGGGGTCACTTGTGGGGGAGCTACAATGTTTAGGCACATAGGGGCTCTCCATACGTGACATGGTGTCCACTAACAATTGGAATTGTAAGTGGATACCATGTCGTGTATGGCGAGCCCCTGTGTGCCTAAACATTGGAGCTCCCCCACAAGTGACCCCATTTTGGAAACTAGACCCCCCAAGGAACTTATCTAGATGCATAGAGAGCACTTTGAACCCCCAGGTGCTTCACAAATTGATCCGTAAAAATGAAAAAGGACTTTCTTTTCCACAAAAATTTTCTTTTTTCATTTTTACGGATTCATTTGTGAAGCACCTGGGGGTTCAAAGTGCTCACCACCAATCTAGATAAGTTCCTTGGGAGGTCTCGTTTCCAAAATGGGGTCACTTGTGGGGGAGCTCCAATGTTTAGGCACACAGGGGCTCGCCATACACGACATGGTATCCACTTACAATTCCAATTGTTAGCGGACACCATGTCCCGTTTGGAGAGCCCCTATGTGCCCAAACATTGTAGCTCCCTCACAAGTGACCCCATTTTGGAAACTAGACACCCCAAGGAACTTATTTAGATGCATAGTGAGCACTTTGAACCCCAAGGTGCTTCACAAACTGATCCGTAAAAATGAAAAAGTACTTTTTTTCACAAAAGTTTTCTTTTTTTTCTTTTTACAGACTAATTTGTGAAGTAGCTGTAGGTTCCAAATGCTCACTATACCCCTAGATATAATCCTTGAGGTGTCTAGTTTCCAAAATGGGGTGACTTGTGCGGGAGCTCCAATGTTTAGGCACACAGGGGCTCTCCATATGCGACATGGTGTCCGCTAACAATTTGAATGGAAAATTGGCTCCAATAGTTAGCAGACACCATGTCGCATATGGGGAGCCCCTATGTGCCTAAACATTGGAGCTCCCGCACAAGTCACCCCATTTTGGAAACTAGACACCTCAAGGATTATATCTAGGGGTATAGTGAGCATTTGGAACCTACAGCTACTTCACAGAATTTGATAATGTCATATTGAACATTTTCTTTTTTTCACACAATTTCTCACTTTTAGAGCATGTGCACAAGATACGGAGACACTGTGTCCTGGTTGTCTCCTCCCCTGCCTTTTTTTTTAGTATTTCTTTATTAAATTTAAAAAAAAAATGACGTGGGGCTTCGCCATATTTTTGGTCCAGCCAGGTACAGCAGGCAGCTACGGGCTGCCACCAACCCCTTCTGCCTAGTTTTACCTGGCTGGAAACCAAAAATATAGGGAAGTCCCTTTTTTTTTAAATTATTTCATGAAATAATTAAAAAAAAAAATGGCGTGGGCTTCGCCATATTTTTGGGCCAGCCAGGTACAACTAGGCAGCTGGGGGCTGGAATCCTCAGCGTAGGGAGGCCCAAGCTTTCTGGGCCCCCCCCCGCTGTGAATTGCAGCCCGCAGCCGCCCCAGAAAATGGCGCATTCATAGAAGCGCCATTTTCTGGCGCTGTATCCAGCTCTTCCAGCTGCCGTGTAGCGGTGGCAGACTGGGTAATAAGGGGTTAATGCCAGCTTTTTCGCAGCTGGTACTAAGCCCGAGATTCATAACGTCTGGCCAATATTAGACCAGACCATTAGGAATCTCTAGTAATTTGTAAAAAAGACACAAGACAGAGAAAAATATTTTTATTAGAAAAAAAACACAAACACTACTTGGACTCCATCTTTATTATTCATTCTTCGTCCGACGTAGTCCAGTGGGAAGTCCGACGTAGTCCAGTGGGAGGTCCCGCGACGATTATCAGTTTTATAGCATATGGGGCATCCCCCATATGCTATAAAAGCAGGTTCATTGTCAGGAGGATGACAGGTCATGAACTCAGTGAGTTCTTGACCTATCAGAATCCTCGGGTCACAAGGGGTTAACTGTGCTCTTCATGGCGGTCTCCACATCAGGTCAACATAAGTGGTGATCTATCAGGATCCTGGGATCCCGTAGGGATCCTGGGATCACCACTGATGGTGATCTGATGTGGAGATCACCATGAAGAGCACAGTTAACAAGGGGTTAACTGTGCTCTTCATGGTGGTCTCCACATCAGATTACCATCAGTGGTGATCTATCAGGATCCTGGGATCCCACAGGGATCCTGGGATCACCACTGATGGTGATCTGATGTGGAGATCACCATGAAGAGCACAGTTAACAAGGGGTTAACTGTGCTGCTCATGGTGATCTCCACATCAGATCACCATCAGTGGTGATCTATCAGGATCCTGGGATCCCATAGGGATCCTGGAATCACCACTGATGGTGATCTGATGTGGAGACCACCATGAGCAGCACAGTTAACCCCTTGTTAACTGTGCTCTTCATGGTGATCTCCACATCAGATCACCATCAGTGGTGATCCCAGGATCCCTATGGGATCCCAGGATCCTGATAGATCACCCCTTACTGATGTGATGTCTGATGTGGAGATCACCATGACAGTACAGTTATCCCCCTGTGACCCTTGGATTCTGATAGGTCATGAACTCACTGAGTTCATGACCTGTCATTCCCTGGGCCGCACAGCAGGGGTTAACAGCAGCGCGCGCGTGCGCGCACACCACCAGGGTGCGCGCACAGAGGAGGCGCGCGCTGCAGAAGACAGCAGCAGGAGCCGCCGACAGGAGAAGCCCCCAGGACCGGAGGACCCCGGGACCGGAATCAGGATCGTTGGTAGGTAAGAGTGGTGAGGGGGAGGTGGGGGGGTCTGCAAACTCCATCCGATGTGATGTTTGATCACATCGGATGGAGTTTAGAGGCGGCGGGGCCGGCATATGGGCACCAGGGAAGGAGGACGCGGTTCCGGACACCGGGCACCGGGGGAGGGAGCGGGGGGGGGGGGGGTTACTGTCCAGAGGCTGGGGGACCCAGAGGGGGACTAAGGAGCACCGGGGAGGACATTCCCATGCAGCCTGACATGTGTGACATGTCAGGCTGCATGGAGATGCAGGGGAAGCAGCGCACCGCCGCCATTTTTTCATTGGCAGGGGGGGATGGAGGTGTGGGGGGGGGATGGAGGTGTGGGGGCCCGGGGGGGGGCTCGAGGGGTCTTAGGGGTTAATGGATCACTTTGATCCGACATGTGTTTTCATGTCGGATCAAAGTGAAAGCATTTTTTACAATTCACTTTCACTTTTGTAATGTGATGATCGGTAAACGGTGTTTACCGGTCATCACATTACAGGTGCGGGTACAAAAGGAGCTAATTACTAATCTGTAGGGTGTCAGCTACAATCGGTACGCTGACACCCTAGAGGTATTAGCTCCAGGGGCGGCGCTACAGGGCTTTTTCCTGAAAACGTCTACAGACGTCGGCTAGGCTTTAGTACCCTCTTTTGCCGACGTCTGTAGACGTAAGGCTGTCGTCTAGAGGATAAACCAACACCTGTATGCAGTGTCATACCTTATAGACGTGCTTTAGAGATATAAATAATCTCCACCAGAGATATAGGAAACAAAGTATCCCTCCTAGAGGCTTTAAATAAAGAAGTAAATTGGTTCAGATCATAAAAATGATAACTGGCCTGGTTTAACTATGTAAAAAATAATGTATATATATACCTTTCAAGTATAGCAGGGATGCCTGTCCTTTTATTAGAAACAAGGAAATCATATAATGTCCAAATAGGTAACCAGGTAGGACTAGCAGGTGCTGTCAATAACACACAAAGTACTGTACCAGTGACATAAAGTAAATCATAATTGAAATCACACCCTAAGTGGGTATATAGTGTATCACACATAGTACCACCAAGTCTATGTCTAATTAATATAAATGACTCATGTCACATAGCTTGTTCAATATTACCTGGATGATCAATGCCAGTAGCAAAATGTGAATGGGGTGATAATGCCCTATAAACAAACAATGTAGTAGAAGCAGCATTACAGATTGATCTTCATAGGTAATAAAACCTCTGGGTAAATATATGTACCTTTAGTAGTAATCGTTCCCACAGCACGTCCCTGCAGCGTGTGCTGTTGCTGGGAATACTGTGCTGTTTATAGTGCGCGCTCGTCGTCAGGTGACGCGAAACCGATGACGCGCTTCCGGTTCCTGGTAATGGAACGCAGGAAGCGTCTGTGTGGTGAAACGCATGTCTTCTGCGCATGCGCAGAGCGGCTAAATCATAGAATATCTCAAAGGGAACAGCTGAGCGGCTGACAACAACATATATTAACCCACTGGGTTCCAGACAAGTGCTGCAATGTTAGAGAAGCAGAATTAAGCTTATCTTCACGGTCTCTGTCAAAAGGAGATGTTACGTCCCTGGTGCGGGCGGGAGTGTGTGATTTGTGCGCAGGCATCCGCGTGCGCACAGATCACTAATGGCGGGCAATGAGAGCGCACGGCGGTCTGCAAGCATCTGCAGACCGCCGTGCGCTCCATTATAAACATAGGGGCCGCAGTCTGCATGCAGATGCTTGCAGATGCATCTGCAAAACGCTGCAGATGCATCTGCAAGTCTGAAGGCAGCCTTAGTTACCTGTTGACACCCTAGAAATGTTGCCGCGTGTAAAGGTACCATAACAGTGATGGTACCTTTACACGCCGCTACAACGTGGTGGAAACAACCGGGTGCTTCACGTGCACGAGCACGCAGCAATGGTTACAAACGGTACCCGCACCGCCTTTACACGCCGCTATAAGGTGCGTTACAGAAGGTTGAATCTATCTCTGGATACACAGCCGGGTGCCTAA
Organism: Allobates femoralis; assembly: GCA_033576535.1. Lineage (NCBI taxonomy): Eukaryota > Metazoa > Chordata > Amphibia > Anura > Aromobatidae > Allobates > Allobates femoralis. Next base: position 40,070,747 of record JARQOC010000001.1, read on the forward strand.
AGTTACCTTCTGAAAAGCACCTTACCTCATTTACACGCCACTACAGAGGGTAATATGGGCGGACCTGGTGCAGCTGGGACAACACATAGGTGTGCCAGAATTGTGGATTACGAGACGTCCGTACGCTGATAGGACAAAGCAATAGCATCATGATTGGCCAGGCAGCGCAGGAGGCTGACTAATACATGACACTCGAGCAATTGTGTAGTGTGACTGGTCAGCTCCTTAAATATGCCGCCCTATGCAGTTACTACCAATCGTAACGCAGGAGCTTCCTCCAATGATCGCTGAAGGGTGGTGGTTTTCCGGAGGATGTGTCACGCCCCGGGGAGTTATCTAGGTGACGAATAAACCTTACCCTACCGTATTTACAGGCCGCTACCATCGGGTTGAAATCCACCTGTTTTAGAGCTCGGCTCTGAAACAGGTGCCGCAAGTGACGGGTGGAAACAACCGCCTTTACACGCCGCAAGATACATTTGTCTCATAAACCCGGTTGTTTCCACCATGTTGTAGCGGCGTGTAAAGGTACCCTGACAGACAGATATAGAGGGGAGAGAGTGCCCTGCCCTTGTGGGCTTACATTCTACAGGGCAATGGAGAGGGAAACAGTAGGTTGGTTCTGCTCTGGTGGTGGTGTAGAGCGCCAAGTCTGGTGGTGTTGAGGTGGCACTGTGGTCATTGCAGGTTGTAGGCTGTTATGAAGAGATGGGTTTTCAGGTTCTGAGTGTAGGGGATAGTCGGACGTGATGGGGTGCAAAATTCCAGGGGATGGGGGATGCTCGGGCGAAGTCTTGCTCCATTAAATGTTTATCATGTTTTTGACGGCATATTACCGTATGTTTAAATTAAAAGCTGTCTTGTTCTTAGTACATCCTGGCATTTTTCTTGAAAAACACCTTATTGATACTGCTGTGTGTGAATTAAGTGCATTTCTCGGGTAGAAGCACACTGAAAGCACATATGCATTTTAAATGGAACGTGTCAGGTCTCCTGTGCACCGAGAACCATGAGCAGTTCCGGATGCACATCTAGAATCCCTGCCTGATAGTCCCAGCATGTTGTAGCATACATAAACAGATCGGTACAAAACGTCTCTCAAAAGATCATTTATGATATGCTAACGATGGTAGTGACTAGTTGTAGGGGTGTTAGGACCCTGGCTAGTCAACCCCGTTTGCATGTTATCACGCCCCCTGTGGGTGTGATAACATGCTTTACAGTGCCCAGCACTGTCATAACAGCACGAGACAAAGCTACACATGTGAGCGGCTTTGTACCTCTTATCCTTGAGCAATCCAAGAAATAAAAGTGAATGTGTGCCAGCTCCCTCCATCGTTGTAACTCCACTCCCTTGGTGCGGCACAAACGTCACTTGGCTCAGTGCGGTTGATCCAGAAACTCCGACAATTCAGTCCAGTGGCACGATCCCAGAAGTCATCAGTTCACGCAAAGATGTTGCTTTTTTAATGCATTGTGAGTTTTTTATGCATTTTTTATGCATTTTTGCTGTGTTTTTGTGTCACTTTTTCTCACAAATTTGCTTGTCTATCCTTCCCCCAGCAAAGTCTAAAGGTACCGTCACATGCGGCAATATTGCTAGGCAATTTCACTGGCAATTTGCTGCTTGCAGTGAAATCATGGACACATTGTTACATTTGTACACGGCAACAAAATAGAACAATGTGTCCATGATTTCACTGCATCCAGCAAATTTCCAGTGAAATTGCTAGCAATATTGCCACGTGTGACAGTACCTTAAAAATTCTGGTGGTGCCCACGTTACTTTTTCTTTTCTTTGCAGTTTTGGTGCAGTTTGGGGTCAGGACAAACAAAAGAGCACGTCAACTGTTTGGTGCATTTTTTCAGCTCTCCCAACCATTGACAATAATGAAAAGAAAAACGCATGACCAAAATACGCATCAAAAATGCACCAAAAACGCATAAAAATGCATACGTTTTGAGGTGCATTTTTCCACCACAGAGTGCAGTTTAGCAGCATTTTTGATGTAGAAAATTTCTGCTCCCAAAATGTAGCGTCTAAGGTCCGGTGTCCACGGTGCATTTTTTATGTGGTTTTGCAGCGTTTTTGCTTTGTTTTTTTCTCACCCTTTGTCACAAAAATGCATGTTTATCCTTCCCCCAGCAAAGTCTATGAGAATTCTGAATTGCTGTGACAATTATGCTTTTTTTTATCCTTGCAGATTTGCAGCATTTTTTGGTCCAGAGAAAAAATTGAGCAAGTCAATTCTTGGTGTGTATTAGCAGCATTTTTACACCCTTTCTGCCATTGAGAATAGTGAAGAAATGCAGGACCAAATTCTGCATTTAAGGCCACGGTCACACAATCAGTATTTGGTCAGTATTTCAGATCAGTATTTGTAAGCCAAAACCAGGAGTGGGTGAAAAATGCAGAAGTGGAGCAAATGTTTCTATTATATGTTTCCTCTGACCGTTCCACTCCTGATTTTGGCTCACATATACTGATGTGAAATACTGACCAAATACTGATCGTATGACCGTGGCCAAAAATGCATTGTGTAATTGGTGCTTGTTTCTGGCACAAGGTGCCTGTTCTGCCCATTCATGAGCAGCTAAGAAAGTATTCATAGTTATACTAGTTATACTAGTTATGACCTCAAGAGGTCATTAGTTGCCTGTTTATGTTGTTTAGATGTTAAACATGATCTACCAGAGCTCTTAGCCTGTCCCCTTTAAGAATAGTGTGTGCGAAGGGACCACCCCCTCCTTCCTCCAGGCGAAAGAGATCCTTATAGTCAGTTTCCCAGTTCTTCAGTGAGAAGATAAGATGGGTGTCTCTGGCTCTCCATTCCTTACAACTTTCCCCTCGTCAGATGATTTTAGTTAGAGCAATGCAGTTATATGTTTTCTGTAAAATGTGTGTATAGGTTATAATCCAGCCATTAGTACAAAGAGAACTGTGTGATAGGAGATATGTTATACCCTGTAATTCTTCATGTTAACATGTTTGCATTGTATGTAGATAAAGGTATTTCTGTGTAGAATACTGTAAAGTGAAGTGTATTGTGCTCTGAGATACACTATTTGAGCTAATGCCTTTTGCACTATATGTAGATAGATGCATTCTGTATAAAATAGAGCCTGCTGCAGTGACTTTTACCCTAGTTATTCATGTTGACTGTAACCTGTGTTATCACTGTGTTAGTGCTAGTTTCTTTAATGCACCCAGTACTGACTGTGATTATTCTGTACTTGTATTCTAGTTTTTACCACACACATTATTGTTCATGTGATCAAGTTCATCACCTCAATTAATATAGACTCTAGAAATCCTACAGTCTGTTCCTTGGGGAAGTGAATGAGGGTTAAGCTGTACGCTGGAATGTTGGCACCAGAGGTTAGTATAGGCTTTTTTATTTTTATCAGGAATCACAGGGGGAATGAGGAAGGGTTGTCCAAATAGTAGGCAACCTCTTTAAAGTGGTTGTATCTCATTTCTTCAGAACTGTACAGTTCACTTCACGGATTCCAGCTGGCCAGGAGGCAAAAAGCTTGTAAATATTCAAAGTTTGCATCGGAGACATGGTCACTCTACTGATCCAAATGTCATGCTCTACCATGCTGCAAGCAGAGACAACTTTACCTCTGCAGAATGGGAGAAGCACAGTTTCTCTAAAGTTGGCCAAATTCAGAGATCTTCCGGGCTTCAGAGCAGTGCTTGAAGGCTCTGAAGTATAGAGCATGCGAGGGTGCGGCCATTGAATAGGGGACTGTCTAGTTGGCAGGAAACCTAGGCCAGAAAGCAGTACATAATAGAGTTTCAAATCCCTCCATTCTTGGGAACGAAGAGGATTTTAATAAAATTCAATTTTAAATGTGCTCGTTTTTTTTAGTATTTTTCAATTTTAACCACTTAATAAGATCAGACGACCCCTTTAACAATGTATGGATAAATAAAGCATGGAAAAACCCTTTAAAGGAAATCCATCAACAGGTTTTTTTTATGTAATCTGAAAACAGATGTAGGGGCAGCAATGTGTCACTTACGTGATGTGTTTTGCTGTTTCAATATAATCAGTGTTCAATCAGCCAGAGATTATCACTACAGGACTAAAGGCGGCATCACACGTGTCAACCAAGGCTGCGAAGTCGGAAGCGATGCGCGGGTGCGCGCTCGCTTCTGCCATCGCAGCCTTGGTGTCACACGGCAACATGTTGCCGGTGACATCACAGCGATGTGGGCGGAGCCATCACTCGCTGGGCTGGGATCAACCCAGCGAGCAATCCGCAGCAATACTGCGGTATAGGCTGGATCGCCGCCAACATCGCTATTGCGGGTGTCAGATGGCGCGATCCAGCTAATCGCTGGCTGCAGATTGACAGGTTTACGTTCATCCTTGTAAACCTGTCAACCTTCACCAGCGATAAATCGCAGTTGCGTTGCGCTGTCACACAGCACGACGCACTTGCTATATCGCTAGCGACATCGCTGATGTGTCACTTTTCGGCGATGTCACTCACGATATTGACACGTGTGACGCCGCCTTAAGTGTCTCAAGCCTCCTGGTCCAACCATGCTCCCAGCACTGATTAGCAACTTTCTGTCAATATACAGTGCACACAGTGAGCTGTGAGCCAGTTGTGTGTTTGGGGTTATATACAGCTCAGTCAATGGGTGGACAAGCCATTGGTGCAACCTGTGCAACTGTACAGTGGCCCTAGAGGTAAAGGGCTCACTTCCATCTCCAAAGCAGGTGGAATTATACATTATAGTGAGCTATTGGACGACAAAGGACCCATATACTGTTGTTGCACGGGGGTCCTCTTCTGCCTGTCTCTGCACCTGGCTCAGCATTCTGAGCTATGCTAGATCTGCAGCATAGAAAACTGTGATTCTATCACAATTGATGCACCCAGTAAACTAAGTGATACATTGCTGGAATCAGGGTCTTTATCACTACAGTATACTGCTGTCAGATTACATAGCAAAAGCCTGTTGACAGATTCTCTTTAACTTTTATTGCTTTTGGAGAGATGAGAAGAAAATGGCAATCATGAGTTTGTTTTTAGCTTTTTTATGATATTCACTGAGTTTTTTTCCTGTTTTCTTTTAACTATGGACATCATTGTTAATAACTGTTACGCCAGTAAGTGTAACTTTGTGGGTGCTGGGATGTACATGGGTGACCCAATATGAAAAAGGTTTTACAGAGGGGAAGACAATGGGCAAAAAAAATCTACTCAGCCTCAGGCAGGGTATTTATATACAGTAGTGAGAAAAAGTGTTCGCTCCGTTCCAGATTTCATATTCTTTTGCATGTTTGTCACACTTGAATAATTCAGATCACCAAGCAAATGTAAATATTTAGATAAAAGTAACACAAGTGAACACAAAGTGCACCTTATAAATGATGTCCTTTATTATGAAGAGAAAAAGAAATCCAAACCTACAGGGCCCTGTGTGAAATTTTTTTTAAGTAGTAACTGTACAGGCCTTTGTTGTGAATGACTTCAGCACATCTGTGGCCACAGGACATCAGTAGTCTCTCATGCTGCTCTAGTGGGATTTTCCTCCACTCCCTTCACATAATATGAGGGTCTCCACAGCTCCTCACATAGTATGAGGGTTCCACAGCCACTCACTTAGTATGGGAGTTTTCACAGGCCCTCACATAGTATGAGGGTCCTCATAGCCCCCCACATATAATGATGGTCCCCACAGCCCCTCACATATTATGAGGGTCCTCACAGCCCCTCACATAGTATAGGGTCTCCACAGCTCCTCACATACTATGAGAGTCCCCACAGCCCCTCACATATTATGAGGGTCCCCACAGCCACCTCAAATAGTATAAGGGTCTCCATATAGTATGAGAGTCTCCACAGCCCCTCTCTTCCACAGTTCTGTGACTGTTGTGGGTTTCTTGGTTATAACTTTGTCACCAAGGATTTCCTAGAGGTTTTCTATTGGGTTTAGATCAGGCCTCTGGGCGACCATTTCATTGTTTTCATGTGTTCTGTTACAAGGAACTGCTTTACTTATTTTGCTGTGTGACAGGGGGCATTCTCCAGCATGAAAATTGCTGCTGATTGAGTACTGACCACAAGTAAGGAACCATGAGTTGGTGAAGAAGGTTCTGATACACACTTGAATTCACTCTGCCATGTAGCTATATGAGAGGTCCAACCACTACATCAGCAAACATTCCCCAAACCATGACACTTCCACCACCACCTTTCACTGACTTCTTTACACACTTTGGGTTCAGTCTTTCCCCAGTTCGTTGACAAACATATTGTTTCCCATCAGACACAATAAATTAAACTTGCTTTCATCACTAAAATGAACTGTGGACCACTTCCCTTCTGTCCATACAGCATGCTCCTCACCAAAGATGAGTCTAGCCCTTTCATTCTTTCTGCTAATGAGAGGTTTGGTCACTGCAGAGTGGGCTTTCAGTCCAAATGCTCTTAAACATCATGACGTGGTGATGAGACAGATCCTTATCCTCTTAAGTGCTGAACTGGCGTGCTATTCCAGCTGCAGTGTTGAAACAGTGACCCATGAAAATTCTCTGCATTATCCTGTCCTCTCTTGCATTTGTCTTTCTTGAAGGACTTGAAAGAGTTTGTAATGTTGTAAAGATGCAAAATTCTAGAAATCACAGACTCGGAATGACCATCTTCTGTTGCTATGGCTTGATAGGGTGACCCCTTTGGACTTCACCTGGACAACCTGCTGCCGGAGGGTTTCAGTCACTTTGGAACGGCATAACATTTTTGTAAACTGAGTGCAAACTGGAAAGTTAGGCTGCCAGTTAAATAGGGTTTGTTAGAAAATTAATGAAATTAGCACCAGGTGCCAGATTAACACCATTCACTTGCAGGTATCTGAAAGTGTTCTCTAGTTTTGATCAGTGTCTCTTTCGTTTATCTCATTTACATTTTCATTCTGTGTTTTATAATACACTGCTCAGAAAAATAAAGGGAACACTCCAATAACACATTCTAGATCTGAATGAATGAAATATTCTCATGTTCTGTACAAAGTTGAATGTGCTGACAACAAAATCACACAAAAATCAATGGAAATCAAATTTATTAACCAATGGAGGTCTGGATTTGGAGTCACACACAAAATTAAAGTGGAATGTAATGTCTTTAAAACAAGTCAATGCCTGGGCATTCTCCTGATGAGGTAGCGGATGGTCTCCTGAGGGATCTCCTCCCAGACATGGACAAAAGCATCCGCCAACTGTGGTGTAATGGGACGTTGGTGGATGGAGCAAGACATGATGTCCCAGATGTGCTCAATCAGATTCAGGTCTGGGGAATGGCGGGGCCAGTCTATAGCTTCAATGCTTTCATCTTGCAAGAACTACTGACACACTCAAGCCACATGACGTCTGGCATTGTCCTGCAATAGTAGGAACCCAGGGCCAACCGCACCAGCGTATGATCTCACAAGGGGTCTTTGGATCTCATCTCAGTATCTAATGGCAGTCAGGGAATCTCTGGCAAGCACATAGAGGGCTGTGCGACCCTCCAAAGAAATGCCACCCCACACCATTACTGAGCCACTGCCAAACCAGATGTTGCAGGCAGCAGATCACTCGCCATAGCGTCTCCAGACTCTGTCACGTCTGTCACATGTGCTCAGTGTGAACCTGGTTTCATCTGTGAAGAGCACAGGGTGCCAGTGGCGAATTTGCCACTCCTGGTGTTCTGTGGTGAATGCCAAGCGTCCTGCACGTTGTTGGGCTGTGAGCACAAACCCCATCTGTGGATGTCGGGCCCTCATACCATCCTCATGGAGTCGGTTTCTAACCGTTCGTGCAGACACATGCACATTTGTGGCCTGCTGGAGGTCATTTTGCAGGGCTCTGGCAGTGCTCCTCCTGTTCCTCCTTGCACAAAGTCGGAGGTAGTGGTCCTGCTGCTGGGTTGTTGCCCTCCTATAGCCTCCTCCACATGTACTGGCCTGTCTCCTTGTTGTGCCTCCAGATTCTGGACACTACGCCAGAGACACAGCCACCTTCTTGCCACAGCTCTCATTGAGGTGCCATCCTGGAGGAGCTGCACTACCTGAGCCACTTGTGTGGGCTGTAGAGTCCATCTCGTGCTACCACGAGTGTGAAAGCACAACCAACATCCAAAAGTGACCAAAACATCAGCCAGAAAGCATTGGTACTGAGATGTGGCCTGTGGTCCTCACCTGCAGAACCAGTGAGTGTGTCTTGATCATTGCCAATAATTTCCATCTGTTGTCTATTCCATTTGCACAACAGCATGTGAAATTGATTGTCAATCAGTGTTGCTTCCTCTGTGGACACTTTGATTTAACAGAAGTTTGATTTACTTGGAGTTATATTCTGTTGTTTAAGTGTTTCCTTTATTTTTTTGAGCAGTGTATATTCAATTTGTGAAAAAAGCTTAAAATACTGCTATTTTACTCATGTTGGAAAAGTTTCACATAGGACAGCACAATGACCTTAACATTAAGGAAAATGTATGCTGTTCTCTAATTTTGATCACCAGTGTACATTTTGTGTTTGCTTGAGTTTTCTTTGTCTAATATCTAAATTTGTTTGGTGATCTAAATCTGGAAGGGGCAAACACTTTGTCACACCAATATAAAGGACTAAAGGCCCCGTTACACGGGGAAACATCTCCGGCAACATTGCTGGCAACTCATGGGAGTGGCGATGTTGCCGCAACACCGCCAGTGTGTTGCCCCATGTACCAGTGTGATATCAATAGTTACTTGAGCAACACCACCTGGTTTCAGTACAATGTCCTGAAACCAGGCCATGTTGCTCAGGCGATCTGCCGGAATTGCCCAGTGAGACACCGCAACTGCAATGTTGAAAGCAACTTCCCCTATTCAGTTCAATGATAACGCTGCCAGGTTGGAATTTAACCCTGGCAGCGATAGTTGCTTTCAACATCGCTGCTGCGTTGCCGGCGATGTCTCCTCGTGTAACAGCTCCACAGCGACCTTGGCGAGCGACCAAAAATGTGCGTGCTCCCGGGAGTTGCCGGTGATGTTGCCGGAGATACCTTAAAACAGTGATCTGAATCTCCATCACAGGTGAAGGGGAACCTAACCTGGCAATGATTCTGGTGCATGAACCTATAGGGTTTAGATTCCGGTGATTTTCCTTCCATTCAACTGAAATGATATTTGTACACAACAGTAAAATTGAGTTTTAGAAAGCCAAGATCTGACCGTACCCGAATATAACCTTACCAGCAGGAGAAATCACAATGAGCTCTTGCCAGAAGGCTCATTGTCAATGTACCATGCAAAATAGTTTGCAGACGAGAAAGAAAACTCGATAAATTGTGACATCTGGACTTGCAGCTGCCAGTAATATTCATCCTTCATCATTTTGTCCCTCTGCAGCTCTTTTCTCGCTGATTTATTCTCTTACAGTTTGGAGTCTAGTATATTTCATATAAAATGATGAATGGCTAAAGGGACAACAGGGAACAGTAAAATATGTTTGATGTAATGGTAATTTGTAGGCAGACGATATTGCAAGTAGTGGAATATTGTTAGATCCATGGTCTATTTTTTGCTATTTTAACTCATAATAGTTCACTTGAATCCATGAAGCAGAAGCCAACAGGATCAAGACGTCTCGCTTATACTAATGAGATGAAGTTCATGTGAATGAAAGATATGTGATCAAACACAACAATCTAAGGGTTTACCACTACCAAGCTTGGCATGCCTGGAATTCAAGTAGCTGGGAAAAGGTGTATGACAGTTCGCGCCACCGGGTACCAAAGAAATCACCTGGGATGCAGGAAGTTATTTCAAGCTTTATCTTTATTCTCCAACATGTTTCAGCGCTCCACCAGGTAATATCCCTGAGGAAGGCGCCAGGTGGAGCGCTGAAACATGTTGGAGAATAAAGATAAAGCTTGAAATAACTTCCTGCATCCCAGGTGATTTCTTTGGTACCCGGTGGCGCGGACTGTCATACACCTTTTCCCAGCTTCCTGAGAGTCTTCCCACGTGCGAGTGGTTGGTGGAGGTCCTGCAGCAGCCGGTATTGATTGTATGCCTTCAAGCCAGTTGTGGGTCATCACAACTGGAATAGGTGAGTGGTTTTGACAATATACCTCTCATCTTTTAGTGTCTGAGTGATAGGGCACTATTGCGCCTCTTGTTCCCCCTTCCTATTTTATATTGGAATTCAAGTAGGGATTCCCCCGGAGCCATGTGTGATGGCTCACCTCTGGGGCTCAATTCAGTGCCCTTTGATTGTGTGCAGGGGCGTAACTACAATAGGTGTAGGGCTTCCAATTGTAACTGGTCCTGCAGTCTGTTTGACCTATAGAAAAAGACTAATAATATTAAAGATTTGAAATATTTGGGTGCCCCATTAGAGCTTTTGCATCGGGGCCCATGAGTTTCAAGATACACCACTGGTTGTGTCGTCAGTTTCCTTCTCTGTTGGACCACAGTATGTTTTGTATTGGACCAACTGCTGTTGGTTTTCTTGTCTCACCTTTGCCTTGCCTGTTTTATTTACACTCAGGTGTGTTCACTTCCTCGTTTTTCTGGTCTATCACATCATGGGAAGGTCTATTCGTACTCACCATGCACATGCCTTATACAGCATGTTTTGTATTGGACTAACTGCTGTTAGTTTTCTTGTCTTTCCTTTGCCTATTTTATTTCCACTCAGGTGTGATCACTTCCTTGTTTTGTCTGGCCTATCACATCGTGGTGAGGCGCCCCCAGGCCGTGGGGTACTCGGGGCCAGGCCGGTGCTGTCTCTCAGGGATAACTCTGTCTCTGTCAAAAAAGGGGGGTAGGGTTATATACAGGGGATTTGTCATGACGCCACCCTGGGGTATGTGGTTAGTAGAACCACCGCTGCTGTATTCCTGCTGGGGACGGTTACTTAGGGCGGCGTGGATGGTAAACCCTCCTCGGGTAGGGCTGAGGGTCCCCAGGGCAGATGTAGTAGTGATGTAGGGACCTAGTGAGGGGTTGTGCTTTTTCCAAGACACTTACTTTGCTGCTGCAGCTTCTCCAGCCAGTGTGTAGGGACGACAGTCCGTGGCTCCTCAGGCGGTACTTTGCTGCGATGCTGTCTCAGGCAATGGTGAGCTTACCGGGTACTTTACTTAAGGTTCTTTAGCAGCAGTTCACAACAGTTTACAAGTTACAATTCTTTCAGCTCTTCTCAGTTACAGTTCTCACACTTTAGCACAGCTCCTGGTACCTGGATGATGCAGCTCAGGCAGCTCCTCTGCCTTGCGTCCCTCAAGTCCTTTCAGGCCCTTTTTTTTTTCTGTCTCCTCACTTACGGGTTTGGGCTGGCCTTGACGGGCTCTTGTGTGATGGGTCCCTCTCTCTCAGGGTCACTAGCCCTAGTTTGATGGCTGTATTCCTAGACCTTGGTAGTAGGTAGGCTGCAGGTCATGGAGTACCTGCCCCACGCTGGTGTGTCTCGTGATTAGGGTATTAGAGTGTGCCTGGTCTCTTCTACAGAACTGGCTCTCTGGCTGTAGCAGTCTAGCCTCCAGTGTCCCAGGTATGGCTGTGGGATCACCAGGCTCCCTCTTTCTCAAAATGGGGTGTCATTGCTTTTCCGCTTCTTTCCCTCGCCTCCGGCTATGGAGCGAGCTTTCTCTCCTAAGAATATTGCCTCTAGGATTCTGCGTCCTCCAGGGAACCTCTCATCCTGGAAATGTCTGCCTAAACAAGGTGTTCTTGGGTTTTTCTATTGTTGGTCTCTCCACCAACTTGTTCAGTGCTGCTCTACACACCACCCACACTACTCTTAACCCCTGCTACCCCTTGCCTAATCTAGAGTCCCAGGCTTAGGGTCGGTGTGTGCACCTATGTGGGTGTTTTTGTTAGTCAACCGTCTCTACCTTACCTGGCTGCAGTTCACCCTGTGGCCGCCCTGGTCGCAGGGGCGCCACATTGGGAGGGACTATTCATACTCACCATGCACATGCCTTAGTGCTGGCTATATTCCAAGGTAGATGGATTTTAGGAGTCCCAATCTCATAATTTTGCTGATTTATCAATTGTGCTTTCCCCTTTAGTTTATGTGTTTGCCTTTCCAGTATTTTTTCATTCTGTTTCATTTGGATTTGGAGGGGTTCCACTGAATCCATAAGACTTTTGGCATTTTTTTCAGTTTCTTCTGTCTTCCCTGTATAACTGTGTGACCAATTCTGTAGCCCTGTGTCTCACACTCTGCATGTGTGCACATCTTTTATGTTTATTGGTGTTTTATAGTTTTGTGGGCAGCTAAGGACACTCAATGTCAATTGGGGCTTCCATTTGCATTACTTTAGGATGCCAACCTCTATGATCACGCAGCTAAAAACAGGGCACAAATAGTTGACATAGGGACCTTAGGTTAATATCTCCCCTTGTTTGTTTGTCCCCGAGTCAGTGGATGGGCTCAGTCATAACATCATAGTAATCATATTGGGAACTTATCAGAAAAAAGCTGGTCTATAACTCAAATTCCAAGTTTAGGCAAATTTTTCAACATTTTTAACTTTAGTAAAAGGGAATCTATCTGCAGTATTTGAACACGAAACTATTTATATGCCCATATTGCTCTTTGAAAGTTGAGTACAGCAATATCTTTACATAACAAATCTCTTCCCTCATTACTGAAAAATCAGAGTGAGAATTCATGTGAAACTGAAACTGAAGCTGTTTTTAGCCCTGTAGCCTCTGTCACACCAGCTCTATTCCCCATCCATCTATTTGCAAATAGAATCCGTGGAGCCTCGTTTAGGAGTCTCAAACACGGGACTAGCCAGATATCCCTCCAGGGAAGGACCTAGTCATGGGGTGGCTCCTTGAGGAGACCACCAGGGATATATGGCTAGTCCCGTGTTTGAGACTCCTAAACGAGGCTCCACGGACTCTATTTGCATATTTGTAATTCACAGGGGGCAATGCATCTAGGATTTCACTGTGTTTGAGTGCTTTTGCTGTCTGCCCGCAGTATTCTCTTTGACTGGTCTCACTGAGATCACTGATTGTTTCATGATGTCCATCCATCTATTTGACTTATGGCTCCTTGCCTAAAATCACACAGCATAGAGTCAAGCAGAGGAGGTGGCGCTAAGCAGGGAATAGAACTGGAGTGACAGAGGCTTCAGATCTACAAATAATTCTTCAGTATCATTTTCATTTGCATATCGATACAAATGTTGATATCTCAGCAATGGAGCATAGACTGGCCATGTAAAAGTATTACTAGACTTGTCTTTCAAAGAGCAACATGCACATATAAGTACAGGGTGGGCCATTTATATAGATACTCCTAAATAAAATGGGAATGGTTGGTGATATCAACTTCCTGTTTGAGGCACATTAGTATATGGGAGGGGGAAAACTTTTCCAGATGGGCGGTGACCATGGCAGCCATCAGTTGCTATTAGTGTGTCAGGAGTGGGAGAAGAGGGTTGCATTGACAATCCAACACAATGGGCAGCACTTTGAACACATTTTATAAGTCGTCATAATCTTGTAAATAACTCATGAAAGAATAACGTTATGTTAAAACCAAGCACACCATTGTTTTTCTTATGAAATTCTCAATATGTTTGATGTGTCACATGATCCTCTTACCATTGAAAATGGGATCCAAAGTTGGATCCAAAATGGCCGCCATGGTCACCGCCCATCTGGAAAAGTTTTCCCCCTCCCACATACTAATGTGCCACAAACAATGAGTTGCTATCACCAACCATTCCCATTTTATTTAGGTGTATCCATATAAATTGCCCACCCTGTAGTTTGGGATGTGAACTCATGCAAACATTTCCTTTCAAGGTGTGTCCAGGACTTATATACGGATATATTAGTGCAAGTTCAACATTTAGTACCAATCAGCTGTTTGCAGCTCATGGGGAGGCTGGATATACTCCTTGCATAGAGTGAGGAACCCACACAGCCCAGTATGCTGTGTAGTTGCCATTCTCAGGTACTCAGGTATTCCATCTACATGGGTATGCAGGTGACAGAAAGGTACGTTATATTAAATGATACCTTGATATCTGCAATCTGAATTTTTAGTCCAGAGAAATCCAAGGATTTCCTAATATTTAAATTAGCTGTAAATATCTATGGGCTGGACATAGCTCTTCCTGGGAATCTGCCTCCAATGCTTTTAAATGAGAGGGGAAGGATTTTACTACTGTGAGACATGTACGGTAATTACCGACAGTCTGCTCTCCTGATCTTACTACAGTGCTGAATGAATATACAGTAACTGACACGATAGAGCAGAGCTGAGCTTTTGAGCTTTGTATCATTACAAATGTGGCACCCCAGAGTCCGGTTGCCTCTATTGCATTGTCTCCCTCGGGGGTGATGTCATGCTTGGAAGCAAGAAGGGGTATCTGTGGCGCCCCAGCGGACTGGTCGCCACTAGATGGCACAACAGCCGGGATCTGTAAGTCGGTCACCACCAAACACACACCCAACACACTCTGATCCCAACTCTAGGGACTCTATGCCCAGTAACGGGATGGTGGGAGGAGTCAAGTGGAGGGTGGGTATGTTAGAACAGGACCTGGTTAGGAGAGGTAACAAAAGGAGACAACACCAAGTTCAGAAAAGCCAGTCAGCCAAGTGACACCAGAGAGTCAAGTTCAGTCAGAAGGAGAGGCAAGAACACCATCATACAGGACTGAGAGGACACAGACCCGGTGGCCTGTGCCACCTTGAGACTTGTCTGCGTCCCGGGCTGTAGACCGTGATGAGAGAAGGAAGGAGTGCAAGGTGTGCCGTCATAGAAGGCCACCATATTAGGGCTTGGGGACCCGGAAGGTTTCCCACTGAAAGCTTGTGGCCGCTAGATCATAGCTAGCATGCGAACAGACCAAAAGACCCATGAAAGGAACACGAAAGGAGATGATTCGGATGAGCCATCCCGGCTGCTTATACTACACCGGAGCCGTCACTGTACTGTCTGTGAACTAACCATCTGCCGAAAAAGAGAGTAAACCCAGTTAATGCTCTATGCTGTGTGAGACTGTAATTACAGCGCCTGAAGAGAGAGAGACTGATTTCGTGAACCGGCAGCAGGAGACTGCCTGACTGTATCGTGAACTCTACACCCCCGACGAGCCTTGCACTACAAAAGACTATTCGTTTGCCCTGCGGACCCACTCTTCCCATGGAAAACTGAACCATCTTCGCTGCTACTCCCATCATCCCCAGAGGTCCCGTCTGCAGCAGCGGCTTTACCAGCCGCATTCCACAGGTGGTGTCATAATCTAAAAAATGAGAATGCGCATAGGGTCTTATCCTTAATAGAAATCAAAACCTATACAGTGTGAAAACTGCTCACCTGATATGGTTGTGAAGCCCACAACCAGCTTGATCGCTCAAACACAGCAGCCGAGACCGCACTTCCACAAACATGGGGGTGAAACTCTATCCGGGACCAAGTGTCTTTCGGTCCGTGCCGCTGCTCCAATAAGTATCAGAAACACTGGAGTGTTTAAAATAAAAGATCTTCAGTTTTATTTCCGACGCGTTTCGGAGCTAAACACCCAGCTCCTTCCTCAGGGAATGACCCTGAGGAAGGAGCTGGGTGTTTAGCTCCGAAACGCGTCGGAAATAAAACTGAAGATCTTTTATTTTAAACATTCCAGTGTTTCTGATACTTATTGGAGCAGCGGCGCGGACCGAAAGACACTTGGTCCCGGATACAGGTGGTGTCATGGCACATTTTATTTTTGTTTTATTTTATTTTCCTCCATATTTCCAATTCCCCTTTTTAACTGCTTGCCCGACGCCATGATCACTGAGTACCGCATGGTCCCCGCCAGGGGCGAGACATATCCACACCAGGTAAGCCCACAGCATGCAACACTTTTCATGACTCCAGACCAGAAGGGGAAGCTCTGAAACCCGAGTTCAGAGGAGCTCCTCTATAAATTCTGACCTGGGGCGGGGTTAGTTAGTTCAGTTCCTAGGAGGACTGTGAAGACAATCTGTTGACTGGAACAGTGCTTAGCTTGTCCCAGGGAGAATAGAGAGCGAAGCTGAAGCAAGTGTGAGGGACCCATAGGAGAGGGTCTGAGGAAGGAGAGAAGGCCTGGGGAGTGGAGACAGTTGCCCGGTTTACCCGAAAGCAGAGCGCCAGAAACAGACACTGGAGTCCACGGTTGTGAGGGTACTACTGACCTAGCATCCAAAGCCACAGCAAAGTACTTGAAGGCACAGCAGCATTGGAGAGCTCAGGGACAGTTGCCAGAGGAGTGGTGCCCGGGAAGGGCTCAAGCTGCCTGCCATGCGGGTGAGAGACTTATACGCAGGAAGCGAGGGTCGCAGCTTAGGTACAGGCAGCCAGGACCAGCAAAGAGAAGCGCTGCAGGGAGGCCTCAGAACTCACTGAGTGAGGAGATCCCAACTTCCTTCCAGGCCACACAGATTCCTAATATCTCCTGTGCACAGTGTCTTGGTCTGAACCTGCAACTACCAGTAAAGGTAAAGGAGACTACGTACTGTGTGTCTGTCGGTTATTTTTCACCCTTATTCCTGCACCCCAATGGTCTACCACCGCCATAGACTTTACCGGTTTCCCTGGGGAACCGCTCCACCCATAGGGAGCGATACCCCCTTAGCTGCGACTCCACCATCCCCAAAGGTCCCACACCGCAGCGTCGGCCATCAATAGCCGAACATCATGGGTGGTGTCACGACTCCTATCCCCAAAACCAAAATCCCCAAACTTTTACTTGATACCCAGGGTGACAGAGCCGGGTCTCGACTCCTGTGACTCCCCAGAAGTATTTAAGCCCGGTTCCGAGTACTCTGGGGGTGACTCGCCCAGGCCGGGTACTCAGAGCTCGGGCACGGTGTCAGGGGGATGCTATCACGGGTGGCTGCACCCTAGTCCGTGGCCCTGGGGTTGGTGACTTCTTAAAAAGTACAGTTTCTATTAAGATAATTCGTGATGCCACCTGTAGTACCTGGTGAGGGATCTCCAGCGCCGCTGCAGTCCTCCGGAGGGCATTGGTATTGCGGCAAGGGTGGTATAGCTTCCTACAGTTGAAGCTGGACCTCTGGGGCAGCGTTGTAGTGGGGCAGTCCAGAGTATGGGTTTGGGCCAAGGCAAAGAATAGTGAAGCAGTCTCTATGGATCACGGGAGCAGGGAGGAATAACATGCACACAACGATGAGTGTCTCTTTACCTTTTTGCTGGTGGAAACTGCAGGTAATTCGTCCGGAGCACTGTAGGGTGACCAGAAGCACAGTTGAACTTCCACAGGGAGTGAGTATAAAGCCTCCTTAAGTTCTCTCTCCCATTTGTTGAAGCCCTGCCCATGTATAACCTGGCTGGCCTCTGTCGCTCCTCCTGCGTGGTCTGCAGGTTACCCTCGTTGATCACAGCTGCCCTCTCCTCACTACTGTGTCTGGCTCCCTTGATATTGAGTACGCAGGGGGACTGGGTGACTGACGTCTCCATGGTATATTGGGGTTTTCTGCTGGCTTGAAGCTCTGCTGCAGGTGTGGACCCCCGAAGTCCGGTACTTAATTAGGTGAACCTCCACTGGCTCTACTCCCACTGTCCACTGTTCTCCTCGCCTTTTGGTCCCACTCCTGGGCCTGGCTGGACGGCAGAAGGGCTACTCCGGGTCACTGGTTCGGGCCTAGCACAGCACCGGACACCAGAACGTGTTCGCGGCTCTCCTAGCGTCTGCACACTCTACCTAACTCCTCCCCTAGCACCAGTATTTATAGGGGATCTCACCTAAGGTCAGCGAGTAGAGCTCCTCTACTGTGCTGGGGTGGAAGGTGTTGTTTGTAAGTGGTACCCCCTGTGGAATCCAGCGGTGCACTAGGGAAGCTTGTTGTTACCTGTGGGAGCAGGGCGCCAAAGTGGCGCATCACAAACACATCTGCACCTGCAGTTGTCTTCTCATAGTGTTCAGAGCTCCACTGCAGAGGTATGCTTGATAATAACTTTTACAGTAAAGCTGTTAAGACTCCTAGGATATCTGCATCTGGATGTTGCTCCATGTGGTTGAACAGGCAGTCTCTTGGTAAGGCTCCTGACTAGATGTACAGTGGGGAAAATAAGTATTTGATCCACTGCCGATTTCGCAAGTTGTGCCACTTACAATGAATGGAGAGGTCTGTAATTTTATCATAGGTACACTTCATCTGTGAGAGACAGAATTTAAAAAAATACTGTAAATCACATTTTTTGATTTTTAAATAATTAATTTGCATTTTATTGTATGAAAAAAGTATTTGATCATCTACCAACCAACAAGAATTCTGGCTCTCACAGACCTGTTAGTTTTTCTTTAAGAAACCTCCTACTCTGCACTCATTACTAGAGATGGGCGAGTATACTCGCTACTATTCGGCACTCGCCGAATAGTAGCGGTATTCGTGTACTCGCTACTCGCCAAGTAAATTAGGATTACTCGGGAGTAGCAAGTACCGAATACTTTTGCAGTGTATCAGTAGATACACTGCAAAAGTCCTGTAAAAGAGAGAAAATGTGGTTAAAAAATAAAAAAATCGGATACTCACCTTAACCGACGGCTGTACCGGGACCGGCCGATGCACATCCATTCATGGAAAAGGACCTTTCCCTCTCTCAGCCAATCAGAGGCTGCCACGTCACAATCACGTGATCGCTAGCGGCCACCTGATTGGCCAGATGGAAAGGTCCTCTCAGGTACACCGAGGACCTTTCCATCTGGCCAATCAGGTGGCCGCTAGCGATTACGTCATTGTGACGTAGCATCCTCTGATTGGCCAGATCTCTCCCAGCCATCTTATTGGCTGAGAGAGGGAAAGGTCCTTTTCCATGAATAGATGTGCATCGGACGGTCCCGGTACAGCCGTCGGTTAAGGTGAGTATCCAATTTTTTTATTTTTTAACCACATTTTCTCTCTTTTACAGGACTTTTGCAGTGTATCTACTGATACACTGCAAAAGTATTCGGAATCGCTATACTCGCAACGAGTAGCGAGTACCGCTACCTACTCGTTGCGGGTATAGCAATTCCGAATAGTACGGTATTCGGCCATCCCTACTCATTACCTGTATTAATTGCACCTGCTTGAACTCGTTACCTGTATATCAGACACATGGCCACACCCTCAATAAATCACACTACAACCTCTCCATTATGGCCAAGACCAAAGAGCTGCCTACGGACACCAGAGACTAAATTGTAGACCTGCACACGGCTGGGATGGGCTACTTGATGATATGAAAGCAGCTTGGTGAGAAGACAACAACTGTCGGTGCAATTATTAGAAAATTGGAGGAACACAAGATGACTGTCAATCTTAGTCAGTCTGGGTCTCCAAACAAGATCTCCCCTTGTGGGGTAAGGATGATTCTGAGAAGGTCTTCATCAGCCCAGAACGGAGAGGACTTTGTCAATGACCTGATGAGAGCTGGGATCACAATCTCAATCTTTACCTTTAGTAAAATACTACGCACTCATGGATTAAAATCCTGCAGGACATGCAAGGTTGACCTGCTCACGACAGCACATGTCCATGGCTATTTGAAGTTCATCAATGACCATTTGGATAATCCAGAGAAGGCATGGGAGAAGGTGATGTGGTCAGATGAGAGCAACATAGAACTTTTTTATATCAACTCCACTTGCCATGTTTGGAAGAAGAAGGATGAGTACAACCCCAGGAACACTGTCCAAAAGGTGAAGCATGGTGGTGGAAACTTCATACTTTTTGGGTTCTTTTTGCAATGGGTCAGAATGACTGCACCGTATTGAATTGAGGATGGATAGGATCATGTATCGCAAGATTTTGGCCAATGTTCTACTTCAATCAATAAGGACATTGAAGATGGGCCGTGGTTGTATCTTCCAGCATGACAATGACCGAAAAGACACAGCAAAGACAACTAAGGAGTGGCTGCATAAGAAGCATTTCAAGGCCCTGGAGTGGCCTAGCCAGTCTTCAGATATGAACCCAATGGAAAATCTTTGGAGAGAGCTGAAAGTCAATGTTGCCCAGCTACAGCCCCAAAACCTGAAAGATCTGAAGAAGATCTGTACAGAGAAGTGGGCTAAAATACCTGCTGCAGTGGAAATGTCTGACCTCTGTTTCGCAAACAAAGGTTTCTGTACCAAATATTGTTTTGTTTTTCTATTGTATCCAATACTTATTTCATGCAATAAAGTGCAAATTAATTATTTAAAAATCATACAATGTGATTTTCAGGAATTTTTATCTAGATTTTGACTCACAGCTGAAGTGTATCTGCAATAAAAATTACAGACCTCTGCATCCTTTGTAGGTGGAAAAAGTTGCAAAACCGGCAGCAGATCAAATACTTATTTTCCACACTGTAGGTTTTGCCCTTGTTTTAGCAGCCCCAAAAAACAGTTTAGGAAAGTTGATCCTACTGCTGGATTCCCTTTAATGTAAACATTCAGCTCTTTGTTTTCTGTGGATGCTATTTACACCTTCACACAGAATATTTGTTATTGCTCATTTGCTTCCTAATTGCAACGTTAAGCAAATTTTTAAAGAATCTTCATTGAGAATGTTATAGCATTTATCTAACTGACAGATCTGAACAAATGTTACAAATCTGTAATAGATCCTGGTTCAGGGGTGCTCTCTCGGCTCTCCTCCTCTCAGAGTTAGAGATATCAGGAGGAAGGGAGTTGTACACAGATTTCCACAGTGGAGAGGGAAGAATGTAACTAATGTCTAATGAGCAACAAGGTATACATAAGGAGGAAAGCACATGGTAAAGAATTTACAGTCATGATAAATGAAGCTAAGTGTAAACAGCAGCCACCTGGTTTCACAGAGACCTCACATCCAGCCTATATTACAAGGAGAAACACACAGAACTCACATCCAGCCTACATTACAAGGAGAGACACTCCCATAAGAAAAAAACCTAAAGCTTGGATTAAGTTGTAAATTGCGAAATATGTATTTTCTATGTCAATGTATTCAAAGCCTTCAAGGTGGCAGAACACATTAGATAGCTAATGAGCAAATGTTCTTTCAGCCAACAGCTGTCACTACCAACCCCACTACATACATGAAGGCTTGGCCATATGTTTTCAATGGGGTGATCACAGTAAGGCACTGGAAAGACACCTGCAGTAGATCTGGTCCTATCTTCTATCACCTGACACCATATGATAAATGAGTTTTGGGGGTCCCCTACACAATTGATTAGGGATTAGCAGAGTACAGCATTCTGGCTGTTGGGAATCTACAGCTCCCAATGATCCCAGACAGGCCCCAAACAGAGAAACTGGGAGTAGTGGTTTCCAACAGCTGGAGTGCTAAAGTTTTTGGCCCCAGCCAGCTGGTCTTTTGTTTGTTAGCCCACATTTTGTGCGGCAGACAAGGTTGATTTATTCTGCAAAAGAAAAAGTTACACGATGCCCTTAAAGGGAACCTGTCAGGTCCACCATGCCCCAAGAACCACCTACAGTTCTGTGCCCATATCTGTATTCCCTGCCTAACAGTCCCTTCATGTATTTGCACACATACAAAGATCTTTAGAAAAAATATTTCCAAAGTCTGTCTATGATATGCAAATTAGGCCTTTGACTAGTCGAGGGGGTGTTAGTTCCCCAACCAGTCGACCCACTTAGCATGTTATCACTCTTCTGTGAATATGCAAATAGTCTGTGGAGCCTCGTTTAGGAGTCTCAACACAGGACTAGCCAGATCTTCCTCTAGTGAAGGACCTAGCCAGAATCCTACTCCGCACTGATGAGGGGCAACACCCCGAAACAGCTGTCTGTGGATGGATACCTGGCCTTGGTATTCCCTTGTCATATCTTTAAGCTTGTAAAGAGCTGGATATTGACTCAAAGGGCCACTTAATATGGTGGTTATCATGGCTAGGTCCTTCACTAGAGGAAGATCTGGCTAGTCCTGTGTTGAGACTCCTAAACGAGGCTCCACAGACTCTATTTGCATATTCAAAATTCCCAGGGGGCAATGGGCCTAGGAATTCACTGTGTTGATCGCTTTAGCCGGCTGCCCCGAGTGTTTTCTTGAACTGGTCTCCCTGAGATCAGTGAATACTTTGTTTTATCACTCTCCTGTGGGCATGATAACATAATTAAGAACAAACATCCCGGCTTCAGAGAGGTGTAGTGCACATGGCCGGAAGTGCGGATGACTTATGATCATGCGTAATAAGCCACTTTGAAGCTGAGACGCATGCAACTGGCTTCAGAAATTCAATGCTGTGAGGGCAATAAAGCTACGCGCATGCCGATATTTGTATAATGACATACAAAGTTAGCCAACTAGTTGGGGAACTAACACCCCGTGACCAATTAAGACCCTATTTTGCATATCATAAATTGACTTTACAAATACTTTTTTAAAGATCTGTTTATGTGTGCAAAGAAATGAAGGGACTGTTAGACCAGGATTATAGATATGTGCAAAGATCTGCTCATGGTTATAGGGGCGTGGAGGACCTGACAGGTTCCCTTTAAAGCAATCCTCATAGCAATATATTTCCTTTCCATTCACTCTCGCAATGTTTTATCATTTTCATTTCTTAAGTGATGTATTTTTACATTTGCATTTTATAATTTGCGCCTGTCCCATTAAAATAATTAAGGGAAAATGTAGGAAACGTGAATAAATGTAGTGTAAAAATAGAGCAGCTGTGGGTTATACATTTAAACATCCGCTTTATTTTCATATGCGTTGGCTAAATTTGGTATGCAGGAGGAACGAAAAGAACATTTTCCTAATTATCACTTCTGCTTTGTAGAGATGTATTATCCTCCCTCTTTGAAAGACAGATACATTATTTATGGCGGTGAGGAGCTCCAGCACTGTCTAGCCTTTCCTCACCAATCATTTTCTGCTGCCAACGTTTATCTGACTTATATTTCTCC
Organism: Allobates femoralis; assembly: GCA_033576535.1. Lineage (NCBI taxonomy): Eukaryota > Metazoa > Chordata > Amphibia > Anura > Aromobatidae > Allobates > Allobates femoralis. The sequence continues at coordinate 40,093,634 of JARQOC010000001.1, forward strand.
ACTTTCCTGATACAAATTGCCACAGGGGCATCATGTATCCTTCTAACTTTGAAATTTACTCATAAAAAGAAAAATATGCTCCAAAAATAATGACAAAAAAGTAATGTGAACTTGTTTACGGTAACCTGAAATGAGGGCACGTTCCAGTTGTTGTTCTGACCACTGGGAGCACTATTCCATGGTATTGACTCTGACCTTTTTAGGAAGTTAAAGTGTCAATGTCATTTCATTGAAAAAAACAATACTGAACTGGTTGTTAATAATGGGTCACATAGCAGCTAAGATAATGCTTTTTTGTGCCATATGACTTATTTTCTCACATTTTTCTGTGCTCTTTTAAAAGCTGCATTTTATGTCTGTGTGGGTGTGGCCAGTGTCTGCCAGCACTGTGTGTGTATTTCCACAGCTTCTGAGAGTAGGCTGATAGTGAGCTGCGGGGGAAATCAGCAGACTGTGGGATAAAAGAGATTGTGACTGAGCTGTGTGGAGCCAGATGTACTAAGGAAAGAGGCATTTACAGTAATCCTGACATTGCTCAGCAACTCTGCTGTAGCCTGAAGTAATCTGATACATTGTCACCTCATAAGCTGCAGTCAGCAGTGTAGGCCATGCCTCCTCCTTTATATGGTTATGTGGCTGTATTCAGTGTGAAGACGAATTTGACTGAGAATGAACACGTGTCTGTGATTCACCCAACCCCGGGGCTGTGGGGTACACAGAAACAGGCTCACAGTTGTGTCGGGGGAGTCGCAGGGGTCGAGACCCGGTTTCCGTGACCCCGGAGGTCAGAGCACTTTCTGGCTGGGGATCAGGTTCTGGGATGTATTGGATGGGAATAAAGTTTATAGGGGGAATGTTCGTGACACCACCTATGGTTATCAGTCAGCATTGTCCGACGCTGAAGGTCAGATCCCCAGGGTTGTTGGTATAGCAGCCTGATGTCATCACTCCCCATAGGTGGAGCAGTACCCCGGGCCAGACATGTTTGGTTGCAACAGTCTGTAAGACCGTGGTTGCACTGGGCCCCTGTTTGCAGTGGTAGTCGGCGTCTCTACAGGTGGGAGAATAAATCAGTCTCACACAGGGTTGGAATTTTGTACCCGGTCTACTCGCTAAGGTTGCAAATGGCCACCGTGCACTTCTCTCTATCAAGTCCAGTCTGGTCTGTCCACAGGGGGCCAGAATAACTCACCAAGAACTCCCTTTCATGTGTTCATGTGCCTCTCCATACTCTGGTCACTCTCCCAGCGCTACGTCTTCGCCTCTGCTTTCAGTGCCTCCACACACAGTGCCTCGATCTAGCATCCACGGGACTTTTTTGATGACTGGTACCCATCTCCTGACCCTAGTTCGGCTGCCTTCTCAGCGGGTGCATCGGGTTGCGGCCAATACTCCTGTAGACTTCGTGGCCTCTGGTTTAGTGGTTTGGGCATACAGCGTCTGCGCTACGTTCAGGGCCAGATCTCTGGTTCTTTACCAACCCCTCTGTTTGACTATCTTAGTCCCGGATCTGGGCGCCCAGACTGTTCTCTCTTCACCTGTGCCCCTTGGGTCCTCTCTGTTCTAGCCTGCACAATTGGCTTCAGCTTGCTCCTCATTTACTGACTCCGGTTCACTGACTAACTAACTAACTAACTAACTAACTTCCCACTGTCTGTTCTTCCCTTGTCCCCTTTTGCCTGGGTTGGCCCATGTTCCCCTGGCTCCTAGGGTGTGTGAGTGTGTATAGTGGGGGCCTGAGTTCACCATACTGTTTCCTTTAGGACTAGGACACCACACCCGTTCATTAAGTGCAGTACCCCCTTGTGGCGACCAGACCGGTGGGGTGCCACATCTGCTTCACACACAGTGCAGTGGTGACACCTTCTGGAAGGTTTATGAATGGTTTTAAACCAGATTTCATTAATAAGGTATAATTAAAAGTTAATTATAATCACATGCTCTACATTATTATTAAATAAAAAATTAAACAACGGTTACACTTTAAGCTGTCTGAAACTTTCAAACAGTGCTTCAAAACATATATCATACGCAGATGCAGGCAGTATTTGGCATAGAAGCGCTCTAAATCCATCATGTGGTAACTTTTTGATAATCAGACCTTGAGGCATCCTCTTTTGCATACAAAACACAAAAAAATATAGTCTTACCCACCCATGGCATCTGTGATTGGTTGCTGGCACAGTGGGTGGGGCGCAAGAGCCAATTACAGACGCTGTCACAGAGTTTGGGAATCTGTGATTGGCTGTTTACCAGTCAATGCAGTGAATATTATATGAGGCTAATGAGCGGAACAGGGACATGACCACAGCGGCGAAACAGGTGAGTATTATACTTTAATCACATTAAGTTCAGGTCCATGCTCAAACACTCAGGTGTTCGGTACAGACGCTGAACTTTACATGTGTGACATTACCGTACATGCTCAGTGGGCATGCTAAATCCGGTTTTACCGGATCAGGAATGATCCGGTAAAACGGGATCTGACAACAATTGACACATCTTATAAATTATGCCACAGCATACCTGATCCAGGCAGAAGCAGATTTTTAACAACCCCAAAAAATTTTATATGTTTTGTTTTTTGGGCTGGTAAAAAATGGTTTAGGCTGGATCTGGCAGCAACTAAATGCAACTGGATGCAAACGAAATTCGCATTGAAAATCAATGGGCACAAACAGGATCCAGTTTGCAATCAGGTTTTAAAAAAAGAGCCAGATCTCTGCCGTATAAAAAAAAGCTTATGTCAAAGTGCCCTTACAAAGAACCTGCCAGGTACAAAAAAAACAAATATATTAATGGCATAATTAACGAATACTTTAAGTAGAACTGTGGCACCCCAGAGTCACAGTGCCACAGTGTCCCCATTACTAGGTGTCACCAGAAAGGATTAAAGGGTATTCCACTCAGGCAACACTCAAACAACACCAACACCTCCCAGACAGAAGGGGGAGACCAAGCCCGGCTACAGGTCTTCCTCCTTATCTGATCTAGACTCCATTTGTTTCTGTAAAAAGGAATCCCTGCTGGGCTGTGAGAGATCCTGTGCTTATCTGATCTCATGATTTTGCTGCAAGGAGAGTAGAGAGGAGAATACAGCCCCCTCCATTGATCTCCTGTGTAGCAATGTGGTGTGAATATGTGATATGCATAATCATCTTATGGGGAGTGGACAGCAGAGAACTAAGTTGATCACTCAATGTGATTGACAGAATGATTCTCTTTTTTGAAGTTTACAGAAGATAGGAGGGAAATATAAATAATAGAAATGCATAAGTAGAGAGAGCTTAGAGGGAGGAATTAGAACATTACAGCAGATACATATGGATTTTTGACCTGACCGATTCCCTTTAAGAGCAGACTAGGTACAGCAGCTATATGTACTCTCTTCTCAGAGTTACAGTGGACACTAGGGGGTGAGTACTGCAATAAAAATATATGTTCAGAGTCTCTTAAAATATTCATTATAGACCTGGTCTGCAGTGCAGATAAAGCTTTATCCTCTAAGAAGCTACAGTTATGTGCAAATAATGGCATTGTGTTTAAAACAACCAAGAAAAAGCTCAATCCTCATAATAGCATTTATTTCCATACACACAAAGGCACTGGGAGCACTGCACATTTAATTCCAAATGAAAACATGAATAAAATATCAATTTTTAGACTGAAAATGTAGAAAAGGAATAACAAACTGTTCAAAAATAAGTGTTTGAATGTTCATTTACAAACTCGAATATTTACAGAATAAACTAACATTTGTTTACAGACTTCACTTTTCTGTTAATCACTGAACTGATATTTTATTGTTTAAGCTTTATTTCTGATAATTGCTTGTCACCTGTGTGGCATGGAGTCTACTAACAATTAATACATGAGAACAGATATTCCAGCCCAAGTTGACTGGACTACATTCCACAGTTCATTTACCATATTTTTTCGGACTATAAGACGCACTTTTCATTTCCAAAATTTTAGGGCAAAGTGGGAGGTTTGCCTTATAGTCTGAATATACAGACAATGTTACTGTGGGGCTGTACTGCGGAGAGCTGCGGATCTGAAGTGGGCTGGGAGGAGGCTGCGCGGGGCTGCTGAGGCAGCGGGTCACGTGCTCCCGCTCATTATGCTCATTTAGTATACACTGCACCCGCCGCAGTCCACCTCTCAGTGCTGAAACCACTGAAAGCACTGAGAGATGGGCAAATGGATGCAGGGCATATTAAATTAGAGGAAGTGTAGACCTCCCCATCACTGGATATAACCCCCCCATTGTGCTACATGGTCTTCTCAATTTGAACATGCTCCCCCTCATCCTGGATATGGCCCCCTATGCTGCTGCACACAAGAAAATAACAAAGAAAAACTCAACATCCGGCGATTGCCTCCATCTCTGCCTGCTTGCAACACTCGCAGTCCGAGTCCACCTGTGTCCCTGAGGCAGCTGGTCATTTGATCTGGGTGCCCTGTGATGATGTCACTGTGCTGTGCCAGTCACATGACCAGCTGCCTTGGGAACGCAGCAGGACTCGGACATCGAGTGTTGCAAGCAGGGAGAGATGGAGGCAAGCGCCGGAGGGTGAGTTTTACATTGTTTTTTATTTTCTGTGTGCGGCAGCATGGGCGGCCATATCCAGGATGAGGGAGGCATATTCAAAATGAGAGGGCCATACACCACAATGGGGGGCCATATCCAGGATGAGGGGGAAGTATTTTCAAAATGAGAGGGCCATATCCAACAATGGAGGGAGGGCCATATCCAGGATGAGGATAATGTACCAAGATGGTGGAGGCTATATCCCCGCATTGCGAGGCTATATGCCAGGCTGGGGGGTTATATCCCAATATGGGGAGCCATATCCAGGATGAGGGGCTGTATACCAGGATGGGGGACCATATCCATGATGGGGGGATATATCCAAGATGGGGGGATATATCCCAGGATGGAGGGCCATATCCAGGATTGGGAGTCATGTGCAGGATGGGGACTGTATCCCAGGATGGGGAGCTGTATACCAGGATGGGAGGCTATATCCCAGGATGAGGGGCCATATCCAGGATGAGGGGCCATATCCAGGATGAGGGGCTGTATACCAGGATGGGGGACCATATCCATGATGGGGGGATATATCCAAGATGGGGGGGCTATATCCCAGGATGGAGGGCCATATCCAGGATTGGGAGTCATATCCAGGATGGGGGCTGTATCTCAGGATGGGGAGCTGTATACCAAGATGGGAGGATATATCCCAGGATGAGGGGCCATATCCCAGGATGAAGGGCTATATACCAGGATTGGGTGCCATATCCAGGATTGGGATTATATACCATGATGGGGGCCATATGTTACTTGAAAGGGGCCCAGGATGGGGACCTTACCCCTATAAGTGTCAGCAGCACATTCCCCCTCCATAACAAAACATTATAACCACATTTTTTGCTTAATTTTTTTTCTCTATTTTACTCCTCTAAAATCTGGGTACAACTTATAGTCTGGTGCGTCTTATAGTCCAAAAATATGGTATATTATTAATTTCCTATCAAACACAGCTTTTTTTTCTTATTCCACAAATTCTGAATTGAACCAAGGACTGGGGATTGGGCTGGTCACTTCATAACATCAACCTTGTGTCTAGAACCAGGGGATTTCCCGAATGCTGATGTGTTTAGGGTCATTGTCACGCTGAAATACCTATTTCAGGGGCATTGTTTCTTCAACATTAGACAACTTTACTTCTTCCATTATTTTGAAATACCGTCTTTATATTGGTACATGTGCATGGTATGCGATAAATGGGTCAAACTCCAGAGTATGAGAAACATCCCCAAGCCTTGCACCTCCATTTTTTACAGTCGTCACAATGCACTGTGACTGAATTCAGTGTTTATGGGTCGTCTCACAAATTATCTGCAGACTTTCGACCCCAATAAGAACAATTTTGCTCTCATCTGTCCATAGACCTCTTTAGGCTGGTCAATACGTCCTTTGGCAAACTAACTTTTTCAATGCATATTTTTACAGCAATGTTAATTAGGCGGGTTTCTTACAAATAATTTGTCTTTATGTACTCATTTTCTGATGGTTGTAGGACTCACAGGTAACTGAAGATCTTCTTTGTCCTCCTTGGAGCTGATCATTGGATGCTTCTTTGCCATTCTTGTTATTCTACGATCTATGTGGATCGTAGAATAACAACTATTCTTTATATATATCTACTATACAAAAAACTTTGAACTCTCCTATATCTACTAATATTACATCTAAATAATATGGGTTCTTTAAGCTCCAGAACCTCAATTCCATGTCAGAATTTAACTCTGAACTGTGTCTGCCGTGGAATACCCAAGTGAACTGTAAAGAATGTACTCCATGTTATATTTCCCCATTCTGCTGAAGTAAAGCAGCTGTTATCCCCGAGACCTGTGTCTGTGGTCATTCTATTGGCTGTGGACACTCCGTGGGGGTGGATAGCAGGGAACGGAAAATCCCCCATTAAGGGTATGTGCTTACAGTCCGGAGGGGCTGAGTGAAGCCGTGGGTGGCCGAAGGGAGATAGCAGCCGCCCTGTACTCACCATGTGCAGCGAGTGCTGGGCGGCTTCTCCCTGCAGTCACCTAATGGCAGCCGCTTCCGACTCCACAGCATGAAATAAACATGCTGCGGAGGAGCGGACTGCCGGCAACCCGCACCACAGCTACAAACACGCTGCGGGCAGGTTAAATATAGTCAGGATGAGATTTCTTGAAATCACATCCACTATGCTTATACTGTGTTGGACGCTGCGTCCAAAACTCTGTGTATACTGACGGTGAGCACACAGCCTAAAAGGACTTTACATTTATACATTTCCCCTCAACAATCATCTTCTTGATCAAAGTTCTTTTGCCTTCAGAACAATGTCTGGAATTACCTATTTACTCACTGAGCAAGGGCTAAAATCAGCAGGCACATTTGCTGCTCCCCTTCTTTAAATATGGTCCATAATTGACTCCAGGTTCTTCACAGAAACATAATAATAACAAATAATAAATCTTTATTTATATAATAATAATAATAAATCTTTATTTATATAGTGCCAACATATTCCGCAGCGCTTTACAATACAGTGGGTAATAGACGAACATACACAGTATAATGCAGTAAGAAAATACACAGTATAATGCAGTAATTCCAGTAGAGAAAGAAGACAGTACAATAATAGGAAACAATACAATAAGCATAAAATCAATGTAAAAAATACAATACTATAGACACGACAAAAAATAAGGGCGACCCTGCTCAAGAGCTTACAATCTACAATGAGATAGGGGTTATACAAAGTACAGGGGCTTTTCACACTGATGGTCCAGGCATCTTGAGGAAATGGGGGATAGAAATAAAGTAACATGAATGGTCACCAGACAATCTGTGTAGAGCTTTTGCGTTTGGTGGAATTTGAAGAAGAGTTATGTTGAGAGAGATAGTGAATGGGCTATGTACAGTACACACGTATATTGTTAGGGAGCATGATAGGCCGCCTTGAAAAGATGTGTTTTTAGGGATCGTCTGAAGCCATGCAAGTTGTGGATGGTCCTGAATGCTGTGCAGCATTATTCTTTATTCATCGCCGCCTCCTCCATTTGGAACCTCCCGCCCTCTGTACACCTAATATGCACCGCCTGCTACGTCACATCCAGCGCGGTGCATTAAGGGGTCGATCACGTGATCGTCCCCAGTGCATTATGGGCCTTATCACGTGATCGGCCTGGCTTTAATAAGTGCATTGTGCATGTGCGGAGCCGAGGCCGATCACGTAATCAAGCCCATAATGCCCTGGAGCCGATCACGTGATTGGCCCCATAATGCACCGCGCCGGATGTGACATAGCAGGCGGTGCATATTAGGTGTACAGAGGGCGGGCGATTCCAGATGGAGGAGGCGGCGGTGAATAAAGAATAATGCCGTGAATAAAGAATAATGAGCGTGCGCTGCTGCATTGAGGAGTGATGCATGGAGCCTGGGTCTCCTTTCCAGTCCCCAGACTCAAGGACTGCTGTAAGTTATAAGTTATTTTTCTGCTGTTTTATAGGGCCCCTTTAGCTCAGAGAGGGATAGATAGGGAGAAGCTAGGAAGATGTAGGGACAGGTAGTGATAGTGTAGGGGCTTAAATCTAGGTGACAGGTTCCCTTTAATAAAATTACATAGTACCACCCCTCCATCTCTCCTCCAATCTATGACCAGAGGAGGTTGTGCTTATTGTGCCAACACCATTAAGGAGACCATGTTTTTCTCATCCTCTGAACCTTTCCCACTAATACTCCATGGAAATCCTTGTCAACAGACACCCATTGGAAAACCACATCTACCTGCAATTGTTACCCTTAGGTGTGTAAACTTACTTTGTACACTTCTCTTTGTACTAACACAATTTGTGCAATAGCAACCCAAAAATTCTGTTTTATTATTTCTATTCGTGCACTGGTAGTAGGGAACAGTGTTGTTTGCTATTGCAGCATCCACAACATTGAGTCTGGACTCCAATCAGAGTTAAATTTGGGAAGTGCATTTGCAGAGAGCACATTATGTTGATGGAAGTGTTCCTTCTCCATATATGTGCAAGTGAACTTTGTTCCTAAATTGACCAGGGGTCTCCTGATGCAAACTAACAGCCACAGACTTGGACAGAATACTTGGTAGCTTTTGTTAAAATAAGAAAACTCCAAAATGGACAATAAAATAACTTGAAACTGGCAAAAGTAATTTTCCATGTAAATTTACTGTCAACTAATCAAAAATCAGACATTGCTTTTTATTTGTGGTTCAACAGAAAAAAGTTAAAGTGTAACCGTTTAAAGAGGACCTGTCACCAACCAGGCATGGTGATCTAATTACAGCACTGAATGCAGCATGGAGCAGGGAGGGTATAAGCGTGATGTCACAGCAGGAGGTGGGGCGGCCGGCCTCCTGCTGTGACATCACCGCCTTTCCCCACCCTGCTCCATGACGTCACCGCAGGAGGCGGGGCAAAAGTGGCCAGCACTGCAATAAGCTCTGTGTACTATGCAGCAGGGAGGCGGCGGTGGGCAGATTAAACATGCAGGGGGTGTGAATCTGCCCTTGGCTGCAGCCCCTAGCCACCTCCTATTTGGCTCCACTATGTAAGTTTTCTAAGTGTATTATCTCGGGGTACAGGGGGGCTCAAGGGCTGGGTGACCCCTTGCCTGGATGCAGCAGACAAGCTGCATTCAGTGCTGTAATTAGATCACCATGCACGGTTGGTGACAGGTCCTCTTAATTTTTTTATTAATGGTAATGTAGAGCAAGTGAATATAATCAACTTTCCATATACTTTCTTAATGAAATCAGGAAGGAAACCATTAAAAAAAACCTTCTACAAGATGTCCTCAGCAGACTGTGTGTGAAGCTCATTCTTAGTCACCTCTGTCTTCAGGGGGCATGGCCTAAACTGCTTTCACAATACAGATGATAAATTACCTCATGCTGACACCATACTGAGCTCAAACAGCTCCTGATAGATCTTCTCTGATTCCTCCCTGCACATGGCTGTGCTCTGATAACATCCAGCAGAGCCATGTGAATGGAGGCGTCGGTATAAGGTAGTTTGACAGTCTTATCATCTGTATTGTGAATGCACTTTAGGCCACGCCCCCTGAAGACAGATCTCACTAAGGCGGCCGTCACACGCTTCAATGTTATGCACGATATCGCTTAAGCGATCTGCTTTTTGATCGCTTAAGCGATATCGTTTGTGCATCGCTGCGTGCGATCAAGCAATTTTACACTGTAAAATCGCTTGATTGTTAGATTGGCAGATTGGTGAGCAGGAGCTCATATCAAGCGAAAATCGCTTTATCAATCTGCCTCATCGTGGTGTATGACACCACGATGAACGATCTCCCAGCGGCAGAGCCTATGCTGGGATATGGTATCTATGTTAAACGTCGGGTTACGAAGCGCCGCACGGTGCCTAGTATCCCGATGTGTACCATGGTTACCACTGGTCCACATCGCTGGTGAGTCTGCCTGTGTGACAGCTCACCAGCGATGTGAGCGATATTGTTAGCGATCGCGCGTGCATGTGATCACTAACAATATCGTGCATAACATTGAAGCGTGTGACGGCCGCCTAAGAATGAGCTTCACACACAGCCTGCTGAAGACATCTTGTGGACTTTTTAAAAATAATTTCCTTCCTGATTTCATTAATAAAGTATTTGTGAAAGTTGATTATGTTCACTTGCTCTACATTACTATTAAATAAAAATTTAAACGACAGTTATGCTGTAAGAAAATGGACTGACAAAAATAAAGGTACCTCTAGAAAAAATTACAAATACTTTAACTAGATGGGCATATTAAAGAGGACTTGTCACCCCCATGGTGCTATGCAAACTGAATGCAGCACTGAATGCAGCATGTCTGCTGCATTCAGGGAAGGGGTCCCCCATGTTTCTAGTCCCCCGGTAAGTTGTTAAAAAGACTTTATAAAGGGTATAGATAAGGAGTCCGGAGGGACTTGCTCAGCAATGAGTCATTGCTGTTGCCGGTGTCCTCCCTGCCTCCAGCCCTTTCTGTGCCACCTCCAGCCCTCTCTTGTTCAGCCTCCTGCATGTGTCATCGCTGTTGCTGGTGTCCTCCCCGCCTCCAGCCCTCTCTGTGCCACCTTCAGCCCATCAGCTGAAGGAATCCATGCCTCCCAGCAGCCGAGGCAGGAACACGAGCCACCGAGTCCGATGGCGATGTGACACCGATTAGACGATTAGGAAAAAAGCGGTACTCACCGGGAATCAGTTGCAGTTTTTCAGATTTACTGTCCTAGAACAGGGTTACAGTGCAGGGAGGGGGATCAGCAGGACCTACTGATCCCCCTTTCTGCACTGTAACCCTGTTCTACGCCAATAAAGCCAAAAAACTGCAACTGATTCCATGTGTGTATGGTATATTAGTGTATACTCACAACCGCTGTAGCCATCATGTAGAAAAAGCATATATAAACTGGTAGTAGAAATGGTGTATGTGCCTCACTGTTGGGAACCAGTCATACAACTTGGGTTAAATATTATGGTGATTTGTATTTACGCATTTTGGAGCTAGACTCGCTCCTTCTTCAGGACTAAATCACAAACAACATGTTACTTGTTCTGAAGAAGGTGCGAGTCTAGCTCCAAAATGCGCAAATAAATATCACCATAATATTTAACCCAAGTTTTATGACTGATTCCTGACGGCGCCCCATATACATCCTTTACAAAAACTCAGTACTGTCGCTTATGACAAGCATGCACACTTCTCTATCTGACACTTATTTCAGATGCTTTTTTCTGTAAAAAAAATATATATTGTATTGTCTTAAATACAGCAGGATCATATAACTGATCATTCACACTGAGGCTGGCAGTGCTGCTGTTACCACTCCTATCTTTCCCCTATCAATTAAACATCTACATCATTTACAGACAACTACACTTATCTTCTTTAATGCTTCTGAGATGTTAGTTGTAATGTCCTATCGCTATTCTACATTGCCCCAACATGTCTGCTGCATTTCTTGTCTAAGCTTTTATACTGGCTCTGATAGTGCCACTTAATTGGTTGCACTGTACCATGTGATGTGTGCCTTTATTGGCTAATGCAGTCTTCTGCAATATATATAAAGTCGGTGGGCACTTGTTTGGGCAATTCAAGCAAATCGAATCGCAAATTGGTCAAATTTGCCAGAACCTGAGAACATTATGACATTTGACTTGATTATGGTTTAATCATCTCTTGTTTTACCTATATGTTTTTATTCCACAAATTTTTTTATAAAAAAATCAAAACTTCATTTTTTGCTGATGATATTAAGAGCAATATGCAGGAGCGTAACTACAATAGGTGCAGGGGTTGCAATCGCACCCGGATGCTGGAGCCTAGGGGACCCACAATGTCCCATTGGCTTATAGAAAAAGACTAATGCTAATAAAGATTTGCAATACTTGGGGGTATCATTGCCCATGAGCTTTAAGTGGGCACAGTCATATGGGAAATAGCAGTTGTGTGTTGAATAATAGCAATCAGATGTCATGTAATGGATGTAAGATAATGTAATAAAGCTGTAAAAAAATCACAGCCTAATGACACAACTAATTACACACTCTGCACAATAGAGTTGGATGAATCCCACATGAGAAAAGACTGGTATAAATCCCACATGAGAAAAGACTTCACACTGATTGTGAGCAACCAGCGCCAAGGAGCTGCTGCCAAAGCTTTAATGATTATGAAATGCAGAAAATTTCTTATACTCTGTACTACTCTGAAAATGAGGCTAAAAGGGCTTCAGAAACATGGAATACAGTAATAACATGGACTGGAAACTTACTGAAACTGAAATATTGTTCTATAACAATGTAACTCTATAAATGTATATGGTAAATTTCTCTATACAATTTGTGATTGGACAGTACTTGGACAATCCCTTCTGATTCCTCATGTTCACCCCCATAAAAATAATAAAGCCTATACTCACCTCTGGTGCCGAAGTGGTTCCAGCGATAAAAGAACTTCTATTTCGGGGGGCCAAATGATATTATGATACGAGAGCCTCGCAGCCAGTCATCGCTGGCTTCCTTCTTCCCACCTTTAAACATAGGAGCAGCTGCGGGGCTCACTTCCTGTTAATTACTTATACATCCAAAGACGGGGAGAAGGACGCCATCAGTTATTGGTCGCGGGACTTGTGTGTAATAACAATGTCACTTGGGCCCTGGGAATGTGAGTTCTGACGTTACACGAACGGCGCCAGCACCAGAGATGAGTTCAAGGGGAATGAGAAGCGGTTGTCCAAAAGTAGATAATATAGTAGAAATAATATTTTTCTGTTTCTTTCTCTATATTTCTTTATATTTCTCTCCCTGATTAATTTGATTAGACTTATTAGCCCTCTTAGAACATTTTGTATATGCTTACAGTATATAGTCAAGGTTTATACATTTTGTAATCTCATACACAATGTTCTGAGTAGGGATGAGCGAGTATACTCGCTACTATTCGGTATTCGCCGAATAGTAGCGGTATTTGGGCTACTCGCTACTCTCCGAGTACTTATGTGTACTCTGGAGTAGCGAGTAGCCCTTATACTTTCGCAATGTATCTATAGAGACACTGCAAAAGTAGCCTAAAAGTGAGTAAAAGTTGTTAAAAAAATAATAAACTTACATACCTTCAGACGCCTGCATCGGGACCGGCAGAGAAGACATCCGATCGCTGGACAAGGACCTGTCACTACCAGTCAATCAGATGGCCGGTAGCGATCTGGCCAATCAGATGCCGCCACGTCACAACCACGTGATCGCTAGCAGCCACCTGATTGGCCAATTTGCAAGGTCCTAGATGTACTGTCAGGACCTTGCAAACTGGCCAATCAGGTGGCCGCTAGCGATGACGTAGTTGTGACGTGGCGCCATCTGATTGGCCAGATCGCTACCAGCCATCTGATTGGCTGGTAGTGACAGATCCTTGTCCTGCAATCGGATGTCTTATCTGTCGGTCCTTGTGCAGGTGTCGGAAGGTGAGTATGCAAGTTTATTATTTTTTAACAACTTTTACTCACTTTTAGGCTACTTTCGCAGTGTATCTATAGTTACACTGCAATAGTATTCGTACTCGCTATACTCGCAACAAGTAGCGAGTACCGCTACCTACTTGTTGCAAGTATAGCGAGCACGAATATTAAGGTACTCGCTCATCCCTAGTTCTGGGATCTAGACAAATCTGTATTAGGCCACGTCACACACACAGATATCTGTGCAGATATTGTTCACAGATCTCTGTTGCAGTGAAACCATGGACACATTGTTCCATTTTGTACACAGCCACAAAATGGAAAGATGTGTCCATGATTTCATTGCAACCAGAGATCTGTGAACAATATCTGCACAGATATCTGTGTGTGTGACCCAGCCTTAAGGGTATATCTCCATAGCTCTCTTTCTAAGGTCATAAGGGTCATCAGTATCATAGCATTTATATGTAGGATAGGGGGGAGTAGAAAGGAAGGTTTCTAATGTAATCTTACAGAATGAAAACTATATATCTAAGATGAGATGTCAATAATAATCAAGATCTGATTTTGCACAGACTTGGCTGGAACTTCTTTTCTCTGAGATCACATATTTGGTATTTTTACTCAATTTGGCACTCACTGATAATCTCATTATTTGTCTTTGGATCAGAAAACTAAACAGCTATGACATAGACAACCCCTTTCACCCCGGCCATTTTCCATTTTTTTCAATTTAGTTGTTTCCTCTCCATCTTCGAATGTCTTTATGTCAACACAAAACATAACCCAAAGGGATGTGTTGTTCTCCCTGAACTAAGATCTTCTAGTTAATAGACAGAGAATAAATGTGTTATAACTGCCTTCAGACTTGCAGATGCATCTGCAGCGTTTTGCAGATGCATCTGCAAGCATCTGCATGCAGACCGGGGCCCCTATGTTATAATGGAGCGCACGCGGTCTGCAGATGCTTGCAGATCGCCGTGCGCTCTCATTGCCGCCATTAGTGATCTGTGCGCAGGCGATGCCTGCGTACAGATCACACATCTCACCCGCACCAGGGACGCGGACACGAAGGAGCAATATGGTCGCATCCGCACCCGATACGCAGCAAACGCTGCCAAACGCAGGACTATGTTCCTATGTTAAACATAGGACGCAGTGCGCATGCGTTTGATGCGTATGGGAAGCAGCATACGCTGCGCGCCAAACGCTAATGTGAAGACAGCCTAAGTGAATGATCAAGTAAAAAAATAGCTATTGTGAACAGAATATCACAGTTTTGCTCATAAGTCTGGTCTGATTCTTTGCTGTAGCTTTGTGCTGAATGTTACATAACTTGTGATGATTAAGAATGTGGAAGGAAAAGCAAAGCAGGTCCAGCAAGTGCAGAAAGATATTTAATCCATATCAAAACATCACATTTATTGGAAAAAAAAGTAAAAAAAAGGGGTTAGAAAAATACATCAAGTATGCTTTCGATCCTGATTAGGGATGAATGGATCAGGCAAAATTCAAATTCCCGGTTAGTGTATTTTTTCCTGGGAAAATTTGACTTGCGGATAATAATAATATGATTACAGACTTAATATGAATTAAAATTAAACATTAATAAGTAACGTAACTTCAACAATGCAAGTCAACAATTAAAAAAAATTGTCATAATTTTAATGGGAGGGATGTATTTGATGGATTGATAGCAAATTATCAATATTTTGCTTCAGTTTTGTAAGGAATAACCGCAAATCTCCCCCTTCTGAGATGTTCAATCTGCTTTTTTTTTTGTTAATGGTTTGTAATGATACTAAAACTTTTTTTCGACAAAGTATGACGAGGGAAACGCTATCAAAAGTTTTCTCGCAATTTCCCACAGACCAGGATACTTTTTGGGTGTTTGTCAAAATGTTTGATAGCCTTTTTTAAATTTCACCTTCAGCTCCTCATTGGTGCTAAGCTCAAGTAGCTCCTCTTGTAATACCACATTCGCCACTTCCGTTTCATCGAATGGCTTTATGATCCATGGTGGTATTTCCCTCGTCAGAATATCTTCTGTTTTTGAAGTCATCAATGCAGGGCATTTAAATATTGAACGTATGTCTGAATATCTGAGTCGGTCGACAGGTAGGGGGTACTCGAATACCGGGACAGGTGGTTACTTCTGTGGGGGATCACGGCTGGACGGTTCCCGGTTCCATGCCCTGAACCCTCTATAGCTGGTGGGGGTGATGATGATGGGGAATGGTAACGTGACACCACCTGTGGTACCTGGTAATAGGGTTACCAGCTCTGCGGCCGGCAGCTTTGGTAGTACAGCTCCCCACAGGTGGAGCTTTACCTCAGGGCAGCGGGTGGATGAGGGGATTAGTAGTCCTCACCTCTGTGATATTGTAGAAGCCCTCGGGCGGCAAATAACTTAGACAGAGTCCAGATTAGCTCGAAAAGTTCTTTACTGGTACCGGGCAGATGTTAAAGTACACAGTACAGTCTGGTTGAACAGGGTTGGTAGCCGCAGATCTTGGAGGATTTTCCAGAGTCTGGCAGTGGTGCCTTCAATATGGCGTTCCTGGTCCTGTCCCTCTGTCTCTGTCTGTATTTGCCCCTCTTGAGCCAAGTCTCTAGTCCTCGGGGTCTGTTACCTAAAGTCTCTTATTTGTCCGTGTCGTGGACCCAGCTGCGGGACCGATGTTGGGCTTCTTTAGGGGTGCTGTGGCCCCTTGCGTCGGGCCCTCAGCTTGCCGGTCTGCAGTTAGGGTTAAACCGTTTACTAGCTGCTCGGCTCTATATGCCGGTGGTGACCTGGGTCCCCAGCTGGCTCCAACCAGTCCTGGAGTAACCCCTTCAAGTCTGGGTCACCCCTCTCCTAAGAAGCGCCTTCCAGTTTCAACCGCAGGGTCCCCTGCATCTGCCTTTAATGCTCTCCTCACACCAACTGTCTGACTCTGCTGTCACTCCCTGTTCCCGCTCTCTACTGAATACCAGTCCCCTGTGTTAAAGTGGTCTACTGTTTGATGCAGGGTGCAAACTCGTAGGGTCCTCACATCCTTCTGTTCAGGTGCAGTACCTCCCTATGGTCCTTGCTATAGAGGCGCCACACATCCTGATCAAGACATTCTGCCTTGACAAGTTTGGAAACTGGGAGAATTTGCGCTGACTAATATTTTGCTTTTATAAATTTTAATTTTCCAATAAAAGCAGAAATTAAACCCTTTGTTTTTATTAAATTTAGGGTGTCTTCTTGCAACTGCAAGTTAATGTCATTACATTTTTTGAACAAATCTGTCAAATACGCGATGTCTGCTTTCAATTTGATCAGGTTTTCTTTTAAATTTGGATCTTTACTTTCCAGAAACTTAAAACTGATTCAAAAAGTGAGTAAAATCTTGTTAAACATGCACCTTTTGACAACCAGCGTACTTCAGTATCTAAAGCAATCATTGGAAGTCTTCATCATTTTCGTAGCACAATTTGGCAAATAAACAGGGAATTCAAAGCATTGCTTCTTATTTTGTTAACTGCTTTTGACCCGCCCCAAGGCTTGGGATACTCGGACCTCGGGCTTTGGATACTGGGAATGTCACGGGTGGTTGTTGCCCAGGACCGTGCCCTGGGGTCACTTTAAAAAGGGGGGAGATATTTACAGGGATTTGATTGTAGATATCATGACGCCACCTACGGAGACTGGTGATTGCACCAGTGCTGCTGCAGACCTCTGGGGATGATGGATGGGCAGCTTGATGGTGTTGCTCCCCGTAGGTGGAGCTGGATCCGCAGGGCAGTGATGTGGAAATAGGATTTGGCACAGGGAGGCGGCTCTGCAGGTGGGATGTTTCTACAGTCTCTGTGTTGGACAGGATCAGGGCTTAAAGAATTGACACACACACTAGGAGTAGTTTTCCATACTTTTTACTGATGTCAAACAGGCGCTGTCCAGGGTTAACTTCCAGATGGTCGGGAAGCACTTCAGGATTTCCACATCCAGTGAGTTATAAGGCCTTCTAGTCTTTCTCCTGTTTACGCTGAAGCCCTGACCTGTTTGGAACGTGGCCTGGCCTCCTCTGTGTCTCTTCACCCATATTAACTGCACTGAGAACCCTTTGTTGGTTGCAGCTAGTGTCCTGCTGTAACTGGCTCTCGTGTTGAAGGTGATGCAGGTGCCCAGGAGACTGGAGTCTCCTCGGTATATTGGTATTTTTGCTGGGCTAAACTCTCCCTGGCAGACTCAGACACCTGTGTCAGGGTTGTGTCTCTTGGGGTGAGCCAGTATGGCCCCTTTGCCCCCGTTGCTCTGTACCTCGCCTTGCCTTCGTCCCTCACTCACGGGTACCTCACACTGGCTAAGGCTCTTCACAGACCTGACTGGAGCTGCTCCACATGGTTCCTGAAAGGAGCTTAGCACTGCTCTCTGTCTCACAGGACCTCTTCACAGTCCTCTCAGGGACTGAACACTGAACTGCCTAACTCCGCCCCCAGCACCTGTATTTATAGGGGATCTTGCTAAGGGCAGCAAGTGGAGCTCCTTCTACAGGCCTGGAGTGGAAGGTGTTGTATGTGAGAAGTGTACCAGATGTGGAAATCCCTACATGTTCTAGGTGTTCCTGTGGCTACCTGTAGCGCAGGGTGCTACACTTTAATCACAAATTGAAGCGATTGGTGCAATCTATTATTCACATTTTTTGCTACCAGGTGTTGTCGGTGGATGACACAGTGAATTGCAATTACTCCTGGTATATTCTTTTAAGATGGCTTATAAACCCACGATGTCGCCCGAACATGGCAGGAGCTCCATCTTCTACCACCAAATAATGTATGTAAATGGAATCGATTTTTCCTTAAAAAAATCACTCAGGACATTAAATATTGCCTTTAATTCAGTGTGCAAACTTTTCGCGAAAAGCAGCTTTTCATGGATTTCTTCGTCCATAACAAATCGAACATATGCCAATAATAATACCTCATTACCAGGTAAAGTTGACTCGTCCATTTGAATAGAAAACTGAGTTGTTTGCAGATAATTACACAAGAATCTTTCAATATCAGAGCTCATTTCATCAATACGTCTTTGTACAGTGTTGTTACTCAAAGGAATTCTTTTGAGTACGTCAAATGGAGGTTTGTGCAGAACAGATTTTAAAACCTCTTCAACAGCGGGTAAAATTAACTGTTCTCTGATGGTGTGCGGTTTTCAGATTTCGCTATAAGCAATGAGATATTGTAAATGCCCGCAAGCTATCATCGTTACTTTGAGACGTTGAAGTGAACATACTGTGCACGCTGGGTCCTCTTTTCATATTTTTTCCTTCAACGTTTGAAAATATTATTTTAAAAGCTTTTCCTATTTTATCAGGATGACTCCTTCTTAGATGATCTTCGAGCTTCGATGGTTTCATAGAGTCATTGCTCAAAACTTTGTTTGCATAAAAGGCATTTGGGCAATCGTTTGTCTGCCTTTCATGGAAGAAAACCAAATTTCAAATAATTAACACTGTACTGTCGACATTTCTTCTTAGATTCAGCCATGTTTCGTATCAGTTACCTATATGTAAAGAAAAAAATGTTTGTTTTGGTAATCATAAGGCGATTTTAACAGGATATGACTATTTTAACAGAATAGAATAGGATTAATTAATTATTGCAATGAAAAAAAACAAAATGCCAGTGGTAAAACTAATGTTACCGTATATACTTGCGTATAACTCGAGTTTTTCAGCCCAAAAATTGGGCTGAAAAGTCCCCCCCTCGCTTATACGCGAGTCAATCGGTATATTTCTTGTGTGGGGGGCTGTCACCGAGGCTGGAGGAGGCAGGAGAAGGCAGGGGGAGGCTGCAGTGACAGCGGGAGGTCACATGATGGCGCTCATTTTAGTGCTATGAATATGCACGGCATCCCCCTGTCAATCAGCAGCAGGGGGAGCCGTGCATATTGCACTTTACTGACTGTATTCAGCCTCCCCCTGCTGGCACCCCCCCATCACGGCTCCGGGCTCCCCCCCATCACGGCTCCGGCTCCCCCCCCATCACGGCTCCGGCTTCCCCCCCATCACGGGCTCCGGGCTCCCCCCCATCACGGCTCCGGGCTCCCCCCCCATCACGGCTCCGGGCTCCCCCCCCATCACGGCCCCCGCAACTGCTCTTCAGCACCGGGCTTCCCCCGCACCGATCATCTCACCCGTCTTCTTCCAGCCACAGACTTCCTCCGGTTACGCTCGTTCTCCATGTATGCCAGACTGGGCGCATGTGCAATGACGTCATGCCACCGCGCACAGCAATAAGCCGGCATACAGGGAGGACTAGCGCGTACCAGAGCCCGTGGCTGGAAGAAGACGGGTGAGATGATCGGTGCGGGGTGAGCCCGGTGCTGAGAGCAGTGCGGGGGGGGGGGGTGAGCCTGAGCCCATTGATGGGGGGTGCAATGTGACAGCAGGGGAGAGCTGTTAACCCCTGCTGAGGTCCTGTATACCACACTGCTGGGGTCCTGTATACCACACTGCTGGGGTCCTGTACACTGCTGGGGCCTGCATACCACACTGCAGGGACGTGTATACTGCTGGGACCTGTATACTGTTGGGACGTGTATACTGCTGGGGCCTGTATACCACACTGCTGGGACGTGTATACTGCTGGGACCTGTATACTGCTGGGACGTGTATACTGCTGGGGCCTGTATACCACACTGCTGGGACGTGTATACTGCTGGGACCTGTATACTGCTGGGACGTGTATACTGCTGGGGCCTGTATGCCACACTGCTGGGACGTGTATACTGCTGGGACGTGTATACTGCTGGGACCTGTATACTGCTGGGGCCTGTATACCACACTGCTGGGACGTGTATACTGCTGGGACCTGTATACTGCTGGGACGTGTATACTGCTGGGGCCTGTATACCACACTGCTGGGACCTGTATACTGCTGGGACGTGTATACTGCTGGGACGTGTATACCACACTGCTGGGATGTGTATACTGCTGGGACCTGTATACTGCTGGGACGTGTATACTGCTGGGGCCTGTATACCACACTGCTGGGACGTGTATACTGCTGGGACCTGTATACTGCTGGGACCTGTATACTGCTGGGGCCTGTATACCACACTGCTGGGACGTGTATACTGCTGGGACCTGTATACTGCTGGGACGTGTATACCACACTGCTGGGACGTGTATACTGCTGGGACGTGTATACTGCTGGGACCTGTATACTGCTGGGACCTGTATACTGCTGGGGCCTGTATACCACACTGCTGGGACGTGTATACTGCTGGGACCTGTATACTGCTGGGACCTGTATACCACACTGCTGGGACCTGTATACTGCTGGGACCTGTATACCACACTGCTGGGGTCCTGTGTACTGCTGGGGCCTGTATACCACACTGCTGGGACGTGTATACTGCTGGGACCTGTATACTGCTGGGACCTGTATACCACACTGCTGGGGTCCTGTATACTGCTGGGGCCTGTATACCACACTGCTGGGACGTGTATACTGCTGGGACCTGTATACTGCTGGGACGTGTATACCACACTGCTGGGACGTGTATACTGCTGGGACCTGTATACTGCTGGGACCTGTATACTGCTGGGACCTGTATACTGCTGGGGCCTGTATACCACACTGCTGGGACGTGTATACTGCTGGGACCTGTATACTGCTGGGACCTGTATACCACACTGCTGGGACCTGTATACTGCTGGGACCTGTATACCACACTGCTGGGGTCCTGTGTACTGCTGGGGCCTGTATACCACACTGCTGGGACGTGTATACTGCTGGGACCTGTATACTGCTGGGACCTGTATACCACACTGCTGGGGTCCTGTATACTGCTGGGGCCTGTATACCACACTGCTGGGACGTGTATACTGCTGGGACCTGTATACTGCTGGGACCTGTATACTGCTGGGGCCTGTATACCACACTGCTGGGACGTGTATACTGCTGGGACCTGTATACTGCTGGGACGTGTATATCACACTGCTGGGACGTGTATACTGCTGGGACCTGTATACTGCTGGGACCTGTATACTGCTGGGACCTGTATACTGCTGGGCCTGTATACCACACTGCTGGGACGTGTATACTGCTGGGACCTGTATACTGCTGGGACCTGTATACCACACTGCTGTGACCTGTATACTGCTGGGACCTGTATACCACACTGCTGGGGTGCTGTATACTGCTGGGGCCTGTATACCACACTGCTGGGACCTGTATACTGCTGGGACCTGTATACCACACTGCTGGGGTCCTGTATACTGCTGGGGCCTGTATACCACACTGCTGGGACGTGTATACTGCTGGGACCTGTATACTGCTGGGACCTGTATACTGCTGGGACCTGTATACTGCTGGGACCTGTATACTGCTGGGCCTGTATACCACACTGCTGGGACGTGTATACTGCTGGGACCTGTATACTGCTGGGACCTGTATACCACACTGCTGGGACCTGTATACTGCTGGGACCTGTATACCACACTGCTGGGGTCCTGTGTACTGCTGGGGCCTGTATACCACACTGCTGGGACGTGTATACTGCTGGGACCTGTATACTGCTGGGACCTGTATACCACACTGCTGGGACGTGTATACTGCTGGGACCTGTATACTGCTGGGACCTGTATACTGCTGGGGCCTGTATACCACACTGCTGGGACGTGTATAATGCTGGACCTGTATACTGCTGGGACCTGTAAACCACAGTGCTGGGACCTGTATACTGCTGGGACCTGTATACCACACTGCTGGGTCCTGTATACTGCTGGGCCTGTATACCACACTGCTGGGACCTGTATACTGCTGGGACCTGTATACCACACTGCTGGGGTCCTGTATACTGCTGGGGCCTGTATACCACACTGCTGGGACGTGTATACTGCTGGGACGTGTATACTGCTGGGACGTGTATACTGCTGGGACCTGTATTCCACACTGCTGGGGGGCTGTATACCACTGATGAGGGGCTTGTATACCAGTGCTGGCGGCAACTGTATAGTAGTTAGGGGCACTCTATACCAGTGATGGCTGCTATATACAGGGATGGTGGGCTATTTACCAGTGATAGGGGCTTTATAACAGGACGGTGGTCTGCTGCATTGGCAGTTTACTGTTTCTATTTGAAATAAAAGTTCAACATTTTTTCGTACCTATTTTCATTTTGAAATTTTTCAGTACCGGTAGCTGCTGCATTGTCCACCCTCGGCTTATACGCGAGTCAATAGGTTTTCCCAGTTTTTGGGGGTAAAAGTAGGGGGGTCGGCTTATACGCGGGTCGGCTTATACACGAGTATATACGGTAATTATTAAAAGCAATAAACCGCTAAGATCCATATAGAGGTTTTCACAAAACGGCTGAATCTATGTTAATGTAATATAAAAAATTTTTTGATTAATTATATTTGAATACATTTCTGTAAAGTCGAGAAAACATATTTTTAAAGAATATTTTGACATCAAAACTCCGCGATTTTAATGATTTATTACTTTGTTGTACCTTACAAGTGGTACATAAAGCTGTGAGCTGTCTCTTCCCTCCCCCTTGTGTGCTGTGAGCTGTCTCTTTCCCCCCTCGTGTGCTGTGAGCTGTCTCTTTCCCCCTTGTGTGCTGTGAGCTGTCTCTTTCCCCCCTCGTGTGCTGTGAGCTGTCTTTTTCCCCTTGTGTGCTGTGAGCTGTCTCTTTCCCCCCCTTGGGTGCTGTAAGCTGTCTCTTTTCCCCTTTCTGGTGTGCTGTCTCTTTTGTCCCTTGTGTGTGTGTCCTGCTTCTTTACCTCCTTTTGATGTCTCTGTGCTCCCTTGTGTGGTCCATGCAAAAGGACCCTTGATGATGTCAGTCATGTGATCGGTGACTCCGCCCATGACTCTGACATCATGACAGGTCCTCCAGATTCAGATTGTGTTTAATCTGCAGCTGCGATGGGTTTGAGGGGAACCAGGAGAGGGATGGGAGCTGCAGGGTGGGGGACCTGGCCATCACCAAATTCTGAGATCAATGACTTCCGGTCGGCGCTTGGAATTGTGGGATAGTGACATAAGTGCCGGAAGTCTGTGACAGAGCCGATTGGTGATTATGTATTTAGATTACAATATAAAATAAAAGTATGTATAACAAATAGGCAGGTACTTACTTTTTCCGGCACTGGCACACACTGACATCGATTCACTTACACTTTTCTTTTCAAAACTCCGGAAACAAATGAGTAACATTTGTCTTTGGCATTCATATTTATATTAGTGGGGAATCAAACAAGTTCATGCAAGATTGCAAGCACAACACAAGTCGTATTTCGTCCCTTTGCACGTCTGAACAAGCGTTGCGGGCGGGCGTCGCTTTGCAAGTCTCGACACGCGTTGTAATGAATATTGAATATGCAAGTTTTTACAAGTAACAGTCGCTGACCTTCTTAAAATATTATCTACCTATATTGATCGAAACCAGAACAATTTTCGTGGACCCCCCACTTACAACTTGTGAACCCCATTTTTTTTCACGCCAACGTAGACCCCCATCAAGTCTCCCGTGGACCCCTGGGGGTCCACCTGGACCACTTTGGGAATCACTGCTCTAGAGTATGTCCAAATCCCAGAGCAAAATAACCGTGATTTGTGATGGGCGAACCCGAACTTTAAAGTTCGGGGTCTGTACCAAACACCTAGTGTTCGGGCACAGATCCCAAACACAGAATCCCCTGGGAAGTCCATCTCACAGTTCAGGTTTGGGGGCAGAGGAGCTGTAAATATAAATAATAAACACCATGATTATACTTACCAGGTCCTGCCGTCCCGCGTTCTGCCATCCCGGCATCCCGCCATGTCTACTTCTGGGGCCGCTCATTAACTTTCAGGCTATTTGCTGCAGAGGGCAGAATAGCCAATCACAGTTGCAGTCACAGAGAATAGGCTTCCGTCGTTGGCTGTACGAGTAATCAGCAATCAGCCCATACAATCTAGCATGATAGAATGTATGGGCTGGTTTCAGGTTACTCCATCACAAGAATCACAGACACCCATTCTTTGTAACAATGTCTGTGATTGGCTCTTGGGCCCGTCACACATATAGTAGTGTAAAAATAAATAATTTTAAATAATTAAATAATTAAAAAAATGATGTAGCGCTCCACTGTATTTTTCATTCTCAGTGCAGACTAAGTGGACAGCTACAGGCTGCCAACCCCAGCTGCTTGGCTTTACCTTGGCTGGCAACAAAAATACAGGGAAGCCCATTATTTAAACAAATAACTTAAAAAAAAGCATGTGGTCCCGCTGTATTGATCGCCAGCCAAGGGGAAACCAGGCATCTGGGGGCTGGGATACTCAGCGTGGTAAGGTCCAAGCATTCTGAGCCACCCACACTGAAAACTGAAGCCCGCAGCCACCCCTAAAAATGGCACATTAATCGTAGCTCCATTTCCAGGTGCTTTACCTGGCTCTTTCGGCGACCCTGGTGGGGGGTGGCATGCTCGGGGGTGGCATGCTCAATAATAAGGGGTTAATACCAGGTTTGTATTGTTAGCTGGTACTAAGCCTGAAATTCATTGTGTCAAGCCAAATTAGACCTGACCAGCTTAAATTTTTAGTAAACATTGGAAAAAAAACACAGCACAGAAAAAAATTGTTTTTAATAGAAACAAAGGCACCTGAGGGTGGGAGCTGTTTTATCTGCGTCGAGAATCAAAAATACTGCAAAGCACTACGTCATTTTTTTTCAAATATTTATTTATTTTTACTGTACTATATGTGTGATGGGCCCAACAGTCAATCACAGATGCTGTCACTGTGAATGGGCATCTTTGATTCGCTGCTGGAGTAAGCTGAAACCAGCTGTGGAGACCCGGGTGTCAGTGGGTGCTCTCGTCCGCAGGCCCAGCCGCCTTTACAAAGACAGCGTGGACCAGGGCTCATCCCCAGCTGAACGCCCAAGCTCCTTAACCGTGGGCGGAACACTACTCAGACAACACAGGGTCAGGGAATCACAATATCAAGGCTTTATTGGATCCCCAAACAGTTAACAGCATATAACGCATAACCAAGCACAACACATAAATGTAACAGGCAACAGAGTCTCACCCTTCCGCTGGCTCACCAGGGTTTAGAATGCAGCAAGGCAAAGTCTGTAGCCAGGTGACTGTATCGTCCCAACCTGGGTTGCTTCCTTATCCTTATCCAGTCTTTATCAGTCGAATCCGCTAATCCGATGCTGAAGTCCTTGTGGTTCCTTAGTCCGTGTTCTGATCCCCTTGGTCGGCACCGAAATGCCTAGGCCTAGGGTTATGGCTCGCTAACCGGATCCGAAGACCCTAGATTAGCTGCCTGTATCCAATCCAGTGACCTCTAGCCAGGACCGAAAATCCCTAGACTGAGGCCACTAGACAGAATCTAACTCCAATCTTCAATCTCCAATCTACTGGTCAAAGTGAACAGTCCTCCTTATATACCCTCAGCCCTCATTGTAGGATATTGGGGACGTCATGATTGGTGCAATAACATAGTCTTTTCATTGGCTGAACTCCAATCCTCATTTAACATATTTTGGTCCTATCTCAATCCAAATGCTAGAAGTGATACAATGGAATGTTAGTCTGAGACATTGAGTCTGCAATCAATGACACTTAGACAATCGTGGCTGGGCCCCCTGTACATGGAATCAACATTCACAGGGTAATAGACAATGGACGATTAGCATAATTAAGTTCTCTGGCCTTCAATGACAAACAGGTTAGATAATTACATTACCAAGCTAAACTTTAACCACAGAAATCTATGACAATACTGTAAGAAATTCTCTTTGACCATTACAAGTTTACAAACCAAAATGCAATATGATATGTCTGGATGAATAAGAAATCCTCCTACATTATATATTAAAGGGTCCATTTCGTCACACCAGCCCCTACATTTCACCATACTAAAATGTATGGACTAATTGCAAATTACTCAAACAGCCAATAACAGATGCCCATTCTGTGTGACAGAGTCTGTAATTGGCTTTTGGAGCCAGTGCAGTGAATATCCTGGAAGTTAATGAGCAGCATTGGAAGTAGATGCGGCAGGATAGTGGGACAGCAAGAAGCAGGAATGCAGGACCTGGTAAGTATTATGATTATTACCTAATTATGTGCTTTTTTTTTATATAGCCCCCTGTCCCCTTCCCATAACTGTAAAGTCCGAGTTTGAGGTTCGGATTCAAGTTCGAGTCACGTTCAGCCCAGAACTTGGACTTTAAAGAAATTCCAGGCTAATCCGTTGAACCCGAACATTGGCGGTTTCGCCCATCACTATTTGTGATAGTAATAAAATAAAAATCTTTACACTCACTTCACCAATCTCCTCTCGAGCCCTTCTGCTAAGCACTGACACCCATCTAGTCCTCGTCGTATCTCCAGATCGACATCAGCGGTGCTGAAATCCCAGGGGCCTCAATTTCTATTCCAAGGCTTCCAGGTTTGCTAGGCAGTGAGAGTTCTGCAAGCACAAAGTTTGTGGTGTACGCCATTGTGATAACACAGCCTTCTACAGTGTGTTGTCATGGGTTAATGGTCTTAATTTGGCCAAACGTATTGGTCTTTTGCTTGTTATCTTATGTTCCCTAGGTCTTGTTTCTTATTCAGGGCCTTTATTGTTAGAGTTTGTATATTGCTAATTTAATGTAATTTACCTCAGCCTCATTCTGTCTACATTACTCAATGGGAAATTATGCATGCGGATTGAAATGCCAACCAATAAGAGTACAGCCTTATTCAACCAATCCTGTAAGACCACAATACCCAGAGATGAGTGCTCGGGCTATATAAAAAGACTTTCTTCAGTCACCAGGAGTTATTATGCTACATGGCTTCAATCTAGGGGCTACGATCCTGGTTGATAGACCGTAACCTTAGTTTAGGAATTTTGGTTTCGGCTGTCAGGATTACATCATGTCTTCACACTTGGCATGGCCTCAGTCTAGGAGCTGCGGGTATGACTAACAGATCACCAGAACTGGATAGATTCTGTAGGAGGTCAGCCTAGGATTCTAGGATGTGGCTGGAATATCAGTGACTACTTAATGAAGATACCCAGGTTGAGACAATATGGTCATCTGGCTACATACTTTGCTGTGCTCGGTCAGCTTCCTAAACTTGTGAACAAAACAAGAGACTGGGGCGCAG
Source organism: Allobates femoralis (assembly GCA_033576535.1). NCBI lineage: Eukaryota > Metazoa > Chordata > Amphibia > Anura > Aromobatidae > Allobates > Allobates femoralis. The sequence goes on from JARQOC010000001.1 coordinate 40,121,314, forward strand.
GATGAGAAGCACCTGGTGGTCCAGTGGGCTAACAGTTATTGGGGCCCATTAGCTACTCACCTCAACGGGTTGTGCACCCCTACACAACAGTTAGCGTAGAGATGAGGACCTTGGAGGGAGCTGGCCGCCATGCTCCTTGCGATGCTTCCTGGTTGCGGTCATGTGATCATAGTGACCAGAAACACATTACCGCAGGTCCTTTAACCGCTGGATGTATTAGCAATATCCCAAAGCAGCTGCTGCCGCAACCCTCACATGGAGGGCATAGAAATGGAAACAATCATTGTAGTGGTCTATGAGCACAGGGTGCAGGGGTAAATTAAAACATCAATTATATGGACAAACCTTTATTAACCCTTAAGTCTCCACAACATTTTTTGACAGCATAGCACTGTCTTCCTCAAGTGGTACAAAAAACCTTTTTTTGTACCACCTAAGGAAGACAGCATTATGCTGTCAAAATGCATCGTGGAGCCTTAAAGGTTAATAACGATTTGTCCATATAAACCATGTTGTATTTTACCCCTTCACCCTAGCGCTCATAGACCGCTATAACGATTTTTTCCAGCTTCCTAAGCTTATCACCATCTCTCTCTCGGTGGGTACCCACCAAAGGTGGGGTGCTGCTGTATTGGAGTAAATGGTCCAGAAGCCCTGAAGGCACATAGATTCTAATCCCTAGTGAGCCAGCGGAAGGCTGGAAACACACTATCCGACTCACATGCAAGTCTCTTGGACGAGACTCGGATCAGTCACCCTGAACTGCCTCCCCTGTCTCTGGATGGGAGTGTCAGCTGCTTATATTTTTGTGCAGCATCACACTCCCATCCAGAGAGGGGGGAGGCTGTTCAGGGTGATTGATCCAAGTCTCGTCCGAGAGACTCGCTTGTTAGTCGGATAGTGTGTTTCCAACCGAATGGTGAGACTCTGTTGCCTGTTACATTGTTTATTTTGCTTGGTTATGTGTTATATGCCTTTGACTGTTGGGGATCCAATAAAGTCGTATCATTGTGTGGTTCCCTCACACTGTGTTGTCTGAGTAGTGTTCTGTCCATGGGTAAAGAGTTTGGGCGTTCAGTTGGGATAAGCCCTGGTCCATGCAGTCTTTCTGAAGGTGGTTGGGCCAGGAGATGAAAGCACCCCTATGTCTCCACAATTGGTGGCAGCAGTAAAGTATGTATATGCTGAGTTTTTTAAGCAGTTTTTGCCCATTTTCTTCACTAAAAATTAGTATGAAAAGTGCCTAAAAAGTCCTTTTGTTCTCTATAGGAAAACCATGTGCAAGAAAAAACATTTTAGTATGAACAGCAACAATTATCAAAACAGTCTCAATAAATGAAAAGTCATTTATTAAAGATATTCCTGGACTGATTCCTTCCAAAATATGTCTCAAGTTGTGGTGCGCAGATGAACCCTGCGCTGAGTGAATTTTTATGCAGAACAACAGCATTATAAACAGCAAATTTCTGGCAGAAACCCAAAATCTCGATGCAGATTTCTGTCGGATTCTGGAGCAAATAGATAGTGTGTAGGCAGAAAGCGGCACTCACGTGGACATCTTTGCGGTTTAGGCTCTTTATTGTAATTCCATGGGGTTACAGTGCAGGGAGGGGGGTGACAGGACAACAGTCACTGTTTCATGCTTAGTAGCGCTTCCACTGGTCCAGGGTCCGTGGAAGCGCTACTAAACGCGAAACGGTGACCGTTGTCCTGTCACCCCCCCTCCCTGCACTGTAACCCCATGAAATTACAATAAATAGCTTAAACCGCAAAGATGCTCAAGTGAGTGCCGCTTCCTGCCTACTCATTACTTTCATATGGACTGTCAGTTTCCAGCAGAGCACCACCGGATAACAACACCACCTTTGTGAACAAGTACCGAAAAAATTGCTACAGGTCAGTCCCCGGCTCTACCCTGTTTTGCAAAGATAATTTAGTGTATTAACCTAACAATGGTGAACTGAAGGAATAAAGTGTAAAGGAGCAATGCTGAGCTCAGTTAAAAAGAACCTGTTACCCCCTGGTGCTAAGTGAAAGCACCACTGAATGCAGCGTGTCTGCTGCATTCAGGGAAGGTGTGTGCCCTGTCTCTACCCCCCCTGTAACCCAAAAAAAACACTTTGGAAAGTGTAGAGTTAAGGGGTCCAATGGGTCTACGCTGTCTTCGCCACTAGCACAGTCCTCTCCACCTCCTGCCTGTGTGTGCCACCTCCTCTTGTGTGGTCTGCCCTCCTCTTTGGCGCCTGCGCTTAAGCGTGTCAATTCACGCAGGCGCACACCGAGCAGTTGGTGTGAGTGGGTACTGGCTGCTGTAATGGTGCATATGTGTTACGCATGTGCCAGTGCCCACCCTGTTAAATGTTATGCTGTATGCGGGTGGTTCTGGCGCTTGCGTCACACACATGCGCTCTTACAGTGCTGGGCTCCACTGACACCAACTGCTCGGTGTGCGCCTGTGTGAATTGACACGCTTAGGTGCAGGCGTCGAAGAGGAGGGTAGACCCACAGAAGAGGAGGTGGAACACATAGGCAGGATGCGGTCTGTAATGGAACAAAGGGAGAGTAGAATATTATAAGGCAAAGGAGCTTGATTCCACCAATGTATTACATGTTAAGCTGTGTCCTATACCTTCAATACAATCAGTGTTTTATTAGCAGGAGATTATCACTAGATGACTACATCTCATGTGCAGAGCAGTCAGGCTATTTTTTTGTTATCCCCACCACTGATTGGTAGCTTGCTGACTATTCACAGTGTATTCAGGAAGCCAGTCAGGGGTGTGGAAGGGATTATACACAGTCAAGAAGACTTAGCTCGGCTATATCTACAGCAGAGAAAACAGGAATTCTATCAAAACTACACCAGTAAGTGTTAAATCCCTGGAATCAGGCTTTTTTGCTCTATTTTATGCCGCTGTCAAATTTAATTGTAACAAACTGCTGACAGATTCCCTTTAATATAACTACCGTACTTGCCTTTGTAAAGCAGGAATTGTTAATGGTCCTCTGGGACTTTAGTGACTACTAATGACCCAAGATCTGCATTATAAGATCAATAAGAATTGTAGAACAGCTGTAGTATTGACACCAGTCATTTGTACATTTCTGGAGCTTTTTGTTGTTTTGTGACCTCTACAATAACAATTGCCTGTACAAACTACGGTACATTCCCTTCTTGTATTACCATTCTACCCTATCATATATATGTTTCATCAAAATAAAGGGAAGTACTCCCACACAGTAATTTGGCTAGAGGCTTTACAAAATAACAACATTTGCAAGGCTTTGCACGTAAGGAATCAAGTTCTGCTTTATTGGTTACTGATTGGCAATTTCAGGACAACCAAAATCAATAGGCCAAAAGAGAAGATTGGACTGTCACCCATACCTGGTAACATAGAGACAAACTTGCTGATTCATCATGACGCCATCACCCTCCAGACTGTCAGAACGCTCCTGGGGGGTCAAGACAGTCAGAGGTCCGTCATAGTGAGAGACGCCGGAGGATTCCATCACATTAGGCGAGGGATCAGAAGATGAGGCAAGGAGGTGAGTAGCAAAGGGGCCAAAGGGGTGAGTATATAGATTTCTTTTTCATAGTTTGAAAAAGCGGGGGAGTGTGGGGCCGACTTGTCGTTGATCATTTGTACTTGTCACACGCAACGACGCGTCATTACGGCGTCGTTGCTACACCCAAAAAGCCATCATATACAAACTATATCGTTAACAATATCGTAGTGTGTGACGGGGCCTTAACTCTTGTAAGTCACTAACCCCAGTTAGTTAGTGCGTATGTCGAGCCCACTGGGACGAGGGTACTCGGTACCGGACCGGGTCTTTACTGGGGAAGTCACGGGTGGACCTGGTCCGGACCGTGTCCCGGGCCTTGGCAATAAAAGGGGATATTTACAGGGGTTTGTCACTCGTGACGCCACCCACTTGATGCGGACAGTGATGGGGGCCGCCGCTGCTGCAGAACCTCCGGGGACGATGGGATAGCAGCTTAGGTGTAATAGTTCCAGTGGGTAGAACTGTGTTCCCCGGGGAAGTAAGGGTTAAGTCTATCGTGGAGTGTGTAGCACACTTACTTTGCAGACGCTGCTGGGATCTCTCCTCCTGGCTGGTGCTGACAGGCTGTATCCTGTATGGAGAGAATCACTTCATGCAGAAACACAAAGGAAGCAGTTCCAGGGTTTTCCAAAGCTTTACTCTCAGCTCTTCAAGTTACCGTACTTTACAGCACAGTTACAGTTCTTACACAGTTCAAGTTCAGTTCTTAGTACATGGGCACATTCTCCCTCTCCGGGTTCCCTTTGCTCTGCAGCCAGGCCTCTCTCTCTGTGACCCCTCACACAATCTGCAGTGTCCTTTCCGGGCTATTACGGTCTCCGTCTCCACGGGTGTGTGTGAAACGCTGGACAGTATGGCGGTGACTCGGGCCCCTGTGGGTCCTAAGTGTGTCACTGAGCTGCCTGTCCTTAGGGTAGGGATCTCAATCTGAAACTCAGACCCCCCGTCGTGTTGTCTGGGGATGCCGGGTAAACTATGGTCCCCTCTAGAGCCGACACTCTACTTCAGCCCAGACTCCAGCAGTCCTCTAGCACGAGGCTCTACCAGGCTCCTTTCTCTCTGTTCCTCTCGGTATATAGGAGGGCTACTCCGCCTGCAGTCAGTGGTTTCAGCTGCGTTCCTAGGGCCTGGGTTCCACCGTCCCTCTCCGTTCTCTCACACTCCTGGTGGTATCAGCTTCGGATAGGCTTTCTCTCTCCTCTGGCTCACACTGGCGCAGTACAGATTCTGCGTTCCTAGGCCTTACACTCACAGGACGTGTGATGTTCAGTCTTTGCTTCTCAGCCTACTTCGGCCTACTCCTGGTCTTTACAGTTCAGCTCACTGTGGCCTACTGCCTTCCTTTCCTCCTCCCCCTTCCTATATACTGTCAAGTCACCTGACTTCGGGTGTGCCCAACCCACTCCTCTAAATCCACCACCCCTCAATCTCATAGAGTTTCTAATCTCAGGGCTGGATGCTACCTCCTCTTACACGTGGGTTATGTGGGCTGTGAGGGTGTTGGTGTGCAACAAGTGTCCTACCTGCCTGGCTGCAGTTCCCTTTGTGGCTGGATGCAGGGGCGCCACACGTACATATGTGGTACACACCATGCCACCAAACAGCACACTGAGTATCTGTAGCCCTATATACAGGCTCACTGACTGATTACAAGATTGTAGACACCTGTGATGCTAATTAGTGGACACACCTTGATTTAACATGTCCCTTTGTCACATTATTTTCAGGGGAACCATCAATTCTGTCCAGGCCGATTTCATGAGGTTAATTTTGTAAAAAATTCTGTAACTATAGGGTTGAAAAGCAATGTCTGACTGTCATTTGTTCATTTTCATAGATTTCTTTTATTTATTATTACTTTTGTCAGATTCAAGTTATTTCTGTGACCATTTTGGGGTTTTCTTTCATTAAACGAGGGGTACCAACATATTTGATTTTGTATGTACATGGTTATCAGACTGTTCCTTCTTCAGAAGACATTCAGAAAAGGATACCTTACTTTCTCACACAGAGGTGCCATAAGAGGTATGGCAACCTCCACTAACCGAGTACATTTCAAGCAAATAGACTCCATCTTAACATCTGAACCATGTCCGTAGGTGGAGATATGTATAAAAGTCAGACACACCCATACCTCTATCTCACTAAGACTGGAGTCACACTTGCGAGAGGCTCTCGCGAGTCTTGCATCACATCGCCTGCCATGGCTGCTAATTCATTCTGGCAAGCAGCATGCAGCCATAAAGGAATACATGCAGCTGACACACTCCTGTCTGGAGAGCTGGTGGCCATGTCGGGTGATGCGATGCGAGACTCACACGAGTCTCACACAAGTGTGACTCCAGCCTGTTAACTTAGCTCTGAATGCATCATAAGACTCGTGGAACTACAAGTTCCAGACTAAACATTCCAGGTTTACATCGCAGAGCACAACTGCCTCTGCAATGTTCACCGGTCATTTACAATTTAGCCGTGTCATGCCCTTGAGCGCAGGGCCAGTCTCTGCTAAGGAGGGAGATTGGCGCTCACCACCCACTTCCACTGGTTCTGCTCACCCTGGTCATGGTTCCATGCAACCGTCTCTCTCCTTCTCTGCTAGGAACCTGCGTTCTATAGGCAGGTCTCCTAGGAATGTTATTAGGATGCACACACTTACAAGAGCAATACACTTGTTCCCCATTAGGGCTCTGCTTGAGTGCTGCTGCTCTGAGCATAAAAGGCACCCTCCCCCTATGGGAGGATGCCTGGGCAACTTGTTCATTCTCTTGGAAGTTGTATGTCCAGGTCACACCCACCTCTGTGAAAAGAAGACTGTTGCTTTGCATGTTATTAATTCCTCTGTCTCCACAGTATCCACTGCTGACAGTTCTTGTCCTAGATCCCTCTGGACACTCCAGATCTCACTCACAGCTGACCTAGCCTTTCCTCACGGAACCCTCTGGATACCTCTACCAGCTGGACCAGCCTATCTGAGACCACACAGAGCTCTCAGGATCCTCTCCACAGACAGAGCTTGCATTCCACAGTCTCTCCGCCTCTATGGCCTGGTCTGTACTCGTCACCCCTCTGGTCCGGGATTTGCGGCATTTAGGCCTCCTGGTGCTGTAATGGGTTCATCTCTGTATGGGGGTTACCTCTGCCGGTGCTCCACTACGTGGTACAGTGTTGCGGTCCAGAAGATCCTCCACTCAGGCACCTTTCCCCTTGTTTGTTAAACTATCCTCAATAAATATCCTTCATTTTATGAAAGTCACTCTCTTGTCTCTTGAGTATTCGGTATACAGCTACCACTGCACCCTCAGTGGTCCAATGAGTCCACTTTACATCATCACGCCCATATTTATATAAACCTCACTATATTTTGCCCCAAAAGGAATATTGTGGCGAATCTGCAGTTTGCTATAGACCAAATATGCCACCACTTAAAAGTTATTCTAGAACCTTTTCGTTTTAGGGTTTTCAACCCAATGATCCCACAGTTCTTCACACTAGAAAACAGCAGCTCAACGTTCAGGGAGTTGCCCCAAAGATCCTAAGTGGAAGTCCAACATCAATACGAAATAACTGTGAAATCGACCAACACTTCAATCTTAGAAGTGAAATGTAATATTTTCAATAGGCAACAACTATGATGAAGCAATAGTTCACTCAGAGAGGTCATATTTCTCCGATTCATTTTGAAATTCACCTGCTGGAAAAAAATGTCAGAGCACCAAATTTTAACAGATCTGCACTTCAGGCAGGGAATTTTCTTCTCATATATTTACAGGAAGAATCCAATAAAACTGACTAACTGTGTTATATCCAGTGCAGGCCTGAGGGTCCGAGCATGACACAGGAACAGCGAAGGCATACACCGGGAATATTTCCTAGAGTTTCCCGTAACTCTTTCTTACCTGTGGTTGCAAAATAGTCCAGCATATGTCCAGTCTCTTACAAATGGTCATACTAGTACGCTACGATGATAGAGGAATCTAAGAATCTGTTTCTGCCATTGCCAAAGCTGACTTGCCCCATACGGCTATGTACACACTAGACATTTTTGATCAATTTTGGTGCTGATCTTTTTTTTGAAAATGCACCAAAAATGGATCAGTCAAAATGTCTGCCAGCAAAGTGAATGGCATTTCCAATTTGCTGTGAAGACGTTGCATTTTTGACTGCTGCGTTAGTGGTGCAGAAAACGCATCCACAAAATAATGAGCGTCAATTATTGCTCTGTTTTTCTGGTGTGCTTTCTACACCACTGACATTCAATTACTTACCCTCCCCGGTGATATGACGGTGACCTCCGGCGATGTCTTCTTGCCAGGCATCGGCAGGACCTGTGAGTAGTCAGATATGGAACTAACAGGACCAGGCATCATGTGACTCAGCCTGAGAGTCACATGGTGCAAGGACCTGTAAGTGTGCATACTACTCACAGGTCATGCCAGTGCCTGAAAGGAAGACATGGCCAATGGCTGATCGTGGAATCGCCAGGGAGGGTAAGAAAGTGTGTGTGTGTGTCTGTATGACAGTCTGTGTCCCCCGAAAACAGAGCAAAAAAGCAAAACAAATGGATGATGCTTTTTGTTTGCAAAAACGGAGCACAAATGCCCTGTCTGAATTCAGCCTCATATGGTAAGATCAGCAATAAGTCTGATCTCAATGATTTAATTACTAAGAGGATCGCTCCATCACCCCAAAGGTTCCACCACTATGCGATTGCAGAGATCCAATGGGCTGTAAACGAATTTGCATTCAAAAGGAAAAATATAGTCAGAATTGGTGAGATGGTAGCCACCTTATTACACAGGTAAACTGCTTGGTGTTATTCAATATCTGGTTATTAAAAGACATTACAAGCTTAAATATTTGTCTTTCCATGGGTCAGGGAGTGGGGTGGTGGGACAGTCACTGCTATAATCTCCTAATAGCTGTCAGATTGCTCAGCATATTTGAGATCAAAGCCATACAGAACAATACAGTAATACTCTGGGACGTATGCCCAACTACTTGGACAGATTGCAAAGTGGCAATCATTCCAGCATTACTCAAGTTTCATTGGGTCATAATATCCCACTCTAGGATATGACTTGGGTATTAAGAAGCCTTAATGATTTTTTAGAAGACAGGATCTGTAAAGGGATTATTGAGTGCGACTGAAGATGAAAGTTGGGCTGAAAGAGCAAAATCTTAATGTATACATGTTATTGGCAGGGCAGAGCTGATATCCTCTATGTAAAGTTCCATCTTCTCACTATATGGCGCTGCCATCCAGAACATGTTCACTGATGGAAAAGCCTTGACTAGACCCCTTCATTGGCACTGCACAAATGCCATTTCTTCTAAGCAATGTTCTTGTAGACTGACAGAAGGTGGTAAATGAGTCTGGTCCCATGCCTCTTTGTAAGCAGTCGAAAAGAAGTCCCAGAAGAGGGTTCTGTTGAAAGACAGTCATATGAAAACGTTTGGGCACCCCTCTTAATCTCACTCTTTTTTTTTTTTGTTTAAAATAGTTTTTTGCAACAGCTATTTCAGTGTGATATATGTAATAACTGATGGACACAGTAATATTTCAGGTTTGAAATGAGGTTTATTGCACTAACCAAAAATGTGAAATATGCATTATTTCAAAATTTGACAGGTGCAAAAGTATGGGCACCCTTCTGATTTTCATGATTTGAATACTCCTAACTACATTTTACTGACTTACTGAAGCACTAAATTGGTTTGGTAACCTCATTGAGCTTTGTACTTCATAGCCCGGTGTATCCAATCATGAGAAAAGCTATTCCAGGTGTCCACTTGCAAGTTGTTCTCCTAGTTGTATCTTCTCTGAGGAGTGGCATCATGGGCTCCTCAAAACAGCTCTCAAATGATCCGGAAAAAAAAGATTGTTCAACATAGTTGTTCAGGGGAAGGATACAAAAAATTGTCTCAGAGATTTAACCTGTCAGTTTCTACTCCTTCCCTGGAGGGATATATGGCTAGTTCTGTGTTTGAGACTCCTAACAGAGGCTCCACAGACTCTATTTGCATATTCATATTTCCCAGGGGCAATGTGCCTAGGAATTCACTGTGTTTGAGCGCTTTAGCCAGCTGCCCGCAGTGTTTTCTTGGACTGGTCTCCCTGAGATCAGTGAATACTTTGCAATCTTGGTCTACTAGGCCTTGCTCCCACCTAGCCAGAATCCTACTCCACACTGATGAGGGGGCAACACCCCGAAACAGTTGTCTGTGGATGGATACTTGGTCTTGGTATTCCCTTGTCATATCTGTAAACTTGTAAAAGAGTTGGATATTGACTTAAAGGGCCACTTCATATGGTGGTTATGGTGTTCTCCGCAAGGAGCCACCCCTTGCCTGGGTCCTTCCCTGGAGGGATATATGGCTAGTCCTGTGTTTGAGACTCCTAACAGAGGCTCCACAGACTCTATTTGCATATTCATATTTCCCAGGGGGCAATGTGCCTAGGAATTCACTGTGTTTGAGCGCTTTAGCCAGCTGCCCGCAGTGTTTTCTTGGACTGGTCTCCCTGAGATCAGTGAATACTTTGCAGTTTCCACTGTGAGGAACATAGTAAGGAAATGGAAGACCACAGGGACAGTTCTTGTAAAGGCCAGAAGTGGCAGGCCAACAAAAATATCAGAAAGGCAGAGAAGAAGAATGGTGAGAACAGTCAAGAACAATCCACAGACCACCTCCAAAGACCTGCAGCATCATCTTGCTGCAGATGGTGTCACTGTGCATCAGTCAACAATACAGCTCACACTACACAAGAGAAGCTGTATGGGAGAGTGATGCGAAAGAAGCCGTTTCTGCATGCACGCCACAAACAGAGTCGCCTGAGGTATGCAAAAGCACATTTGGACAAGCCAGTTTCACTTTGGAAGAAGGTCCTGTGGACAGATGAAACAAAGATTGAGTTGTTTGGTCATACAACAAGGCGTTATGCATGGCGCCACATAAACATAGCATTCCAAGGAAAACACTTGCTACCCACTGTCAAATTTGGGGGAGGGTCCATCATGCTTTGGGGCTGTGTGGCCAATGACGGCACCGGGAATCTTGTTAAAGTTGAGGGTCACATGGATTCCACTCAGTATCAGCAGATTCTTGAGAATAATGTTCAAGAATCAGTGTCAAAGTTGAAGTTACGCCGGGGATGGATCTTTCAGCAAGACAATGATCCAAAACACTGCTCCAAATCTACTCAGGCATTCATGCAGAGGAACAATTACAATGTTCTGGAATGGCCATCCCAGTCCCCAGACCTGAATATCATTGAACATCTGTGGGATGTTTTGAAGCGGGCTGTCCATGCTCGGTGACCATCAAACTTAACTGAACTGGAATTGTTTTGTAAAGGGGAATGGTCAAAAATACCTTCATCCAGGATCCAGGAACTCATTAACAGCTACAGGAAGCCACTAGAGGCTGTTATTTTTGCAAAAGGTGGATCTACTAAATATTAATATCACTTTTCTGTTGAGGTGCCCATACTTTTGCACCTGTCAATTTTTGAAATAATCTAAAGGGTTGAGAATGCGCAAATAGGGTCTTATCCTTTATAGACAGGTGTGAAATGATAATATTAGTATTGCTCACCTGATGCGGTTGTGTAGCACACAACCAGCGTAATCGCTCAAAAAATACAGCTTCTGCAGGGACTGTACTTCCACAGGATGCGGTGCTTTAATCACAAGGTATTCGGACGAAGTACCTTTATGTCCGTGCTGCTGCCAGGAAGATATGGATACACCAACGACACTGGACGTCTGGGTAATGGTGATATAGATTTATTTTCCGACGCGTTTCGGAGCCACGTACCGAGCTCCTTCCTCAGGAGGAGAAAACTGCACTTGCTGCACCTGATCGCAAGCCCCACGGGGAGTGAATGGGGCTTGCCACAAGTGTTCCATTACGCAGAAGAGGCGGCAAAACTGCCAGATCTACTGCAAATTTGAAATAATGCTGATGTGAATGCAGTTTTAGTTCATACTGTAAATATGACCATATCGATAACCGCTCAGTAGCCACGTCAAGGCGTGTCTCTTTTCCTGGGTCCCTACACTTACTCTCAGCCTCTATTTGGATTTAAAAACCTCTGTCTGCTAACATAGAACAATAACAGTCAGGGCCAGTGGGGGAAGAGTGCACAGCAGAATGTGTGACCCCATAGTCTAAGGCTACATTCACACGTGGCGTAATTTCCATATATTCCTGCGTTTACACAGCGCTTTTGAGCGTTCGCATAAATGCAATGAACCACAAAGTTGGAAACGCATTCTAGCAAAATCTATGACTTATTCTAGTGTCTTTTTTATGGACACGCTTTCACTGCAAAAAAGATGACCATGTCAACTATTTGCGCCTTGTTCGGCGCGCTTTTCCCATAGGTCACATTATAAAATGGGCTTGTGAAAAGCGCGATGGAAAAAAGGCAGCGTGTGAATGCAGCAGGGCAGCAGTGGCGGAACTACCGTGGTGTAGCTGGTGCAGCTTCAAGCCTGCAGGGGGGCCCCCAGCCGACTCCCGCAAGCCGCCGTCAGAGGAGAGGAGGGTCAGGCAAGGGAAGCAGAAAGCTTCCTGCCTCCCCTGCCTGATCCCGCCCCTCCCTCTCCTCTGCCCCTACGGCTCCCAGGAGCGCACTCGCGCAGGTAGGAGAGCCGCCGCAAACGCAAGCACCACATCGCACCCCCCCGGGACCACGCCGACGACACCAGCACCCCCCCCCGCTCCTCAAAGTGGCTGCACCAGGGCCCCCTGGGGTAATGGTCCGCCACTGGAATGCAGTCACTCTTTTTTATGCAAAACGAGCACATATAAGCGCCACTGCACAAATACGCGGCAATTAACCCTCATTTCAACGTAGCCTAAACAAGACACAAACTGCGGCACTCCATCATATAGTATATTCAGGTGCAACTCCAAACATGATAAATTGTAACATAAAACACAGCGGAACTCTGAAAAACTAAGACATGTAATTGATTACACTGGTCAACAGCATTTTTGGTGCCAAAGATATTTCATTGAATTTAGGGTAACTTTGGGGTGCTGATTCTGAATATGTCATCAGTTTTGCCAGATTGGCTCAAGTTTTTGAGATTTTTCGTAAAATGTGTTAAAAAAAAGACGTTTTTTGCTACTTTTTTAACGAAGTCTGTTATGTTTCTTCTATGTTTTGTCAGTGTATATTCACCACAAATGTAACAGAATGAGTCTGGATCGTTAAGACAACTTCTTCTTGATGAGTTCATGCTTTTCACTGGACAACAGACAACAAACATAAAGTTAGTGCAAAAATCAAGCTATGAACAAACTTTTAGAACACTAATTAACACAAAACTATATTGAGAACTGCTCAGTTCAAGTACTAATCCAAAGAAATTAATGAGATGATGCGTCGCATTTACCAACAAGTGCTATAAATAAGATACCAAAAATCTCAAAAACTTGAGCCAATCTGGCAAAACTGATAGCATATTCAGAATCAGCACCCCAAAAATACCCCAAATTCATTAAAATATTTTGGGCACCAGAAAAAAAAAAATTTTTTTGTTGACCTGTGTTATAGAACAATATTACAACTAAGGACACATTAAAATTTGAGACATAGCCATATCGATAACAGCCTAGCAGCCACGTTGAGGCGTGTCTCTTGTACTGGGTCCGTACACTTAGTCACAGCGTCTATTTGGATTTAAAAACCTCCCTCTGTATGGGTGAGTAGGGACCTGCTGACCTTTTTTTGTTACAATGTTTTATTTCAGTCAATGATATCTACAGTTGATTTATTTCCCAAATAAAAACCCTTGTTTTCTCCCACAGACGTCTGATTGCTGTTACTTCTGCTGAACAAATCTGCAACAGGTTCATTGTTTTAAAAATGAGGATATAAGCTCTGCTTTAGTAATTACCTTATATTCTTAATTGGAAAAATGTGTATTTCCTGTACACTTTAAAAATAAAATAAAATATTATAAAGTGTCATACTGTCATTTCCAGCCCCCTCTCTTGCTTTTCCTAACCAAAATTAAATTCTCAACCCATTGCAACCCCATATTAAAAAGAAATTGGTATCATAATTCCCAAAAAGAAGTATCACACAATCAGTGCGATCTTTGTGCTCATTATAAAATACCCTGTGTCCCCTAAAATAAGACACTCTCTTATGAAACTTTTTGCTCCAAAAAATGCACTGTCTTATTTTTCCGTCAACCCCCTCCAAGCCCCAATATTCCCATGCAGCACCCAATATCCCCACCATCCCCTTGCAGCTACCAATATTCCCATGCAATATTCCACCCCCTTCCTCTCCCCCAATTTATTTTAGGGGAAACAGGGTAATAAAAATCATGCAAAAAAAAATAATTACCATATTTTTTGGATTATAACACGCACTTTTGTCCCCCTAAATTTTTGAGGAAAGTGGGAGGGTGCTTTTTATAATCCATATCTATGGTCCTATACTGCAGGGGAGGGTGGGGATGGCTCTGGAGCATGTTCGGGGGCTGAAGGAGGCTGGCTGCGGGCTGCAGGAGGCAGCAGGAGTTTACATGCCCCCACTCATTTACCTAACATAAAATGCACTGGACCTGCTGTCCATCACCTCGGTGCTGAAACCGTGCCGAGGTATAGACTGGGAGTGGCGCATATTATATGTACCTGAACCCCCCCCATTCTGGATATGGCATCCCCATCAATCTGTATGGTCCCCCATGCTAGTGCCCATACTAAAATAACAAACCACTTTTTACTTACCCTACGACGCTGTCCTTTGTGGCTCCATGCTTACAGCACTTCCAGAGTCTCGGAGAAGCCAGTCATGTCATTAGGCGCGCAGTGATGATGTCACTCTGCTGTGCGATCACATGACCAGCTTCCCCGAGACTCAAGAAGTGCGGCAAACAGGGAGACACGAAGGTAAGTAAAAAGCTTTTTTTTTTAATTTTATTATGGGCAGCAGCATGTGGGGCCATACAGAGTGATGGGGAGGTCAAATCTCCCATAGGGAGGCTATGTGCCATCACAGGGGGCCATGGATCCAGCACAAGGGTCAATGATTCAGCACAGGGGTCATGTGCCATGACTGGGGGACGTGTGCCATCACTGGAGGACTTGATCCAGCACAGGTGGCCATGATCCAGCACAAGGGTCAATGTGCCATCACAGAGGACCATGATCCAGCACAGAGGGGAGATATGTCATCACAGCGGGCAATGATCCAGCAAAGAGGGCCATGATCCATCACTGGGGAAAGTGTGCCATCACTGGGGGTCAGGGAGTGGGGTGGTGGGACAGTCACTGCTATAATCTCCTAATAGCTGTCAGATTGCTCAGCATATTTGAGATCAAAGCCATGCAGCAGAACAATACAGTAATTCTCTGGGACGTATGCCCAACAACTTGGACAGATTGCAAAGTGGCAATCATTCCAGCATTACTCATGTTTCATTGGGTCATAATATCCTCCTCTAGGATATGACTTGGGTAGTAAGAAGCCTTAATGATTTTTTAGAAGACAGTGTCTGTAAAGAGATTATTGAGTGCGACTGAAGATGAAAGTTGGGCTGAAAGAGCAAAATCTTATATATATATACTAGCTGTACTACCCGGCTACGCCTGGGTTAATAAATAACTGCTGTTGGCTATAACAAAATAGAATTAGAATATGTCATATTAATGACCTGAAGGAAAATAGAAGTTGAGCTGTGATTGGTTGCAATAGGCAGCCTGATAAATCTCCAGCCAACAGTAAACCCTCCCCCTGGCCGGGCAGTATATGTTACCTCACACATACAGTTAGGGCCAGAAATTATTGGACAGTGGCACAATTTTCGCGAGTTGGGCTCTGCATGCCACCACATTGGATTTGAAATGAAACCTCTACAACAGAATTCAAGTGCAGATTGTAACATTTAATTTGAAGGGTTGAACAAAAATATCTGATAGAAAATGTAGGAATTGTACACATTTCTTTACAAACACTCCACATTTTAGGAGGTCAAAAGTAATTGGACAAATAAACATAACCCAAACAAAATATTTTTATTTTCAATATTTTGTTGCCAATCCTTTGGAGGCAATCACTGCCTTAAGTCTGGAACCCATGGACATCACCAAACGCTGGGTTTCCTCCTTCTTAATGCTTTGCCAGGCCTTTACAGCCGCAGCCTTCAGGTCTTGCTTGTTTGTGGGTCTTTCCGTCTTAAGTCTGGATTTGAGCAAGTGAAATGCATGCTCAATTGGGTTAAGATCTGGTGATTGACTTGGCCATTGCAGAATGTTCCACTTTTTTGCACTCATGAACTCCTGGGTAGCTTTGGCTGTATGCTTGGGGTCATTGTCCATCTGTACTATGAAGCTCCGTCCAATCAACTTTGCAGCATTTGGCTGAATCTGGGCTGAAAGTATATCCCGGTACCCTTCAGAATTCATCCGGCTACTCTTGTCTGCTGTTATGTCATCAATAAACACAAGTGACCCAGTACCATTGAAAGCCATGCATGCCCATGCCATCACGTTGCCTCCACCATGTTTTACAGAGGATGTGGTGTGCCTTGGATCATGTGTCATTCCCTTTCTTCTCCAAACTTTTTTCTTCCCATCATTCTGGTACAGGTTGATCTTTGTCTCATCTGTCCATAGAATACTTTTCCAGAACTGAGCTGGCTTCTTGAGGTGTTTTTCAGCAAATTTAACTCTGGCCTGTCTATTTTTGGAATTGATGAATGGTTTGCATCTAGATGTGAACCCTTTGTATTTACTGTCATGGAGTCTTCTCTTTACTGTTGACTTAGAGACAGATACACCTACTTCACTGAGAGTGTTCTGGACTCCAGTTGATGTTGTGAACGGGTTCTTCTTCACCAAATAAAGTATGCGGCGATCATCCACCACTGTTGTCATCCGTGGACTCCCAGGCCTTTTAGAGTTCCCAAGCTCACCAGTCAATTTCTTTTTTCTCAGAATGTACCCAAATGTTGATTTTGCTACTCCAAGCATGTCTGCTATCTCTCTGATGGATTTTTTCTTTTCTTTCAGCCTCAGGATGTTCTGCTTCACCTCAATTGAGAGTTCCTTTGACCGCATGTTGTCTGGTCACAGCAACAGCTTCCAAATGCAAAACCACACACCTGGAATCCACCCCTGACCTTTTAACTACTTCATTGATTACAGGTTAACGAGGGAGACGCCTTCAGAGTTAATTGCAGCCCTTAGAGTCCATTGTCCAATTACTTTTGGTCCCTTGAAAAAGAGGAGGCTATGCATTACAGAGCTATGATTCCTAAACCCTTTCTCCGATTTGGATGTGGAAACTCTCATATTGCAGCTGGGAGTGTGCACTTTCAGCCCACATTATATATATAATTGTATTTCTGAACATGTTTTTGTAAACAGCTAAAATAACAAAACTTGTGTCACTGTCCAAATATTTCTGGCCCTAACTGTACACATATTAGACAGCTCATGTGACTGACATCTGCCTTAATTCCCTATATGGCACATGTGTTGCACATTGGCTGTTTTTAATCAGATGTTTATTTTTGGAAATTAAAGATCGCACACGTATGAGGCGAGTTGTGTGAAGTGATTTGTGCACATCTGTGTCTGTGTGGTGTGTGTCTCTGTGTTGTGTCTATCTCTTTGTGGTCTGTGTGTCCCTGTTGGGTGAGTGCATGTGTCGCTATAGGGTGTGTGTGTGTCCCCGTGGGGGGGGGTGTCTCTGTGTTGTGTGTGTCTCTTTGTGGTGTGTGTGTGTGTGTGTGTTCGGGTGCGTGGTGAGTATTCAATGTTGGGGCTCCACCTTAGCAACTATACACTTGCTGTTACTGTTTGTGTGCGTGTGGTGTGTATATATGTCCCTGTGTGTGGTGAATATTCCATGTCAGGGCCCCACCTTAGTGACTATATGCTGGTATGTGCTGTTAGTCTTTGGTTCTGTCATTAAGCCCCTCTCATGCACAACTGTCAACTGGTAACTGTCACTTTTTCTCCATTATGTAGATAGGGCCAAAATTGTTTGGTGAATTGGAACGTGCAGGGTTAAAATTTCACCTCAGAACATAGCCTATGACGCTCCCGGGGTCCAGTCGTGTGACTGTGCAAAATTTTGTGGCTGTAGTTGCGACGGTGTAGATGCCAATCCCGGATATACACACATACACGCACACATACATACACACATGCAGCTTTATATATTAGATATATAGATATATATATCCAACAAAGTAGATAAGAAAGCCAGTGGCACTCACCGAGTTGATCTTCAAGTTTTTAATTCCACATTACATGTGCGGAGTACAGATGAAGGGGGAGGGGGGTGCGGGAACGAGGACGACGGTAACCGTTTCGCGGCTAAGCTGCCGCTTCTACGGGTCCTGACAGGATAGGATACTGATAGGATGTTTAGATTGTGAGCTCCAAGAGAGACAGCATTACTGATGTATGTAAAGTGCTATGGAATTAATAGCGCGGCATAAATGAATAAATATTATTATTATTGGCACTGCACATATGCCATAGGGCCATGATCCAGCACAGAGGGGAAATGTGCCATCACATGGGGCCATGATCCAGCACCGGAGGACATGCGCCAGCACAGGGGGCTATATCTAATATAAGGGAGCCATATACAGATTAAGGGGGCCATATCGAGGATGAGGGACTATGTACTAGTATGAGAGGACTATGGGAGACATATATTTGATTTGTAAGATGGACATTGGCATTATAAGACAGACCCCATTTAACATTAACATTTTTTTTCTTTTCCTTCACCAAATTTGGGGGTGTACCTTATAATCTGGTGCGTCTTGAAAAGCGAAAAATATGGTACAGCTCAATTTGTTTCCCACACGATTAAAGTGTTTCATTTTGAGGTCCCTAATAAAGAGTAATTCTGCCTTCACCCTACAAAATCCTAAATCTTACTGTTCTGCCCATTTATGCTCAGAAAGAAAGTATTTATAGTTTAATATTTGTTACAGCCCATAGAGGAAATAGGTTATCCCTTTATGATGTTTACAGATATAGGGGTCTTGCCCTTTAAGATTCAGTGTATTCTGAGGGCCCGCCCCCTCCTTTCCCAGGAAGAAGGAACGACGTTGTTCAGTGTGACATGCACATCCGATCAACGATAATCAGGCAGATCGTTCAACGGAGGTTTGTGAACTGGACCTTAAACCAAACGATGAGCGTTCGTCCAACCTGCAGCATCGGTGTGTGTGACACCTTGATAACGATGTCATTTATGACTTCGCCTATTCAGAACTGAAGGACGTAGACGACCAAACGACTGCAAGTATCGTTCGCTTGTCGCAGAATCGTTGCTGCATCATTCTCTATATCAGTACGTGTGACACCTCACTAGCGATCATTGAACGACGTTCCAGCGATCTAGGTCATATCGGATCGTTGATTCGACCATTGAAGTGTGAAACGGGGCCTTTTAGTCATGCTTAAAATGTTTAGTGTATATTTCTATGTTATATTACGGTACTGACTGAGATTATTTGTACCTTGTTTTTACCACACTCCATGAACACTCCATGTGCACACCATGTGTATGCCAAGTTCATATCATCACACCAATAAACTAAGCCTACTGAACCTTACAGTCTGTTTACTTGGGATGTGTAGAAGGGTTTAGCTGTATGCTTGAATCCACACAGCACCAGACAAGGAAGAAGGCAGAACACTTACACTCCCCTAATTTCAGTCCCATGGTGAGTGATTCAGACCTTTACTGCCTTGAGAAGCAAGCAGATCGGCACAGCTATCATTATGCCGCAACGTCACCTGGAGACCGGCAGACCATTTGTGATGATCCAGATGTCTTCTACATAGCAGGCTGTGTGTGCCACACAAGTAAACAGCGGCATGCATAGAGATCAAGACCACCCCAAAAAAAATTAACTAAGCAGGCGGGGTAAAGGCACATCTGTTTATGCAGTATGTACATAAAAATACTGCCTCTGCTGATGCATCAGCAGAGGCAGTATTTTTATGTACATACTGCATTGTATTTTTACTACAATATCACTTTCATTACCACCCATACATATGATACTCCACAGTGAATTCCCCCCACAATTTGTCCACACAGTACCTTCACACGCAGAGAATAAAGATCCCACAAAGATTTATGCCCCCATATTCTCCCACAAAGGATGATAGTCTTTCCATATAGTACTCTGATATCCAAACCCACACAGTATGATGTCCCCATTGTCCCCCCTCACAGAATGATGGTCCTATAGGCCTTCTAATTAATATGTTGTCCCAAAGTTCGCCATACGCAGTATGATGCCTCTTAAGGTACCGTCACACGCGGCAATATTGCTAGGCAATTTCTCTGGCAATTTGCTGGTTGCAGTGAAATCATGGACACATTGTTTTATTTTGTTGCTGTGTACAAATGTAACAATGTGTCCATGATTTCACCGCAACCAGCAAATTGCCAGTGAAATTGCCTAGCAATATTGCTGCGTGTGACGGTACCTTTACTCTGTATGATGGCCCCCATAGCCTCCCACAAAGTAAGATGGTCCCACAGCCCAGTTCACTGTACAATGGCCTAAACAGCCCTCCACACAGTATGAGAGCAAGAAAGACCCCTGACATGGTATTATGGCCCCCTACACAAAATATGATGGTCTTCACAACCCCCCACATTATGATACCCTCACAGTCCCCCACACAGCATGATGGCCACCATTGCTCCCCACATAGCAGTATTTAGCTATAGTCCTCTACACAGTATGATGGCCACCTCAGCCTAAACACAATGTGATGCCCCAACAGTTCTCCACACAAAATAATGTCTCCTCAGCTCACTATGGAGAGTATGGTGCTCCAGTAGCCCTCCCACACAGTATATTGCCCCAACACTCCCCCCCACAGTATAAAGGTGACCAGCCCGAGGGCCGTGGGATACCCAGTTCTGGGCATTGATTTAGTGGGGATGTCACTGGGGCCTGTGCCCAGTCCCATGGCCCTGGTTGTCACTAAAAAGAATCAATGAAAAATAATAAAAATGATGGAAATAGTCCGTGATGCCACCTACAGTTCCGGTAATGTTACCGGCGCTGAGGGACAGACCTCCGGGGTGATGGTGGAGCAACAAGATGGTTATGCTCCCCGTAGGTGGAGTGGGATCCTCGGCGCAGTAATGGAAGTTATGGTTGAGGACAGTCTATGGAGGGAGCAGGATCAGGGGCCGCAATAACATTCACACACACAGGGTTATTGTTTCTGTACCTTTACTGATGATATAAGCAAGGTGAAGTCCAGGGTACAGTCCGGGTGGTCTGGGGGCAGATCGGGATCTCCATATCCGATGAGTTATGAGGTCTCCCTTTTACTCTTTGTGTGTTTTAGTCCTGGGCTGTCTGAAGCTAGGCCCTACCCTCTCCTGTGTCCTCACTTGTATGGCAGGCAGTGAGAGCCCTGCTGCGGGGCACCGCTGTATTCGCTGTGGTCCCTGGCTCTGCTGGGTGGCTGTGCCTCAATTGCTGCTGCGTCAGGAGACTTGAAATCTCCCTGGCCTCCGGTGTTTACTGCTGGGTTGACTGGACCCGTGCAGACTCGGACTCCGGTGTCCAGGTTGTCGACATAGCTGTTCTGGCGCGAACCGGTGTGGCTCCGCTCCCCCTAGCTAACTCGCCTCGCCTCCTACCCTCACTGTTGGGTCCCTCACGCTGTTCAGGCTCACTCACTGGCACGGGAATTGCGCAGCACCATTCACCAGGATGTCTTCCTCAGTACTGCTCTGTACTGAACTGCCTAAAGGTACCGTCACACGCGGCAATATTGCTTGCAATTTCACTGGCAATTTGTTTGTTGCATTGAAATCATGGACACATTGTTCTATTTTGTTGCTGTGTACAAATGTAACAATGTGTCCATGATTTCACTGCAACCAGCAAATTGCCAGTGAAATTGCAAGCAATATTGCATCGTGTAACGGTACCTTAACTGCACCCTCTGCCCTGAATTTATAGGGGACCTTGCCTGAAGTGGGCAAGTAGAGCTCCCCCATCATGTCTGGGGTGAAGGTGTTGTGTGCAAGCTTACCTGATGTGTAAATCCTTCCCTGCTGCACGTGTTCCTTTGACAACCGAACTGTGGGGTGCCACAAAGGTCTGCACTGTCCTCCACACAGAATGATACTCACACATTCCCACCCACACAGTATATTACCCCCACACTCCTCCCACACAGCATAAATGTCTGCACTGTCCTCCACACAGAATGATAGTCACGCATTCCCACCCACACAGTATGTCCTTACTGCCCCCATATAGTATGATGGCCCTCATAGCTCCTACTACAGGATAATAGCCCCCACAATGTGCACACAATATGATGGCCACTACAAATAATGACAAAATATAAAAAAGACTACCCTTTGCCCATCACCCTGGCATGCTGCTTTGCTTTGTGCAGTGCCCGGACTGAGGGTCCGAGCAGCAGGTGTTATCTAGTGATGTCATTGTGCCTGATATGCTGTGACTCAGACACCATTGTATTCAACTGCATCCTAAAGGTAGTGTCACACGTGGCGATGTCGCCCGCGACATCGCCGAAAAGTGACGTAACAGCAATGTCGCGGGCGATATTGCAAGTGCGTCACGCTGTGTGACAGCGCGACGCAACTGCAAATTATGGCTGGTCGCAGGTTGTCAGGTTTATGAACATGTTCATAAACCTGTCAACCTGTGACCAGCGATTAGGCTGGATCGCGCCGTCTGACACTGTTGGCGGCACGATCCAGCCTATATCGCAGCGTTGCTGAGGATCGCTCGCTGGGCTGAGCCCAGCCCAGCGAGTGATGGCTCCGCCCACATCGCTGCCGCGTCACCGGCAACGTCGTGCCATGTGACAGCTGGCCTGCGATGTCGGAAGCGAGCGTGCACCTGCACATCGCTTCTGACATCGCAGGCCAGATCGCCACGTGAGACACCACCTTGAGGATGCAGATACAGTTGAAATCACACTGCCCTATGGAACTTAGGGTAGGTGCTTCTTGGCACCATGATGCCCCAGCTCCCAGGCCACATAGTCTGCTGCTTTGGGAGGTTTGCCCCTGCGCCTGATACACTGATACCTACGCACAGGTAGGGCACTTGTAGACCAATGTCTGTCAAGTCTTGTGCATTGGCTCTATTCTAATTAATAGGGAAAACACACTAAACTTTTTGTTTGCCTTGGCAAATGGTTCACTCAGTGAGCTTTATTGTATAACCCTTTTACCCACCTTCCCAACCCAAATGCCAGCCCTAAATACAACAAACTACAAAGTCTTTTATTATTATTATTATTAATAAGTATTTATATAGCGCTATAAGGATACATAGCGCTTTACAATTTAGAGGGTTGACATAGACAAGTGGTCGAAGACGACGACCACAAACGGTGACAAACGATGACAGATCACAAATAGTAATACAGGTACAATGGGGTCGGGGATCCTGTCCGCGAGGGCTCACAGTCTAAAGGGGGTAGGGAGGGAGACAATAGGAGGGGGACAGGTGAGTTGGTGCAGTGGATAGGGTGTCAGTGTGTGTTGTAGGCTTGTAGGAAGAGGTGGGTCTTCAGGTTTTTTTTGAAGGTTCCCAGGGTCGGGGAGTGTCTGATGTGGTGAGGGAGGGAGTTCCAGAGTCTGGCAGAAGCCCGAGAGAAGTCTTGTGTGCGGTTATGGGAGGTGGAGATGCGGGAGGTTGAGAGAAGGAGTTCTTGGGAGGAGCGCAGGTTGCGCGAAGGGAGGTAGCGGGAGACCAAGTCGGAGATGTAGGGAGGGGACAGGTTGTGGATGGCTTTGTATGTCAGGGTTAGGGTTTTGAAGCGAGATCGCTCGGGGAAGGGGAGCCAGTGGAGGGCTTGGCGGAGAGGGGAGGCGGGGGAGTATCGAGGAGATAGGTGGATGAGTCGGGCAGCAGAGTTGAGGATGGTGCGGAGAGGATCAAGGGAGGTGGCAGGGAGGCCGGTGAAAAGGAGATTGCAGTAGTCCAGGCGGGAGATGATGAGGGCGTGGATGAGTGTCTTAGTCGTGTTGTGGTCAAGGAAGGAGCGGATGCGGGCAATGTTTTTTAGTTGAAGTCGGCAGGCGGTGGCAAGGGCTTGGATGTGGGGCTTGAAGGAGAGGGAGGAGTCGAGGATTACCCCGAGACATTTGGCGTGGGGGACGGGTGAGAGGGAGCAGTCTTTAACGGTGATGGATAGGTCAGGAAGGGGGGGACGGTTGTTAGGGGGAAAGACGATGAATTCAGTCTTGTCCATGTTGAGTTTGAGGAAGCGGGTGGAGAAGAAGGATGCAATGGCGGATAGGCATGGAGGAATTTTAGATAGGAGAGAGGAGATGTCGGGGCCAGACAGATAGAGCTGGGTGTCGTCGGCGTAGAGGTGGTATTGGAGGCCGTGTGACTCGATGAGGCTGCCTTTTCTTTTGATTTGAACATTTTGCTTAAATTTGCATAACTGAGAAAGGAAAGGAAAGTATCTTTGCATTCATGTGATGAATTGGGAAGTTGCTTCTTAATTATGCTTATTGATATACATAACGAGCCACAGATAATACATATTCGGCAATGATTAAGGACGCTGAAGCCTCCACTGATACATCAGCTGAATAATAACAGCCACTAGTGTCTGGGAAAATCTGCTTAGATTTTCAAGAAAGTAGGAAAAAATCTTAATTTATGGCATATAAAACCATTTATTTAGTTAAGCAAATTGCATGGCTGACTTTCCAAAACGATGAATTATTGAATTTCCACTGCTTTGTTCAATGTAGTCAAGCAGTATACAATAATTGAAATAGAAATATTAGTTATTGTGCTGGCAATGCAAAATGTCCTCAAATGGTCTTCTAGGGGAAAATAAATTCTACTTTTGAGTCATTAGTCCTCCGCTATGTTCTGTAAGGTGTAACTTAAAGGAAACCTGTCATGTTAAACACGCCTGATCTGCCTGCATCATTATATATATTTTTGGTAAATGTGTTCTTTGCAGCATTTGCTCGTCTGATCCAATCTATGGATTACACTAGTGCATATCAATAACTTTTGGCTCCTACGCTTATTTTGGCATATGTTGTGCCCTTGAGTCTGGTCCCCACAGAATGGTATTACATGTAATAATGCATTGTATTATTGGTCTAATGGGAGCAATGGTTTCTCTGCTGGGGACTGAAGCATTCACACAGGATGCCTGATGCCTGACTAGGAAGCTGAGCACTTGATGTCTGGGTTGGGCTTGCGACACAGTCTCTGGTTGGGGGAAGGGCTAGTGAGCGCAGAATAGTGAAGCACGAGGAGACATCCTGGATGGAGGGGGTGGGAAGCCCTCCTAGTGAATAGCCCTCTCAGTCCCTAGGTCACCTTGGCTTCCATAGTCTGGTGGCAAACATGAATTGCTGTGTGGGTCCATCCCACCCAGCAGCACATGTAGTTCCCAGGGGCTCAGCAGCATAATAAAATCAGGGACCTGCTACAGGCAAGCGTGCCAACAGGATCCGCACTGCTAGCCTGACTGGAGGAAATGCATGGAACAAGTGGTAGTCAGTATTGGTAGTTTCAACCTCTGAGAAAGTAGTAGTGGAAGGCAAAACTACTACCTATCTGAGGAATCAAACTCCCATCAGACAAGCCAGACTGGAGACTTGGGGAAAGAGTACTGCATCCTATGGACTTGCCTGGAGTTTGTAGTAAATGGTAAAGTTGATCATCCTGTCTTCTGCTGCTTTATTCCATGTCAGACATTGGACCGATGACAATAGTAAAGAGGTATAGCGAGGCACAGTCAGTCCGTTCCTTCATGCACTACATCCGAGAGAGTGAGCGACTCGCAGCGGCGGTGCTCGTGTAATAACGAGGACAGTCCAAATCGCAATGACAGTAAGGTAAATAACACGGCAACTCACCGCTATCCGAGTAATCTTCAAATCTTTATTCCATGCGAGTTAGACACGGAAGACAAGCAAGGGAGGGAGGGAGTGCAGAGACTTGGTGACGGCTTGCCGTTTCGCAGCGCGACTCGCTGCTTCCACGGACCAAACTAGTCCGTGGAAGCAGCGAGTCGCGCTGCGAAACGGCAAGCCGTCACCAAGTCTCTGCACTCCCTCCCTCCCTTGCTTGTCTTCCGTGTCTATCAGACATTGGACCTGTTTCAATCCTGCTTATATAGGTACCAACACATATGATCAGGTTTTTAAATACATCAGCTAGGGACTGCTCTGATACGGGTTACCTTGACATTTGGTAGAGCGGCTTAGTATACATTTTTGCAAAAAACGTATCAACCAAGTATCCTGTTTTTTACTACTTATTTAGCAGCACTTGCTTTTTGCAGTTTTTTATTACAACAAAGTATTTTTATACATTTGTTTAACTGTTTTTGTGATTTAGTCTTTTGGTGGTGTGAACACTGTCCTACAGACATGTTCACTGTGTGCATGGCTCATTGGTTTGTGCCCACACTTATATATAGTAGCAAACCTATAATTCCATCCCCCGAAACTTAATTTGGTGTGTGGACCAGGTTCAGGAACACACCCACTAATTGGCCTATTGGTTTGAAAGGCTGGGCAAAGGTGGAAGAGGGTGAAGCCCAACATTACAATGGGCACATCGTAAACTGCTATGGAATATGTATTCCACTTTCACAGTGTCAATGAGGGAGGGATCGCCCAAATGTCTAGGTAAGAGCGGTCCCTCAAAAACGGACATTACAGGGCCATCTCTGGACCCTCAGAAAACTGAGGTTTCCTGCCTACTGCAGGCCCTCTGAACTTCGAATATGAGGGAAATGTCATGGTGGCAGAGGAGGAGGAGTAGGAAGGTGAAGCTCAAAGCTACAATGGGCACATTGTAAACTGCTATGGAATATCTATTCCACTATCACAGTGTCAATGAGGGAGGGATCGCCCAAATGTCTAAGTAAGAGCGGTTCCTCCAAAACGCATGTTACAGGGCCACCTGAGGCCTCAGAGGTCAAAGATCAACATACCTACTGTTACGTTGTAGCTGGCCTTGTATAGTGCTGTGGAATAGCTACCTAAAAATGATGTATGACAGAGGGACCTATGACTCACCATGGCCGGGACTCCGGTTTAGACAGGCGATGCTTCCTTCCTCCTTGTCACGGGTGGACCGCGCCTGCCGGTAGCGGGCCCGTGTAGTGCAGATCAAAGTGTTGAAGATGTCTTGCTGGAACAGATTAAAGGGGCT
This sequence comes from Allobates femoralis, assembly GCA_033576535.1. Taxonomy (NCBI): domain Eukaryota; kingdom Metazoa; phylum Chordata; class Amphibia; order Anura; family Aromobatidae; genus Allobates; species Allobates femoralis. The sequence continues at coordinate 40,148,106 of JARQOC010000001.1, forward strand.
TTTAATTTATTCGTGACGCCACCTATGAGTAGTTTCGGTAAGGACTACCGATGCTGCGGAACCTCCGGGGGATGGACAGCAGCAAGATGGAACGCTCCCCACAGGCTGAGCGGTGATCCCCGGAGGCTGGAGCTGCTTAAGATGTTGTGCGGCAGCTGCGGTTACCTTGTAGTGCGGACGGACAGTTCATAAGGAAGCACGGACACAGAAAGTCTCTGCAATGGGTCTTTACTGTAACCAGCAGGCAGTACATGGTATACAGATTACAGGTAGTGGACCGGGTGGACTCAGCAGTGATGGTGTCCCTTAGAAATCCGTAGTGTTCCTCCATTCTAACTAAGTGGTTGCCATTGTCGCCCAGGAATACCAGGTCGGGTACGGGGAGGCTGCTTCAATGCCCTATCCATGATGTACGTTCTGGATGTTTGGGGAGCCTTGGATCCCTCAGTGGGTACACCGCTGGTTAGACGACTGGAAGTTGGCTGGTGGTGGGGTGCTCCTGTGAAGTGCTCCCCACGCTTCTGGTTCGCGTAGCAGAGGTGAACTGCTGGCACAGTTCGGTACCAGTGAACCGCTGTTGTAGTTGTGGCACGGATCTTTGTGAAACCCTGGTTACATGCCCAATCCCGGTTGTAAGCCGGTGCTAGACACCACGCAGGTGACAGCCCGGGGGTTTGACTTGGTGCGGGCTCCTCCTCATTTCCAAGTTACTAGACTGCTCAGGTCAAGTTTAGACCTTCTTCGACTGATTACAACAAGGTTTTGTTCTCCATTACTTTCCTAACTGACTCACCCACCAGGCCTAGGATTGGCCCTACTGTTCTAGGTGATGTGCAGCAGGTTGGATTTCTAAGTTAACCAGATTACTACTGCCTGTCAAGAATATTGGCTATTTATGGTGCAATACCCCCTCTATTGGACCATCGTTGAGCGGGGCAGCACCTAACAATGTATGAAGTACAGGGCCACATCAATTGTAAAAGGCAAAAAACACTACAACATTATGAGTGAGAAATGCTAAAAGCGTATTTTTTGGTTTCCTCTGGTTATATAGCTTCTTACAAGTGATTATGCAGGATAAACAGTTTGGTGAATCTTTTGGCCTGTTACAGTAAGACATTTAGGTGAGGTTTGGTGTGTTGCTTGTGTATCTGTAACAGTGGTGTAATCCTGGCACACAAAACTATTCAGGGCGGACCGTCACCCCGTGCGAGGGCCCTGGTGCAGAGAGGAACCGGGGGGCGGGGCCTCTGCGTCGGCGGCCCGGGGGAGGGTGTAGCACCTCTGGCATGCTCGGCGAAAGGGGGGGGTGCCGTGAAGCCGCTGGGAGAGCGCTGGAACGTATGGCCAGTGCTCTCCTACCTGAGAAGCGCAGCACATGTATGCTAGGGACCAGGAGGAGCAGAAGGAGATGATGTGGGTCGGATCAGGTTAGGTGAACAGGAAGCATCTGTCACTTGCCTGACTCTTCTCCTCTGGCGGCGGCTTGCGGGTCGCTGGGTCCCCTCCAGGCTTGAAGGCCCCCTAACCGGTCGGGCCCTGGTGCGGCTGCACCAGCGCACCATTAGTTCCGCCCCTGAAATATTCACCAAACCAACAGTGAGGCAACATGCATCCAAGCATATCCTCCAGGATCTTCCCATTCTGTTTCATCACTTTCCCACACCATTTTAGCCTTTTCCACAGGCCCCAGACCCCTTTGTAGTCCATAAAATTACTTGCATTTCCCTTTGCCCTTACATTGTACTCGCTATTCAGAACGAATCACAGATTATTAGAAAAAGTTAACAATAACGTATTAGAATTACGAATTATTAAGTACGTCATCACTAGTAAAAGGTACCGTCACATGAGGCGACGCCTGAGATGTCAGCGGGCACTGGCGGGGGCGCGGCACGTTTTGGCACTCCGCCAGCGTCATCATCCCATTTACATGGGCGACACCTACAGCCGAGCTGGCGATCTGACAGGTGGCATCACCGCTGGGTTTCTCAAAACCCCAGCACGATGCAGGACAATGGGAGCCTATGGCTCCCATCGCCTGTCAGCTCGCCGGAGGACGGTTACGTGGGGCGATGTGTGCACATCACCCAGAACGGTTGCCTGAAACCAGCGTCCTCCAGGCGACGCCGACATCGCCCCTTTACATAGGCGACTAGGGCTATGTAATTTGCGGCAATGTCGCCACATGTAACGTGGCCTTTAGGGTTTCCAATGCCATTGAAAAAAAATGTGTTTGACAAACTGTCATCTAATGTACATAGCTTTAAGGGAAAAATATTAGTGAGCTCCATGTGGTGCTAAACAATAGAAGGGATACTAGAAAAGAAGAGTGCCGAAATATAAGCGCCATACGGCAGCACACTGGAGGACTGTAGGCTCCACAATACTGGATACCTGCAGGTAACATGTTTTACTTTACCTCTGTCCTGCTAAACACCAACAGATCTCTGAATATTTCAGGCTGGAGATGTAAATATGACCGACCTCGAAATCTTAATAAATATTTCAGAGAAATTATTGATTAGGAGCATTTTTATTACAGAGCAGAAATTGACAAAATCCCCCCCCGACTATGTAATGAGGAGACGTCTGATCCCTGTGATGGATAGCGCCCCTGAGGGTAGATACTGGATGAACTCAATCACATTACTCTGGTACAGCTGAAATGTTTATTGCCTCACCAATACTATATCATGGAAATATACAGTGCACGCAAGGACATGGAGAAATGTGGTGTGTGAGCTCACCTGCATACAAATGCCAGCATGTGCGCCCTTCCTTAAGTGTGTATTGGGTGATACATACAGGTGCACCTTACTGGATTAGAAGATCATCGAAAAGTTAATTAATTTCAGTAAATCAATACATAAAGTGAAACACATATATTATATATATCATTACACAGAGTGATCTATTTCAAGTGTTTATTTATGTTAATGTTGATGATTATGGCTTACAGCCAATGAAAACCCAAAGGTCATTGTCTCAGAAAATTAAAGTAGGGAGGATGAAGGGTTAAAAACCATGCTGTCGTATTCTATGAGTCCTCAAACGGTGAATATAATATTAATTTATTAGTCAACACATTTCAGGACTCCTTGAAACACTCTGAAATATGGCAATATGACATCTATTTGTCCCGAGGAAGCGGCCAGGGAGCCCTGAAATGTGTTAGCTAATGAATCAATATTGTATTCACCTTTGATGTCTCATATAATACGGCAGAGTGGTTTTTAACCTTTCATCATACTCTATATGCACCACGCTGGGCACTGCAGCCGCCGTGATCTACTTGTATAGTGGTTGTGACCCTCACAACCACACAAAGGTGAAGCCTCTGATACCTATTTAGGGAATATTTTCTCTCTCAGACCCTTCATCTTCCTACTTTAATTTTGTGAGATAATGACCTTTTGGTTTTCTTTGGCTGTAAGTTATAATCATCAACATTAACAGAAATAAACACTTGAAATAGATCAGTCTCTGTGTAATGACTCTATATAATATATGTGTTTCACTTTATGTATTGAATTACTGAAAAAAATTTACTTTTTGATGATATTCTAATTCATTGAGATGCATCTGTATATTTTCTTATTAAACTTTTAGTCTTTCTTCAAAATTCTGCTGATAATTAAAATGAATGTTTTTGCCCACAGGGGGCAGTGTAAGGCTAGGGCCACACTAGCATTGTGGCCTCCTTCATGGGGGGTCTGCCAAAGAGCAGGATTCCGGCAGCATTAATGCAGCGTTAGCGTAGTGTAATGCTGACAATAGAGTCCTATGGATGACAGACTCCATAGCGGATGCAAACGCCGCCACAAAAGTGCCGGAGTTTGAAATTTTGTGCCATTTCGTAGTGCAGAGGAAAACGCAACAAGGAGTGTTTTCCTGTGCGCTAAGAAATAGCATGAGATCTCAAACTCCGGCACTTTTGTGCTGGTATTTGCATGCGCTATGGAGTCTGTCATCCATAGGACTCCATTGGCAGCGTTACAGTATATTAACGTTGTGTTAATGCTGCCTGAATCCTACTCTGTGGCGGACCCCCCATAATGGAGGGCTGTTGGGTGCTATGAGGTACCCTTCTTCTCTCTAAGGGGCTTAACCCGGTTTGGTGATCCTGGTGGGGCTACCCATTCTGTATGGGGGTGTCGGGGTTGCTGAACTAACCCGCGACTGGCCGGTGTCAACGGCTCAGGGGTGAGCTCGCTTGTACCATGCCTTGGAGCCGGCACTCCGTTGGTGGACTAGGATTCCCCCGTCCTGTGGAAGGTCCAGCACTGGGTTTCCTCTTTCTTTTCCTGAACCGCATTTTTCCTCTCGGGCTCCCTGCCAGGAAGACCCCTCTTGGGCTCCCTCCTTGCTTCTTCCCTCAGTATGGACTACATCCAACTGTGTGACTCCCCACTTTTCTCCTTTTTCCTAACTCTCCTCCCCCTGGGACCAGTTATCCTGGTAACGGGCTGACAATTGGTCCCCTAGTCTAGGTGTAAGGATGCCGGGGTGGGAGCCTTAGGTTGACTTTAGACTCCCCAAATGACAGGAATACCGCACACTCTACTGCGGGTGCTGTACCCCTACTGTGGCGCACAGACCAGGTCACACTACCATTCAGGGGGTCCGTTAACTAGATCTAGCAGAATCTAGCAGCATTAACGCAGCATAACCGTAAAGGTAACGCTGCCTTAACGCTGCCAATACAATCCTACTAAAGTACGAACGACTGGCACACCTACATGTGAAGTTGCTAGCAGGAAAGACAATATGTATAAATAATTATCTGCTGCACACTAAACATTACATGATATAATGGCTAAAGAATGAGTAATTAGCATGGTGGAAACTAATGCAAATATAGATGAGGAAAATTGAAATTGCAGAAACTGCTTAAGGATACAAAATGAAATGTTTCCTTAAAACAATACTCGGCCAAGTGTCTCTGTATGCACAAAACCACTAAGCAAAAAATCTACAATTCTTTAGTTACTCAAACATTTGGAGTTTATTTGTTAGTTTTGCAATAAAAAATCCGAAAAATACAAACCCTAGGACACTGATGCACTTAGGCCAAGGTCACACTAGAGCTTTGGATTCCGTTCAGGGGGTCCGTTAAAAAGATCTGGCAGCATTAATGCAGCATAACTGTAAAGGTGTTCAAAGGCAGGTCAGACGCCGGCATGTGATTGCCAGAGTTTAAAATCTTGCTGTATTTCCAAGCAGACCACATGACATGGAAGCGCGCTTTATGTGGTCCGCTTGGAAATACAGCAAGATTTCAAAATCCGCCAATCACATGCCAGCATTTGACTGCGTTTGGGAGTCCATCACCCATAGAATTGTATTGGCAGCGTCAATGCAGCGCTACCTTTACAGTTACGCTGCATTAATGCTGCCAGATTCTATCTTTTTAATGGACACCCCTGAACGGGATCCAAAGCGCTAGTGTGACCCTGGCCTAAGTGCATCAGTGTTCTTGGGTTTGTTTTTTTCTAAGTTTTTATTGCAAAACTAAACAATAAACTCCAAGTGTTTGAGTAACTAAAGAATTGCACATTTTTTGCTTAGTGGTTTTGTGCATAGAGAGACATTTGGCCGAGTATTGTTATAAGGAAACTAAGCAGAATCTCCAAGTTTTTGCAAACATAGCCCAAAACGTGTCCTGCAACATTTTAGCCTGCGTTTGCAAAAACGCATGCATTTTGCATTTTCTGAAAATTACTGCCTTTTTAATTACGTTTTCAATGCATTTTGCATTGAAATCAATGGGTGCGTTTTTGGATGCGCTTCTATTGCGTTTCTATACGTTTTTGCACTGCAAATACACAGACGCAAACGCAACTCCCCCACCCCCGTAGATGTGAACTGGGCCAATGTGTTTTTGGCTTGTTTTTGGTACATTTTTTATGCGTATTTGATGCGTTTTTTCTACTTGCTTATTGTATAGTGAAGTCAATGACTGGAAGGGCTGAAAAATGCTGTAACAAATGGATCAATAATTGACATGCTGCATATTTTTTCTGCATCCAAAATCTGCACCAAGTACGCAAGTAAAAAAGGCAGCATTGGCACAGCACTTCTAAACCTTCATAGACTTTACTAGCTTTCTTATATATCTTATAGATTTATCCAAACATGCAGTAAAAATAGCATAAAAAATGCAGTGTGGACACAAGAGCTTAGAAGGGCAGAGTCTCCCAGAAGATAAGATGGTCGGAGGTTTACCAATCTGTGAACAACTGTGCTTAGAAAGGTTTGGAACAATTTCTGGAAAATGATCCTCAACATAAAATTATCACCTGTTGACATCTCTGCAGTCCATATGAAATGCTCCACTGTAATTTTAATGGGAGTAAATTTCCTTTGGCACACATAGTGTTAATGTCAGAAGCTTCTGTTGTCTACAGTATTACGGCTCTCCAGGCGCAAATGAGCTGCTGCTGCTGGGTGTGTCAGATGAAGTGGTAGTCCACTCCCCCAACCTTTAAATAGTACGACTTCCTTTCACTAGGTGTCGCGGATAGAGTTTTAGTCTCTTCAAGGTCGCAAGCTGAGAAGACGTGTGTGCACTTTGTGCTGAAGCTTCTTGGTGGTTTTCTTATTTGTGGGAGTATCCTAGTCCATGGGTGGATGAGAGGGGGTTTTAGCACAGAGCTGGTTGAGGAGCACAGAAAGGGTGGTGGGCCAGACTTCCTGACTATCAGAGGTACCTCTGGGTACAAGGTCAGCTAGGGACCCAAGCAGGGGCGTAACTACAATAGGTGCAGGGGTTGCGATCACACCCGGGCCCTGGAGCCTAGGGGGGCCCCAAAAGTCCTTTTGCCCATAGAAAAAGACTAATACTACTAATGATTTGCAATAATTGGGGGCCCCGTTGGAACTTTCGCATCGGGGCCCCGAGGCCTGAAGTTACACCAATGGACCCAAGTCTATAGGGTAAGTCTAGTTACCCAGTTTGTCTTGCCCATTATTTCCCTCCTGCTTCCCATTCCCTTATCCGCTATATCACTTTTGTGACAAAAATAGTTATGACTTTGCATATAACATATTTTGGTGCCTGTTTACCCAACCTATACAGGCCCTCGCTAGAGATGAGCGATGTTCGCCAATTTCAAATTCAACCTGTTTTGGGCTATGTTCGAGTTGTTCGACGAAGGCGAACGATTTGCTAAAAATCCGGTAATTCGAGGTTATGTTTGATAACGGTTCGTTGACCAAAAGCGTTACTGTCTTTTCACTGTAATTCTTTTGTTCAATGTTATTATGAGTTTCAGTGTCTAGGAATAGTGAGCAGGAGGGGGATCTGGGGAGAGGTCTGTGGTCAAATAATGCAGATCTCCATTTTTTTTCTCCTTCCCACACTTACTGTGGGTGGTCCGGTCTGTCAGCCTATCAGGACACATAGACAGGGCCGTATCTAGGGGGGGCTGGCGGGGCAATTGCCCCGGGCGCATCAGACAGGAGGGCGCCATCCAGCCTCCTGCTCCAGCGCCCAAGGTGTCTTGCCGCCGGCCGCATCTTCCGCCCCTTCCCCGCTGTGGGAGCCAGCAGTTCTCTCTGCTCCCGCTATCAGGTGACAGCAGGAGCAGAGAAAATGCCGGGCGCTGGCTCCTGCTATCAGGGCTGGTGTCAGCACCCGGCATACCAGGGCAAGTGCCGGGGCCTTGAACAGCTGGGGGGGTCCACTGGCCATCAGAGACAGGCAGCCCTGACAGCCAGGGGCCCATTAGGGACAGACAGCCCTGTGAACAAGAGGCACATCAGGCAGACTCCTCAAGATGCTGAGTGCTCCTCTGAGCTCCCAGTGCACAAGCTAATTTGCATGCGATGCAGATTAGCCATGTGCAGGCTCCAGGGAGCAGTGGAGCTTCCTCCTTTGCCTACTGTAGCAGAGTTATGAGTCATCACCCTGCACCTCATCACTGTGCTGCAGGAAGGAGGAAGCTCCACAGTCCCAGGAGCTGCTGCTATAAGGATGCGGTGGGGAAGCATCTGAGGAGGACACAGCCCCGGGGGAAGAATCTGAGGAGGACACAGCCCCGGGGGAGCGGATGTAAGGTGAGTGTGATCAGTTTTTTTTTTTTTTTAACTGAGAGCAGCAGCAGCATGGGTGATTATATGTACCATGGAGGCTATGGAGACTGTGTATAGAGGCCATGCAGACTGTATATAGAGGCTATGCAGACTGTGTATAGAGGCTATGCAGACTGTATATAGAGGCTGGCTGACTGTATATAGAGGCTATGCAGACTGTAAATAGAGAAATAGAGGCTATGCAGACTGTAAATAGAGGCTATGCAGACTGTATATAGAGGCTATGCAGACTGTATATAGAGGCTATGCAGACTGTATATAGAAGCTATGCAGACTGCATATAGAGGATGGCTGACTGTATATAGAGGCTATGCAGACTGTATATAGAGGCTATGCAGACTGTATATAGAGGCTATGCAGACTGCATATAGAGGATGGCTGACTGTATTTAGAGGCTATGCAGACTGCATATAGAGGATGGCTGACTGTATATACAGGCTATGCAGACTGTATGAAGAGGCTGGCTAACTGTATATAGAGGTTTTGCTTACTGTATATAGAGGCTGTGCTGACTGTATATAGAGGCTGCCTGTGCTGACTGTATATAGAGGCTGTGCTGGGGTATATAGAGGCTATGTAGACTGTATATGGAGGCTATGAAGACTGTATATAGAGGCTGGCTGACTGTATATAGAGGCTTTGCTGACTGTATATAGAGGCTGTGATGACTGTATATAGAGGCTGCCTGTGCTGACTGTATATAGAGGCTGTGCTGGGGTATATAGAGGCTATGCAGACTGTATATAAAGGCTGGGTGACTGTATATAGAGGCTATGCAGACTGTATATAGAGGCTGTGCTGGGTATATAGAGGCTGTGCTGACTGTATATAGAGGCTGTGCTGGGGTATATAGAGGCTATGCAGACTGTATATAGAGACTATGCAGACTGTATATAAAGGCTGGGTGACTGTATATAGAGGCTATGCAGACTGTATATAGAGGCTGTGCTGGGTATATAGAGGCTGTGCTGACTGTATATAGAGGCTGGCTGACTGGATATAGAGGCTTTGCTGACTGTATATAGAGGCTGTAATGACTGTATACAGAGGCTGCCTGTGCTGACTGTATTTAGAGGATGTGCTGACTGTATATAGAGACTGTGCTGACTGTATATAGAGGCTGTGCTAACAGTATATAGAGGCTGTGCTGACTGTATATAGAGGCTGCCTGTGCTGTCTGTATATAGAGGCTTTGCTGGGGTATATAGAGGCTATGCAGACTGTATATAGAGGCTATGCAGACTGTATATAGAGGCTGTCTGACTGTATATAGAGGCTCTGCAGACTATATAAAGGCTGTGCTGGGGTATATAGAGGCTGTGCTGACTGTATATAGAGGCTTTGCTGACTGTATATAGAGGCTTTGCTGACTGTATATAGAGGCTTTGCTGACTCTATGTAGAGACTGTGTTGACTGTATATAGAGGCTGCCTGTGTTGACTGTATATAGAGGTTGTGCTGACTGTATATAGAGGCTGTGCTGACTGTATATAGTGTCTGTGCTGACTGTATATAGAGGCTGTGCTGACTGTATATGCAGGCTGTGCTGACTCTATAAAGAGGCTGTGCTGGTGTATATAGAGGCTCTGCTGACTGTATGACACTGTGACCAGGGAGCCCAGTATGGAAAGGTGAGGGCAGTGTGATGAGGGGTAGTGTGGAGGGCATGTGCCAGAAGAGGGACAGTGTGTAAACCATATTTTGTGCAGTGAACAGTGAGGAGAAGCAATTATTTATTACGGGGCACAGTGTAGGGCAGATATTTTTACTCATGAGAATTTTGATCATTTTGCTATTTTTAAAGATATCGTGTCGGGATATACTGAAGACCGGAGAAAATGGACGTCTCCAGAGATCAGCTGTGGATGTGAAGAGTCATTATGGTGTCAGGACAAGATGAAGAAAAGAAAAAGATCACAATCCGAGACAAGGTCATCTATAAGGTACCTGGATATAAATGATTACCGTATTTATGATACTGACTAATTCTCATCAGTGCTGTGGTTCCTGTATAGTCTGATGGTGACTGGTAACAACAACTCCCAGTATCTCCTTACCATTGTTAAGGAAGTAGTAGGGGTTGTAGGTTCATGCAGCACAAATGTGTATGGGTCTGACCTGACATTACAATTGTTTTACCATGTACTGATGTTGGTTCTGATGATGAATTTCTGTACTGATGAGGATTGTGATGTTGTGTTTCTATAGTGATGGGGGTTATATGGATGGGGGTTCTAGTTATGTATTTTTGCATCTCTGGTGGTTCTAATGATTGATGAAATTTGTTACTGATGAGGGCTTTTGGTATTTCTGTACCTCTGGTGGGTCTAGTGATGTATTTCTGCACTGATGAGGCTTTTGACATTGTGTTTCTGTACTGATAGGGGCTATATGGATGCATTTTTGTACCTCTGGTGGGTCTGCTGGTGTATTTGTGTACTGATGAGGGTTGTGATGCTGTGTTTCTGTACTGATGGAGGTTATATGGATGTATTTCTGTACCTCTGGTGGGTCTGGTGATGCAGTTTTGTTATTGATTCTGATTCTGTACACATGTAACAATCTATAACCTGTAAGATTATGTGATACATGGCTACGTTCATAAAGTGTTGTGCCCTCACAATTTAAGGGTTCTATGTTTTTATTTGTTAGAAGCATTAAAGGGGTTGTCCCACATTTGTGATAAGTCTGCAGTCACTCCATGTGTCCCTCTATGTGACTGCAGACTTCTGAATTCTCACAGAGCACACACTGCTCACTGTCAGGATTCTCTGCTGCTGGAGGTGAGAGGTCATGAAACTTAAGTATGCGATTTACATACATGCAGTCACGTACTGACCGATCAATGAAAATGAACTGAACGAAGAATGAAGAATTGCATTCATGTGGTCACACGACCGTCCAATCTTCTATTAACACAAGAGAATTCTGACAGTGTGCAGACCACGCACTGCGAGAATTCCGAGGCCCTCAGTCACGTAGAGGGACTACAGACTCAACTCACACCTGGACGAGCCCTTTTATTCAAACACTAAAGGCCACGTCACACACACAGATATCTGTTCAGATATTGGTCACAGATCTCTGGTTGCAGTGAAATCATGGACACATTGTTACATTTGTACATGGCCACAAAATGGAACAATATGTCCATTATTTCACTGCAACCAGAGATCTGTGAACAATATCTGAACAGATATCTGTGTGTGTAACGTGGCCTTCAGCCCTGTAGCCCAATCCTAACAGCATGTAATATACTTTGCTTTTCATTGAACATTGAGAGAATTAGGTATTGCAGCTCGTCGGCACATGACTGTAAGTCTGCAAATCGTATATGAATGATCGGTCACATGACTACTACTCAGACCGCTTGGGGGGGGGGGGAACGGCAAACTGAAGTCTTGCCCCGGGTGCCAGAAAACCTAGATACATCTCTGCACATAGAGCAAAGTGCACTTTTTGCACACAAGGGCTTGTGTCATTGGCTGGGTATGTCACATGTCCTTGCCATATAAGAACTTGCCATTTTCCCTCCTCGCCATTTTATTAGTGTTGGAACTCAGTGTCAGACGCTGCCACTGCTGCTGTGTGCGCTATATAGAAAGAAAGTTAGATAGCAATTCCATTCCAAGTTAGATAGATAGTAGGTTTAGCGACTACTTCCAAGAACAGACCTTTTTAGGGCTTAAAAGCACCGTGTGCCAGGCAGGTCTGTTCCAGTGCTATGTAAGCAATTTTTTACAGAATCTGGCCAAATCTAGCCAAGCAAATCCATTTTGGCTAGTAGCAGGGTGTGCAAGGCACGGGTGTAGCACTGTTGTGAAGAAAGCTACACCTCCTGTGTTTACTAGCCTTTTTTTCTTAATCTAGCCAAGCAAATCCTTTTTGGCTAGTAGCAGTGTGTGTCAGGCACTGATGTAGCACTTTTGTGAACAAGGCTACACCTCGTATGTTTTCTAGCCTTTTTTTCTTAATTTAGCCAAGCAAAATCGTTTTGGCTAAATGCAGTGTGTGCCAGGCACTGGTAAAGCAACTGTTGTGAAGAAAGCTACACCTCCTGTGTTTTCTAGCCTTTTTTACTGCATCTAGCCAAGCAAAACCTTTTTGACTAGTAGCAGTGTGTGCCAGGCACTGGTGTAGCACTGTTGTGAAGAAAGTTACACCTCCTGTGTTTACTAGCTTTTTTTTACTGCATCTAGCCAAGCAAAACCTTTTTGACTAGTAGCAGTGTGTGCCAGGCACTGGTGTAGCACTGTTGTGAAGAAAGTTACACCTCCTGTGTTTACTAGCTTTTTTTTACTGCACCTAGCCAAGCAAATCCTTTTTGGCTAGTAGCAGTGTTTGGATAGGTAGCTGTGGTCCTGTGTTCTGTTTAAATCTACTGCCACACAGTGCAGAAAACACTTTTGTATTGCATCTGCCCAAACCTACTTACCAAAACCTATTCGGGGTAGTACCACTGTTTGGCTAGGTAGCTGTGTTCTAGTGTTCTGTTGAAATCTACCGCCACACAGCACAGAAAACACTTTTGCATTGCATCTACCCAAACCTACTTACCAAAACCTATTTAGGGTAGTACCACTGTTTGGCTAGGTAGCTGTGGTCTAGTGTTATATTGAAATCTACTGCCACACAGCGCAGAAAACACTTTTGTAATGCATCTGCCCAAACCTACTTATCAAAACCTATTTAGGGAAGTACCACAGTTGGAGCTGTGGTCCAGTGTTCTGTTGAATCGAATCAATAGGCAACCCTTGGACAACAATCTCACCAAAAAACTTTGACAAGTGTCCAGGGCTGCGGAGTGGCGTTGGAAGAAAACGCGCCTGCCAGACGACTTCACAGCTTTTGGTTGGCATAGCAAGGAGCCACCCCAGGGCTAGGTCCTTCCCTGGAGGGATATCTGGCTAAGTTTCGTGTTTGAGACTCCTAAACAAGGCTCCACGGACTCTATTTGCATATTCGTGATTCCCAGGGGGCAATGCACCTAGGATTTCACTGTGTTTGAGAGCTTTTGCTGGCTGCCCACAGTGTTTTCCTCGACTGGGCTCCCTGAGATCAGTGAGTGCTTTGTGAAGTCTGCCATCACAGGCCCAGACCTCCAGGACAGCGGCTGCACGAAACATGCCATCGCGAGCCTCTCCAGGTTCAGCCAGTCTTCCCAACTACAGGTGCTGCAAAACCCTCTGTTCTGGGGCCCCTACGTTTCTCCATCTATACCCTTGGCTTAGGACAACTCATACAGTCCCATGGCTTCCAGTACTATCTGTACGCTGAGGACACTCAGATCTACCTCTATGTCCCAAATGTCAACTCCCTGCTGTCCAGAATCCCGGAGTGTCTGTCAGCCATATTCTCCTTCTTCTCCTCTTGCTACCTAAAACTCAATGTAGACAAAACTGAACTCATCATCTTTCCTTCATCCTATCTTTCATGTTCACCACCTGATCTATCCATTATGGTAAATGGCATCATGCTCTCTCCCACACCTCAAATTCGCTGCCTTGGAGTAACTCTCGATTATGCCCTGTCCTTCAAACCACACATCCAAACTCTCGCCACCTCCGGTCGCCTCCAGCTCAAGAATATTTCCAGAATCCGTCCTTTCCTCAACCCTCAATCTACTAAAATTCTTGTACATGCCCTTGTTATCTCCCACCTTGACTACTGCAACATTCTCCCCTTGGCTTCCCTGTTAACACTATTGCACCACTCTAGTCTGTCCTCGGCTCTGCTGCCCGACTAATCCACCTCTCTCCTTGCTACTCCCCTGTATCTCCCCTCTGCAAATCCCTCCACTGGCTCCCAATTCCCCAACAAATCCAGTTCAAGCTACTAACACTGACCTACAAAGCCATCCATTAACTGTCTCCTCCCTATATCTCTGAACTAATCTCTGAACTAATCTCACACTATCTTCCCTCATGTAATCTTCGATCCTCCCAAGACCTCCTCCTCTCCTCCACACTTATCTGTTCCTCACACAACCGCCTCCACGATTTTTCCCAAATATCCCCCATCCTCTGGACTTCAGCTCCCCAACACATCAGATTATCCACCACGTTCAGATCCTTCAGACGGAACCTGAAACTCCATCTCTTCAAGAAAGCTTAAAGCCTGCAATGACTGAGCCGCCGCCCCACCGCCACTGGACATGCCGCCTCTCCACCACCAGATCTGCTGCATCCCTGACCTACTGTCTCCTCCCCAGCATCCAGTAGAATGTAAGCCCGCAAGGGCATGGTCCTCTCCCCTCTGTACCAGTCTGTCATTGCTAATTTGTTTACTATAAACTATATCTATAATTTTGTATGTAACCCCTTCTCATGTACAGCACCATGGAATTAATGGTGCTATATAAATAAATAATAATAAAAAATAATAGTAATCTACCACCACACAGCACTTTTGTATTGCATCTACCCAAACCTATTTATCAAAACGTAGTTAGGGTAGTACCACTGTTTAGCTAGGTAGCTGTGCTTCAATGTTCTGTTGAAATCTACTGCCACACAGCGCAGAGAACACGTTTGTATTGCATCTGCTTAAACCTACTTACTAAAGTCTATTTAGGGTAGTACCACTGTTTGGCCACTCAGCTCTGCTAGTTTTACATCCATAGTGTTTTGTGCCAACAACTACAGAGTTGCCAATTAGTTACCCTCAAATATGAGTGGTAAAAGGTCTGCTGATGGTGGAAAGGGGAATAGGCGTGTTGGAAAGGTTAAAAAGCTTTGTGTCCATGGGGTAGGTGCTAAAGTAACAGAAACATCTGCTGAACAAATACTATCTTTAAGCCAAACTAAAATGTCTACTTCTTTTTGTGGATGATCTGCTATCATCCCTTTCTTACACAACAGTGCATCTCTAAAACTTGTAGATGATGCCCAATAAGAGCAGGTGCTTCAATGGATATCAAGCGCTCGATCAAGCGGGCTTTATCCACCTCAACTTCAACATCACAAACACTCCAGTCCTCAGAGGTGTCACCCCAATCACACTTGCTTTCTCACAGCTCACAAGTCTCCTACCGCCCTACTGACAATGGGTTAACACAGATGGGTAATTCTGCAGAGCTGTTTACTCATACTATACCCTGGGAATCAGAGGTCTGCTCCAAAGCTTCATTGATTTAAGACGAGGAAATAATCTGCACTGATGCCCAAAATCTTTTTGAGTCGGATCTAGGCCCAGATGAAGAAGGGTCTGAGCATATTGTAGACCCTCATTGTAGACCGCATCAAACTGTTACCTCTATTGGTGGAGACAATGAGGCAGATGATGATGAGACTCAGATACCTGATTGGAACGACAACTTGACTTTAAACTCAGGGCAAGAAGTGGTTGGTTCTGAGGACGATGAGTGTGAGAACACACAGGATGATGATGAGGTCGGAGATCCCACTTACTTTCAACATACTGGCAGGCAGTTGATGAGCTCAGCAGAGGAGGTGGAAGAGGATGCTAGTGACGAGGTTAGGTTGCAGCTTTCTGGACAGAGACGGAGTCCTGGAAGCACGTCAACAACTGCGTCCTCAGCCACAACTCTGCTTCTGTGCAAAAGCCGTGGTGGCTCTGCAAGTCGCATGGGCTCTAAGCTTTACCTAGCCTAGGCCTTTTTTCAGATCGCAAAGGATTACCCAACTTATGTCTGCCAAATTTGTAAACAAAATCTGAGTAGAAGCCAAAAAATTAATAGTTTGAGTACTTCATTACCACAGAAGACAGGGTATTTCACTCCCTCTCTTAGGAAAGATTCACATCAAGAATATGACACCTCCCGGAAGAAGCGGGTAGCGAAAAAACAGTAGGGAGGAGGGACCGTGAGCACTAACCGGCAAAACAACTCAGGTATGAACCATGACCAGATGAAGGAGCCCTAATCATATGATCCTCAATACTTAGTATAGGGAGGAAAGTGGAGGTTGATGTTAGCCTGTTTCTAATGATTGATGTATTAGATAGAGGGCAGTGAAAGGTTATTTGCTCTCAGTAAAGCCAGGTGAACAGGGCTATAAAACACCATACCTCATATTGGACTCTTTAGTGTTGTCATTCTATGATAATTATGTGATCTGGTCAGTTCTTTCGTGTTCCCCCGGAGGGAATGTTCTAGATACATTTTTAATTGTTATGTATAAAATTAATTAATAAAGAATAAATAAGATCAAATATTCTTGATGTGAATCTTTCCTAAAAGAGGGAGTGAAATACCCTGTCTTGTGTGGTAATTTTTGAAGAGGAAAACTATAAAACAAGGGACTTGTTTAAAGATTTGATTACTTCATGCATGAACCGTCACATGGACATGAAGCATACGTCACAGTGGGAAGCTCACTGTGCTACAATGCGGTCTACCACCGTCTGGCCTATCAAGTGCATCTGCGGTTTCTTCATCCTCTGTGACTGTGGGGATAGGTGTCACACAGGCTTTCGGCCGCAGGACTTCCACCTCTTTACCAGCCACAGCCAATGTGATTGACAGATCATCAATTGTTTTGGAAGTGGAAACACCTGCTGGTCTTGAGAGCTGTCAGACATCAAGAGCACCACCTTTTTAAGAATGCGACATAATATGTCCATCTGCATTTCCCTCACAGACCAGCAGTTTGTCTGGGACACCCTACTCAACCTTGTCTCAGCACAGCAGCCAGCCCTCGGTCCCTCAGATAAGGACAAGTAAAAGACCATTTCCCCCTACCCATGCCAAAGCTAAGAGGTTGGATTTCACCATCTGCAGGCTGTTGGCTATAGAAATGCTACCTTTTCGGCTGATGGATACAGAGGATTTTCGAGACCTTAGTGCCCCAGTGCCAGATACCCAGTCGCCTCTACTTCTTGAAGAAAGCTGTGCCTGTGCTACACCAGCATATTGCACACAACATCACCACTTCCTTGAGAAACTCTTTGTGTGACAGGGTGCATTTTACCACAGACACTTGGACGAGTAAGCATGGACAGGGGCGTTACATGTCGATGACTGGGCATTGGGTGAGGTGACTATGGTGACATCAGGAGAAGGGGCTGCTGTACACGTCTTGCCATCTCCATGGGTTTTGCGTTAAACCTCTGTATCTAGAAGTTCCTCCACTGCTTCTGCCTCCTCCACCTCTTCTAGGTCTTCCACCTGCACCCAAAGCATGTCTGGTAATGTGACCCGCGTTGAAACTGCGTAGAAGAAATCCAGCTCACCTCATTACTATGCTGGCAGCAGGGCTCAACGCCATCAGGTGGTGTTTACGTTAAAATGTCTGGGAAATATGAGTCACACAGCTGAGGAGTTGTGGTCAGCTCTCGAGATCGAGTTTAATCGATGGTTGGTTGTCTCCACTGGACCTGCAGCCAGGGAAGGCCATGTGTGACAATGCTGCAAACCTGGGTGTGGCCCTTCGCCGGGACAAGGTGACACACATGCCTTGTATGGCTCACGTCTTGAACCTGGTCGTCCAGCAATTTCTAGCCCACTATCCCGGCCACGAGGCACTTCTGCAAAGGGCATGGTCACTGTGTGCTCACTTCCATCATTCGCATCCCGCAGCTCAACGACTTCCATCGCTACAGAAGTCTTTTGGACCGCCGGTTCACTGCCTGAAATGCGATGTGCCGACATGATGGAATTCCACTCTGCACATTGTGAGGTAGCACCCCTGGGGGAAAACTCGCTTGCACGGAATTAACATCAACACGTGCTTAAATGTAACAAATTACCACCCGTTTATTTGGCAACACACATATATCATAAACCGGTAGCACATAAACATTGCACATAAGCACTCTGTTTAAATATCACATAAACCACTATTACATATATTATAGAACACATATTACATTTTCCTTCCAAGACATTTCCCATTACATCACACACTATACACTTTACAATTACATTACACTTTACACATTGTTGTAGAGATCCTCAACCTTCCCCTAGGGAGTCTCAACCTACATTACACCATATACCACTTATCACCAGGACCCTGCTCAATATAATAGTCAGTCCCACGGTACATGGCGTCACCCCGCGGATACCTCATGCATGACCCTTTCTGCATCAGCCATCATGAGTCACCCACAACACACATACTTTTCTTTGATCACGCAGGGTACTTTTACATACACCATGTTGATCCATCACACAGGGTACTATTACATACACCTTGTTTATCCATCACACAGGGTACTTTTACATACGTTCAACACAACGCATATGTCTCCCGTAGGGCTTCACACATATCAACACAACATGGTGGCTATGCCCGCTTGGCACACATATTGCACTCAGTCCACCATCGCATACATGGACCGCTGCCTTACCGGGCACCGGACTGGGCTTAGGAACCTGAGTTCTAGGGTTCCTCCAGGCGTCCCCAAGGGTTCCTCCCGGACGTGTTTCGCCTCACTTCCGGACCAGCGCCCTTCTGGGTCAGCCATGGTTTCTCCACTCTAGGAGTCATCACAACTCGTCCTGGCCACCGGCTGGCATCCAAGCATCAGTGGGTCAGGGGCCTCCCAAATGGAGATGGGCTGGCTCCCCTTTCATCCCAAAGGGACGGATCGCCTCCGACACGACCTTACATCTCAGTGGTCTGCTTCAGGCAGCCTCTTAACCTGGTTGCCACACCCATCTGACACACCCACAGCTGGGACTGGTCAGCACTCATTACACTTGCTCTGTTGGCCATTCATTGGTCTCATGAAACTCTCAGATCTCAGTCAAATGTGCACTGCTAAAGTCCTACAGCACTCACACTCAGATAAACAGGTTTGTGTGAACCGGCACCTTTGCTGATAACCCATGTGATGCACCCGGCCATGGGACCATGTGGGTCGTGCCTCACCACATGAGCGACTGTGGCAGCAGCAACGAGCCCTGGTGCAATATGTTATGATATATAGCCTGGACCAACGCGATCTAGAGGTGGGGCAAATCATGCTGCTGGAGTGGTCTCAGATCAAGGACCTCTGCACTCTTCTGCAGAGTTTTGAAATGGCTACTAAGATGTTTAGCGCTGACGATGCCATTATCAGCATGACTATTCTGGTCATCTACATGCTAAGAGCATAATTTAACCATTATTCGGGGTCAGGTGGTTACAGCAGGCTGGGCTCTGCTGTAATGGCATCCAGTTAACGTGGGTGCATTGTTCAGTGTGGCCCTAGCCTGACACTCCTGCTCCTGTTTCTGAATATTCAATCTTTTTGTCCATCGAACCAGTAATTACCAAATTTGCTGTATTCACATCCACCATTTTTGGCTGTTTAAAATCATTGATAACTACATCTCCCTTAATGTTTGCGTAAACTGGTTTTGGGCATCAAACCAAGTTTTGGCAAATGTGTTGTATACACATGAACAGTTTTTGGGCCCTTAAAAGCATTGTTTGGCCAATCTCCCTTGTCCACTAGGCCTACACAGGTCACTGACCTACCTGACTAGTTCTTCCTGTAATACTCCACAAAACTTATAGTTGCCCCACCTGTTTGTGGCAGGGCGTAAGATTGATAGGAGCATTTGCATGAGCTTTGAGTTTATCCGGCTTACTAGGCCTAATCAGGTCACTGACCTACCTGACTAGTTTTTTCGGTAATACTCCAGAAACTGATAGTTGTCCCACTCGTGTGTGGCAGGGCATAACTTTAATGGGAGCGCTTGCATGAGCTTTAAGTTTATCCTGCCCACTAGGCCTAAGCAAGTCACTGACCTACTTGACTAGTTTTTTCAGTAATATAGTAATATTCCACGAAACTGATAGAGGTCCGACCTGTGTGTGGCGGGGCATAACATTGATGGGAGTGCTTGCATGAGCTTTGAGTTTATCCGGCCCAGTAGGCCTCAACAGGAAACTGACCTACCTCCCTATTATTTCCTGTAATACTCCACAACACTAATAGTTGTCCCACCTGTATGTGGCAGGACATAAAATTGATAGGAGCGCTTGCATGAGCTTTGAGTTTATCTGTCCTAATAGGCCTAAACAGGTCACTATCCTGCTGATGGGGGTAGGGAATAGGAAGATGTTCACTTCAACACTCATCAGATTCCCAGGCACCTGGAACAGTGGCTGGCTCCACCAATCAGTTCAGAAGAAAAAAGGTATTTTCCAGGGCCACTGGACCATACTGACAGCAACTTTATTAGAACATATTAAAAACACTTACATCCCGCCGACGGGATGTAAGTGTTTTTAATATGTTCTAATAAAGTCGCTGTCAGTATGGTCCAGTGGCCCTGGAAAATACCTTTTTTCTTCTGAAGGTCACTATCCTACCTGACTAGTTTTTTCGGTAATACTCCACGAAACCGATAGTGGTCCCACCTGTACGTGGTGGGGCATAACATTGATAAGAGCGCTTGCATGGGCTTTGAGTATATTCGGTCCAGTAGATTTAAACAGGTCACTGACCTACCACTCTATTATTTCCTGTAATACTCCACAAACGTTATACTTGTCCAACCTGTGTGTGGCGGGGCATAACATTGATGGGAGCGCTAGCATGAACTTTGAGTTTATCCGGCCCAGTAGGCCTAATCAGGTCACTGGCCTACCTGACTAGTTTTTTCAGTAATACTCCACAAAACTGATAGTGGTCCGACCTGTGAGTGGCGGGGCATACCATTGATGGGAGCCCTTGCATGAGCTTTGCGTTTATCCGGCCCAGTAGGTCTAAACAGGTCACTGTTACATTACATTTTGGTAATACTCCACGAAACTGACAGTGGTCCCACCTGTATGTGGCAGGGCATAACATTGATAGGAGTGCTTGCATGGCTTTAAGTTTATCCGGCCCAGTAGGCCTAAACAGGACACTGACCTACCTCTTTATTATTTCCTGTAACACTACACGAAACGTATACTTGTCCCACCTGTGTGTGGCAGGGCATAACATTGATGGGAGCGCTTGCATGAGCTTTGAGTTTATCCGGCCCAGTAGTCCTAAACAGGTCACTGACCTCCCTGACTAATTTTTTGGTAATACTCCAAGAAACATATAGTTGTCCCACCTGTGTGTGGCACGGCATAACATTGATGAGTGCGATTGCATGAGCTCTGAGTTTATCCAGCCTACTAGGCCTAAACAGGTCATTGACCTACCTCTCTAGTTTTTCCTGTAATAGTCCACAAAACTTATAGTTGCTCAGCAATGTTTAACCTTGAAATGCTAGGCCAGGTACCTTTCCAGACCCTGTGCCATGCATGCAGGCTGGGCCATTCAGCAATTTTTGGTCTGGGACAATTGATGCCATTTTGCTGTGGTCTGACCCTTTGGGAAGAGTGAGGACTCTTGTTGTGGTCCCCTTGCTGTGTGGTACATGATTTGAGAAGGACATTGACATGCCTATACCTGTGTGTCATCCTCCTTTTACTCCTCCGACTCTTTTTACTTAATGTAGAAAACTACTGCCACTTTTCCCCTGTAACTCATCCATTTGTGAATTCAAAGTCAGTTTCACTCACCTCTGAAATTTTAGGTAAATGTTAACCACCTTCTATTTTGAAGTGCTTTGGAAGAGAGTGCAGGATGGCACAGACTATGTCTCGTGCACCCATGCTTCGTCCATGAGACTATTTGTACTGTGGGTAGATTGTTGTCACTTTTCCTGGTGTCTGTTGTCTATTCTGAGTAGTTTGGCAGCTTTTAGACACTTTTGAATGTGTTTTCTATGTGTTTGCTGCAGCCTGTCATTGATTCCAATGGGGTTCGACAAACAATTAGTTGAACACACCAAAATTCTGCAAATCAAATTGAATTTGAGCACTTAGGTGGTGGCCAGCCCAGCCAAGTATCAATGTATATGTAGAGTCCCGAGGAGCAGCTGTTGGACAATGTGTCTACTAGAGATGAGCCACCACCCCGGTGTTCGAATTCGATTCGTCGAATCGACGGGGTGATCCACGAATGTTCGTCGAATGCTCGACGAACACCGTCGAACACCCTGGAAAACGAACAAACTGGGCCTGTGGGGCATTTTAACTTCCACAATGTATATACATACATTGTGGAAGTGAAAAAAAGTGAAAGAAAGTGTAAAAATAAAAAATTAATCAATGCTCACCTGTCCGCGCTCCACCGAAGCCTCCGGCAGGGTCCTGTGGCTTCTAGGACCTGTGGTGACGTCATGTTCTCGCGCGAACTCCGGTCACATGACCGGAGTTCCGCGAGAACATGACGTCACCACAGGTCCTGGAAGCACAGGACCTTTCCGGAAAGCTTAAAATAGAAATTTTTATGTTTCGGACACTTTCTTTAAGTGCATTGATTATTTTTTTATTTTTAACACTTTCTTTCTTTAGGGATTGTTTATTTTGGCTGTAAATGCGGCAGATGCGGTTTTCTGACCGCATCTGCCGCATTTTCGAACCAAAATCGAACATGTTCGAAATTCGCCAAATTTGAACCAAATTGTTCGAATTCGGCGAATGACTCGAATAGGGCCAAAATCAACTCGAATTTGAGATTGGCGAACTATTCGAATCGAACATCGCTCATCTCTAGTGTCCACACCATTTAAAGAGTCATAGTTAGTGGCCAGTCCAAGAATGAAAGAAAAGGCCCACATAGTAAAAATGAATGAGTGTGAGAAATTACACAGAATGCAAAGAACTGATGGCAGAATCTGCAAGAAATATGGAGATATCAAATCGTAGGGCAGCATCAGTGACAGTGTCTGTACAATTATGAAATATAACATTAAAGTTGCAGAAGAGAAAATCAGTACAGGAATGAAGCTGTGCAGAAACTTGAGGGCTAGTGAAGGCAACAAAGTTATGGATTCAAAGAAGTGCAGCATGTATTACTGGGGTAAGGGGGAGACACATCTATAAATAGGTGTAAAACTAGGAGCTGGTTCCAAAAGGCACATCAGCAGTCTAAAAATGAATGAAGAATGTAAAAAATGTTACCACAAGGTAATCCTAGGCATCTCCACAGCTTTTCAATTAATCAAACATGGGACAAACCTAATAGCCTGCAAACTTCAAGACCTTTCTTCATTTTATATATCAGGATCCAGACTGTTCAATTTCGGGACCTTCAGATGCCAGCAGGCCTCTTAAGTCACAGACGTGTGACATGCAGTGACATCTATGGCCTGATCACGGATAGAAGTCTTGGCTTTGGCTGGACCTACCACAGCAAAAAGAATGGGCTCTCAGGGCTGTATGGTGGACAGCGAGCTGTGCTACCCACCATCTGGGCCCCTACGTTCCGCTGTCACATCTGTGACCTGTTCACTATAACTAAGGCTGAAGGCACACTGTGCGAGGGACTCGCGCGAGTGCAATGCGAGGGAAACTCACATTGCACTTGTACTAGTGTTGCCCTATTAGGCAGGGCACACTAGTGCCAGTCCCCAGCACTAAACTCGCATTGCGAGTCAGAAGCGAGTGCAGACGCAGCATGCTGCGACTGCACGCGATTCTAACGTGCGAGCGGGCAATGCAAATCTATGGATGCGAGAAAATCTCGCACCCATACAGCACACTGTGCGATAGTCGCACGAGTGTGCTCTGCATATCGCTTCAAACTCGGCGGCTGTCAAAAGCCGCCGAGTTTGAATTCGCCGGTTTCCCGGTACAGTAACAATAATGTTTCAGCGCTGTCACAGTAGCGCTGAAACATCATTGTTGAAAACACAGCCGCTGACCAAATATTAAAGTAATAGGGGTTAATCAGCATGTTAACCCCCTCTGCAGGCTCTGTGCAACATGTCAGTGCAGAGGTTGCAGAGGGGGTTAATAACCCAGTGTCAGAAGGGTTAAATCGATGTTGGTGTGATGACAACATGTGTCCAGAGAGTGCCCACACTCTTAGGACACATGCTGTCATGACACCCTGGCTGTGCAGGGGTTAATATCTTGTTACCGTATATACTCGTGTATAAGCCGACCCGTGTATAAGCCGACCCCCTACTTTTGCCCCCAAAACCTGGGAAAATCTATTGACTCGCGTATAAGCCGAGGGTGGACCCCAGCACAGGTATACAGCCCTCAGCAGTGGTATACAGGCCCCAGCAGTATGATATACAGCAGGCCCCAGTGGTATATACAGCAGCCCCAGTGGTATTGCAGCCCCTATATACAGCAGCCCCAGTGGTATTGCAGCCCCAGTGGTGTATACAGCAGCCCCTATATACAGCAGCCCCAGTGGTATTGCAGCCCCAGTGGTTTTTTGCAGCCCCTATATACAGCAGCCCCAGTGGTATTGCAGCCCCAGTGGTGTATACAGCAGCCCCTATATACAGCAGCCCCAGTGGTATTGCAGCCCCAGTGGTGTATACAGCAGCCCCTATATACAGCAGCCCCAGTGGTATTGCAGCCCCAGTGGTATTGCAGCCCCTATATACAGCAGCCCCAGTGGTATTGCAGCCCCAGTGGTGTATACAGCAGCCCCTATATACAGCAGCCCCAGTGGTATTGCAGCCCCAGTGGTATTGCAGCCCCTATATACAGCAGCCACAGTGGTATTGCAGCCCCAGTGTGTTACAGAGCCTATATACAGCAGCCCCAGTGGTAGTATACAGGCAGCCCCAGTAATGCAGGGCCCCCCCAGCCTGACTCCGGTCACCTGTAAAGCAAATTATACTTATCATTGTCCCGCTGCCGTCCGCGCCCGCATCTGCCGACATCCCGATCCTCCATCTTCATGCGTCTTCTTCCTATTTCCTGTTTCAGCGCCGGTAATGACGTCATTGGCTGCGCCGAACACAGGAACAGGAAGAAGATGCATGAAGATGGAGGATCGCGATGTCGGCAGCGGCGGGCGCAGACAGCGGGACAGTGATAAGTATAATTTGCTTTACAGGTGACCGGAGCATGAGGGGGGGGCCCTGCATTACTGGGGATGCGGGGGCTGCTGTATAGCGCTGTATACAGCAGCCCCCGCACTGACTCGCGTATAAGCCGAGGGGGGTACTTTTCAGCCCAATTTTTGGGCTGAAAAACTCGGCTTATACGCAAGTATATACGGTAATTTGACAGCCGCTAATTGTGGGGACAGTTTTATATACTTTAACTGAGCCAGAGCTGTCCAGCAGCTGAGAGCTCCTGAAATGAGTAGCTGTGCCTGTACTGTACGCTAAATGCGTATGCAAAAATCGTAGAAACAATAGGCCACTTTGGGGACATGTCAGGGGCAGTGGAGGGGCTGGACAGGTGAAAGGTGTGGACAGTATCATTTATTTAATTTTCTTTTAACTTTTACTGGTCATCTACGGTTCAGAAAAATTGAGACCAGTAAAATTACAAAAGACGACTTCTCAAAAATTAGGATTTTTATATATTCTAGGCAATTAAATTCAATTTGAATAAATTTGTCCACCTCAATTGTCCTTGTCTATGTCTTTTGCCATTCCTATATCGGATCCAGTTTGAAAGACACATAGTAAACTTCTCAAAATCGTTTCGAAGGTACATTTAGAATTAGGGAAGACACAGACATCAGTGAACTGAAATGTAATTTGCTCAGGGACAGCTAAAAAAGATGAATACATTTAGAGAAAGACAAAAGAATAATTCTTCATTATTTGATGGTACATAATGAAACAATTTCAGATTAAGAACAGAGAGTAAGAACCCATGAAATTAGCAGCACTGTAGAGCATGAGTAGAAGGGATATTTACTGCCAGTCTGTTTGCATTTTCATTGTCAGGAAGATTCATTAAATCTAAAATGGGAATAAAAATATTTTGCTTTGTTTATCTAAAAAGAAAGTTCCTTGTCAAAAGCCAGTGGGAAGCCAGGCGGGGCCGTAGTTGTGGTTCCTGCTGCCCTGGGCAGTGTCAGCGGTCGATGCCACCCTCTGTGGCCCCTCCCCTGCCCCAGCCCTCCTCCCTAGCAGCTCCCTTGCAGACAATCCCCTCCCCTTCACGTTGCACCCCCCCCAATCGCGGACAATGCCCCTGTCGCGGCCGTACCCCCAAGTTTCATGGAGCTTCTCTCCCCACATTCCATGTAGCACATATACAAGATTTGTAGGGTGTGGTGATGCGACCCATGGCCGGGTGCATCACACGGGTTATCAGTGCAGGTCTCTGTTCACATGGACCGGTTTTCCTGATTGTGTGTGCTGTGTGAAACCTGTCCGGTGTACAGGGGGTTAACAGCTGAAGGGTTTTCATGAGCTGAGTGAAACAGCTGAGTGTGAGTGCTGAAGATCTGGGTTATTTCATGAGCCTAATGAGCGGCTGTGTCTGAACCTGTGTATGAGTGCTTTTCTGGGCTAAACCTGAATGGTGCACAGGGGGTTAATCACATCTCTGGTCTGTGTGTGAGTGAAGATGTGCTGATTGACTCACTGTGTAGCAGCTGTGAGTGAGGCAGCCTGGATAAGAACCTGCCATGTGTCTGAGTGAGAGAGGACGATGGGAGTCAGAAGTCCAGATCACTGCCATGTGAAGACATGCTTGAAGTGATCCATCCCCGGTGGGGGAAGTGAAGGGAGCCTGCCAGCTCCATGCCGGTGCACCTGATGTGTGCATTCCAGCCAGCGATGAGGACCGAAGACGGCTCAAGGGACAGGCGGTCATATGGACGGTGAGAGAGACCGAGGACGGCTCAAGGGCCAGGCGGTCATAAGTGTAGCCGACTTTGGGACTGACTGTGCTAGTCGTGATATGGTCCCGTTGACTATGTGGTGGCTTATGTAAAAATGCCATGTGTGATGGATGTGATGGCTTATGGAAAAGTGCCATGTGTGCTGTATGATGCAGTGTGGGTTGAGACTCCCTAGGAGTAGGTTGAGGATCCCTACAGCAGGATGGGGAACGATCCCTGTCAGGGTAATAGACGGTGATAGCCGTCTTTAGAACTAGCCTGAGGTCTGCAAGGGTTGGTGGGTGACGCCTTGAAGTTCTAGGGAAAAAGTAAGTCTAATGTCCTGTATTATAATGTCATGTGATGTACTAATGTGCATATTATATGTGAAAATGTAAAGGGTGTTGTGTGCTACTAGTGGTTCATGGCGTTAAATAAACTACTGTGTGTTATGTTATCCGTGGAAAATGTGGTCGCTGCTGTCGTTTTCCCCGTGCCAAGCGGGTTCCCCTGGGGCGATACCTCACAAGGGGTAAAATCCTGCTGACAGACTGCCTTGAGATAAATACAAAAAAATAATAATCTTTTAATGATTTTAACTGGTTTATGTGCAAGTTTATTCTTCAAGTGTTTGCATGGGTTTCCAACCACACTGCAGAGACATACTTATAGGATGTTTACATTGTGAGCCCCAATAGGGACAGTGTTGATGAAGTATGTAAAGTGCTGTGGAGTTCATAGTGTAATATAAATGCAAAAAATATTATTCTTATATGATGTCACAATACCAGGATCTGAGGATCTTCTATTTCGAGGGCAGGGGCTCTCTGATGCCTTGTTGCTGTCTGCCTCGCTGTCGTCCTTTTTTGACACTGCAGTGCGGTGGACAAGAGAGCATTAACTAGTCAATAACAAGAAGTATGGAGTGTGTACTAACTGAGCCATACACCCTCCCATACCATGAAGTATGGTATGTACTAACTGAGGCATAAACCCTCCCCATACCATGAAGTATGGAGTGTGTACTATCTGAGCCATAAACCCTCCCCATACCATGAAGTATGGAGTGTACTAACTGAGCCATAAACCCTCCCCATAGTATGAAGTATGGTGTGTGTACTAACTGAGCCATAAACCCTCCCCATACCATGAAGTATGGTGTGTGTACTAACTGAGCCATAAACCCTCCCCATACCATGAAGTATGGAGTGTGTACTGACTGAGCTAAACCCCCCCATCCAGAAGTATGGATACTACTGAGCAACACCTCCCCATACCATGAAGTATGGAGTGTGTACGATCTGAGGCGTAACCCCTCCCCATACCATGAAGTAGGAGTGTGTACTAACTGAGGCATAAACCCTCCCCATATCATGAAGTATGGAGTGTGTACTGAGCCATAAACCCTCCCCATTCCATGAAGTATGGAGTGTGTACTAACTGAGGCATAAACCCTCCCCATATCATGAAGTATGGAGTGTGTACTGAGCCATAAACCCTCCCCATTCCATGAAGTATGGAGTGTGTACTAACTGAGGCATAAACCATCCCCATATCATGAAGTATGGAGTGTGTACTAACTGAGCATAAACCCTCCCCATACCATGTCCAGCAGACTTTGTAGGATTACGGCCTTGTTCACACACACCAATCAGTTTTTTTAGCAGTTAGAAAAACTGATCAGTTTTTCTAAGTGTGGCAAACAGTGTCCCCTGTGGGTCTGAACGCTTTTGATTTTTGTCATTTTTTCATTAAACGCATGGTGCCTATATGTGCCCTGCGCTAACGCATGCGTTTCCCATAGGGCCCCATGTTAAAAAAACGCATACGTTTTTTAAAACAAGCCCTGTGCTTTTTTACAGCACCCAAAAAACGCTGCATGCAGCGTTTTTTGGAATGGGGGAAAAAAACGCAAGTGTAGCTAAAAAACGCATGTACACTTAAATGTACCATGCATTAACGCATCTGTGTTTTTGAAAAACTCAAAAGAACGCAGAGTGCCAAAAACACAGGTATGTGTGAACAAGGCCTACTATATGGATTTTATTATTAGGGTATGGACACAGTGGTGTGAAACTCGGATGAGTGCAATGTATGATTTCATTGCATTGCAGTCGGACCAATATTAATCAATCTCTGAGAGCAGATTGGTGAGTGTCGGACGCTTTTTTCTCATCCAGATTCAGGATGAGAAAAAAGTCACAATATGGTGCGGCAGTCTGTGATTCCCGCGCGAGACTCGCTAATGCAAGTCTACGGGTCCGACAAAATCACGGACCGCACACTGACAGCACACGGACCATCCGAGAGGCATCTATTTTTTTCACTGATACATTATCATTATGCAGCTGAGACAACTGTGAAAAGTGTTCCTGTAAATGATTATACAGTAAATAGCTGAGGAGAAAACAAACGGATTGCACTCTGACAACACACAGATGTGATCTGAGAATCGGAGACACTCAGACACTCGCACAGCAGTTGCCAAACGGACGAAAAAACGGGTGTCACTCATCCGACTCTCCTGGATGAGAAACAGACTGATTTTAAGGCGGTGGGAGACAGTGTACCACCATGTCCCCAGCTCCATGCTGTGCACAGACAGTGTACCACCATGTCCCCAGCTCCATGCTGTGCACAGTGTACCACCATGTCCTCAGCTCCGTGCTGTGCACAGACAGTGTGCCACCATGTCCTCAGCTCAGTGCTGTGCACAGTGTACCACCAAGTCCCCATCTCCGTGTTGTGCATAGACAGTGTACCACCATGTCCTCAGCTCTGTGATGTGCACAGATATTATACGGCACACTGTCTGTGCACAGCACGAAGATGAGAACATGGTGGTACACTGTGCACAGCACGGAGCTGGGGACATGGTGGTACATTGTCTGTGCACAGCACAGAGCTGAGGACATCCCAGAAGAGGCACAATAACCACAGACAGGCGGCGGGAGAACGTTGAGCCCGCCCAGGAGAACTACAACTCCCAGCTCCCAACACACTGCCCAGAAACCATAAAGTAACACCTGAACAGGCAGGAGAACTACAACTCCCAGCATGTCACACCCTGCCAACACAGGAAGGTGGCGGCTGCCGCATGGAGGCACACACACCTGGTACAGCTGCCATGATCTCCACACACAGCCCAGTTCTCCTGCACCCCCGTCCTCCTCTCCTCTGTCCATCCTGCTGCTCCTCTGTCCTCCTGCATCCCGGTCCTCTTCTCCTGTGTCCTGCTACACACCTGTCCTCCTCTCCTCTGTCTCTCCTGCAGCTCATATGTCCTCCAGCACCACCGTCCTCCTCTCCTCTGTCCATCCTGCTGCTCCTCTGTCCTCCTGCACCCCTGTCCTCTTCTCCTCTGTCCTGCTACACACCTGTCCTCCTCTCCTCTGTCTCTCCTGCTGCTCATCTGTCCTCCAGCATCACCGTCCTCCTCTCCTCTGTTCATCCTGCTGCTCCTTTGTCCTCCTGCACCACCGTTCTCCTCTCCTCTTTCCTGCTGCACACCCGTCCTCCTCTCCTCTGTCCCCCTGCACACAAGTCCTCCTCTCCTCTGTCCATCCTGCTGCTCCTCTGTCCTTATGCACCCAGATCCTCCTCTCCTCTGTCCCTCCTGCTGCTGCTCTGTCCTCCTGCACCCCTATCCGCCTCTCCTCTGTCCCTCCTGCTGCTCATCTGTCCTCTTGCACCCCTGTCCTCCTCTCCTCTGTCCCTCCTGCTGCTCCTCTTCTCCTCTGTTCCCCTGTTTCTGTCCTTCTGCCCTTCTGTCCCCTTCTCCTCGGTCCCCCTGTCTCCTCTGTCCTCTATCCCCGGCAGTTTCCCCAGACTTTTCGGGTCCTCACCTGGTGCTGGCTTATGCGGCTGACATTGGCCGGGCTGGCCGCCGGGCCCCCTCTGAGCACAGTGATGTGCAGAGTGTGCAGCAGCAGTCCCAGCAGCAGCAGAAGCTCCACCGCCATCCACTACTACATCCTTCAGCCTTCAGTGCCCACTCGCTCACGCCTGCTACACCCCTGTCCTCCTTTCCTCTGTCCCTCCTGCTGCTCGTCTTCTCCTCTGTCCCCCTGTTCCTGTCGCCCCCCTGTCCTCTTCTCCTCTGCCCCCCTGACCTCTTCTCCTCTGCACCCCTGTTCCTGTCCTTCTGCCCCTCTGTTCTCTTCTCCTCTGTCCTCTGTGATGTAGTGAGTGGTGGCATTGTGCATGGCCGGTGTGTTTTGCACAGGCAGAAGGATGCTGCCTGTTTTATGAATTTCTTGCCATGGAAGCCACAGTCTGCTTAAACAGCATGGCACGAGTTAAGCTGGCAACTTGCTGGAGATGTGGGAATGTCTCATGATGGTTGATGGAGTCTGTTTTTGACATGTGAGAGTCTGACAGAGATTGAGACATGGAGTGCCTGCAGGCTGTTGGGCTGTGAGCAAAAGTCAGACATCCAGTCTGAAGGAGCAGTGAATCAAAGGCCCTGTGAGGACTGAGAACAGGCCCCAGTGTGAATGGAGGCTGGGATACATCAGAGAAGTGTATCAGAACCTGTGACGTTCATACACTGTAACCTTGTGATGCTTTCCATTGCCTGTAAAGCCAAGGAATATTTGGAGCACGGTTTAAGAGACTTAATAAACCTGAAGGGACTTTTTATGTGAAACCTGTGCCTATGTACCTGTATCCTGCAGCAAGTGAGTGAGCACCCCTATTATATAGTGACTGTTTATACCCAATGCTGATATCGCTGCCAAGCGAGGGTCCCCGACCCGGTCCATGATCGCTACGTCACATGTGGTGGAGAATGCGGGAATTGTAGCAGCCTTGTTGCTAGGGGCAACAGACAAGGCCTACAAGCTCGGTTGCTGGAGGCAACAACAAAGGTGTATGTCTCTGGATTCTGCAGCAGTGCAGCTTGGTTGCTGGGGGCTATAACACAGGTGTCCAGACGTGGAAGCAAGCATCGGGCTGTGGCTTGGAGGGGCCACAAAGGTGGACAACACTCTCAACCCAGGTGCACATGGGAGGACTCAAGTGACTGGCTGTGAGACAACGGCTCTGCTTGGTGAGCAGTAATACACCACAGGCTGGAGATCCTGGTTGTATGGGCACTACAACCAGGAAAAGTTAGTGCTACTCTACCCCCCCCTTCCCCATAGAGCACCGGGTATTACCCTTTGGAGCGCCCCTCCTGGTTTTTTCTCGTTGCAGCAAGAGAGCGCCTGGCAGCATGTAAGAGCTCCAGGACCACCTGCTGCAGAGCCAGAAGCAGCAGCACCAACAAAATGCTGTGGGGTGTCACCAGAAAGTATCCCCTATAGACTGGGTTGCCCAAAAGGGGGCAGTGTCCCGGAAGGTGGTAGTTTCAGTAATTCAATACATAAAGTGAAACATATATATTATATAGAGTCATTACACACAGAGTGATCTATTTCAGGTGTTTATTTATGTTAATGTTGATGATTATGGCTTAGAGCCAATGAAAACCCAAAGGTCTTTATCTCAGAAAATTAAAGTAGGGAGGATGAAAGGTGAAAGACCGCGCTGCCGTATTCCACGAGACATCAAAGGGTGAACATATGTTGTTAAAACAAAAATAAAAAGTTTAGGTTCCTGGAAGGAGGAGAGAGAAGAATGAAGACAAATTAACTAAAATTGTCCTCAGTTGGTAATTTACTGAGCTCATTGTGTAGAGATCTACAGTATGTAATAAAGGAAATCAAGGCATAAGGGAATAGCTTAACATTTCTTCTCCTCAGACCTCATGTCTTTATGTACAAGAAAAATTGATGATGTCTGAATGAGGCTTTATAAAGAAAAATCTGTTCAAGTCTTTAGGAGGACGATCTCACCATATTAGGAGGGCGATCTCACCATATTAGGAGGACGATCTCACCACATTAGGAGGACGATCTCACCACATTAGGAGGACGATCTCACCACATTAGGAGGACGATCTCACCACATTAGGAGGGCGATCTCACCACATTAGGAGGGCGATCTCACCACATTAGGAGGACGATCTCACCATATTAGGAGGGCGATCTCACCATATTAGGAGGACGATCTCACCACATTAGGAGGGCGATCTCACCACATTAGGAGGGCGATCTCACCACATTAGGAGGGCGATCTCACCACATTAGGAGGGCGATCTCACCACATTAGGAGGACGATCTCACCACATTAGGAGGACGATTTCACCACATTAGGAGGGCGATCTCACCACATTAGGAGGGCGATCTCACCACATTAGGAGGGCGATCTCACCACATTAGGAGGGCGATCTCACCATATTAGGAGGACGCTCTCACCATATTAAGAGGGCGATCTCACCATATTAAGAGGACAATCTCACCATATTAGGGGTTGATCTCACCATATTAGGAGGGCGATCTCAGCATATTAGGAGGGCGATCTCACCATATTAGGAGGACTATCTCACCATATTAGGAGGGTGATCTCACCATATTAAGAGGGTGATCTCACCATATTAAGAGGGCGATCTCACCATATTAGGGGGTTGATCTCACCATATTAGGAGGGCGATCTCAGCATATTAGGAGGGCGATCTCACCATATTAGGAGGACTATCTCACCATATTAGGAGGGTGATCTCACCATATTAAGAGGGTGATCTCACCATATTAAGAGGGCGATCTCACCATATTAAGAGAGCGATCTCACCATATTAGGAGGGTGATCTCACCATATTAAGAGGGCGATCTCACCATATTAAGTGGGCGATCTCACCATATTAAGAGGGCGATCTCACCATATTAGGAGGGCAATGTCACCATATTAGCAGGGCACTGTCACCATATTAGGAGGACACTCTCGCCATATTAAGGAGGATAATATCACCATATTAGGAGGGTGATCTCACCATATTAGGAGGGTGATCTCACCATATTAGGAGGGCGATCTCACCATATTAGGAGGACGATCTCACCATATTAGGAGGACGATCTCACCATTTTAGGAGGGCGATCTCACCATATTAGGAGGGCGATCTCAGCATATTAGGAGGACAATCTCACTATATTAGGAGGACAATCTCACCATATTAGGAGGGCGATCTCACCATATTAGGAGGGCGATCTCAGCATATTAGGAGGGCGATCTCAGCATATTAGGAGGACTATCTCACCATATTAGGAGGGTGATCTCACCATATTAGGAGGACTATCTCACCATATTAAGAGGGCGATCTCACCATATTAAGAGGGCGATCTCACCATATTAAGAGGACGATCTCACCATATTAGGAGGACTATCTCACCATATTAAGAGGACGATCTCACCATATTAAGAGGACGATCTCACCATATTAAGAGGACGATCTCACCATATTAGGAGGGCGATCTCACCATATTAGGAGGGCAATGTCACCATATTAGGAGGACTATATCACCATATTAGGGGGTTGATCTCACCATATTAGGAGGGCGATCTCACCATATTAGGAGGGCAATGTCACCATATTAGGAGGGCAATGTCACCATATTAAGGAGGACACTCTCGCCATATTAAGGAGGACAATCTCACCATATTAGGAGGGCGATCTCACCATATTAGGAGGGTGATCTCACCATATTAGGAGGACGATCTCACCATATTAGGAGGACGATCTCACCATATTAGGAGGACGATCTCACCATATTAGGAGGACGATCTCACCATATTAGGAGGACGATCTCACCATATTAGGAGGGCGATCTCACCATATTAGGAGGGCGATCTCAGCATATTAGGAGGGCGATCTCAGCATATTAGGAGGGCGATCTCACCATATTAGGAGGACAATCTCACCATATTAGGAGGACAATCTCACCACATTAGGAAGGTGATCTCACCATATTAGGAGGGCGATCTCACCACCACCTTCTTCTAAATCTGCACCTGGCAGATGACCCACTGAATGGCCCACTCAAGGTCACCACAGAGAATCTGCTAGGTAGGGGGAATATTATATCCGGTCCATTTTTTTTTTTGACATTGTGTCCTCAGAATAAACAGGCTAACTACCTGCCTGTTGTGCCCAAGGACATTCTCCGCCATCACAGATTGGTCACAGACTGCTCCTGCCAGTGATTTAACGGCTTCTGACTTAACGTCGGCAGAGCAGCTCTCCGCTACCTAACTGTAGCAAGCCAGCTGTCCAAAAGGATGACGTGGCACTGCCAAATCACCAGCAGGAGTGGTCAATGTCAGCTCTGTGCTGGAAACGTTGCCTCTGTTAGGCTAATTGCACACTGCTGTTTTTTGGTATCCTTATGAATCCAGCCTAAACTTGGTGCACCCTCATCAGTTTTCCACCCCGTTGATTTTCAGTGGGGCCGGAGAAACTTGCGGGTCCATCCAGCTGTGTACGGTTCGCCCTGGATCCGGGTGAATGCAGGTGTCCACAAAAATATTCACACACACAAAATCTACATATTATTGCAATATTGCTCTCAGTAAACAAAAAACATGAATCCACGGGTCCACCTCGATGCAGGGCACCACAGGTAAAATCTGAATGGGGGACTATGAGACATGGATTCATTTGGAAATAAACACTTAAAATAGATCACTCTGTAATGACTCTATATAATATATCTTTCACTTTACGTATTGAATTACTGAAATAAATACATTTTTTGATGATATTCTAATTTATTAGGATGCAGTAGTATGTTATAGTAAAAGAGTTGGGAAATTTCCTTTCTCCATTCTCTGCCTTGGTGTTGTCCTGGCTGCAGAGATGTCACATGATCAGTTGGTCACATGACCATTCCGCATTGTGATGTCATAATAGGACGGAATGTTCAGAGATCTTGTCTCTGCACACAGTCACATCAGCGCATTCTTGGAGTGGAGTCTGATGAAGACGCTTCACTTTGGCTCTGGGAGAACGACCTAGTGTGTTCCCCATATCTAGGTGTTTACTTCCAATACTTATTTTGGATCTTTGATCAGAGCGCTATAACATCAGAGCGACCGGAGAATCAGATCTCCATATTTCATCAGAAAGCTTCCGGCATCTAAATCATGAGTGCCCGGGAGCTGCGTCACCTCATTGCAGACAATGAAGTATGGCTGGGCCGACCGGAAAATCAAGGTAAGGTAAAATATTTGGAGGAGATACTAAAAAAAAAATGATATATTATATATATATTTAAAAAAATTTCAAAAAGGTAATATATTCCAGATTTTTGTTTATAATAAGGCAAAGAATGTTTATACCGTGATAGCCAGTATATAGAAAAATATTAGAATCTGAGAGTCCTCAGTAGTTGATACCTTCTAAGGCTAACTGAAAGATGGTAAATATAGCAAGCTTTCGGGACACTATGGCCTATTCATCAGGCAGATAATGACACAAATTCTGCAGACACATACATATATACATAAGCAGAAAAAAAAAGCAGGGCCAGATGATGTAGTAAATACAACAGGTGACACAAAGCAGAGTCAGGGGAAAAGGAGCTGCGACAATCAGACATATCCCAGAATTTTGTTAAAAAATATACTGTATATATTTAATTTTTTTTTAAATATATATACGTATATATGTTTGCAGTTAAAATTAATATACATATATTTTTTTTAATTTAAAAATATTAAAAAATGTTTTATAGTTAGTCTCAAGTGTAAAAAGGGTGCCATCAATGAAGTGTACAATACAAAATAATATTGTGGTACCGTGTTAGCCAGAGAAATCGATGTAAATACTTAAGTCCCAAAAAAAAGGGGTTGAGAAAAGTATTCTAGTAGTGATACCTTTATTGGCTAACAAGAAAAATGATATTTGTAAGCTTTCAGAGCTCAAGGCTCCTTCATCAGACAATATTACAAATGACGTACTGAGACATTTAAATACAAAATACAGCAGGACATAAGGAAAAGGAGGTGTGCTAAGGAAACTAGAATGAAGTCTTTGTTAATGATGTAGATGACGTGCAATGGTCATTTACACATCAGAGGATCTTCTTGTGGAAGTGTTAGTTGTGTCTAGGTAATGAGTCGTGAATCCAGGTGTCACATTAAGCCTTTTGTTAAGGATTGGAATATTCTTATGAATTTGAATTCCCAGATTTTTCGTTCTGTCATTTTTAAAGTGACCTTTCAATATCAGGACTGTTAGGTCGGCCATGCTGTGTCCAGGCTCAGAGAAGTGTATTCCTACAAACATGTCCAGCTTATGTTTTATTGTATGTCTATGTAAATTCATCCTTGTTTGTAGCTTTTGCATTGTTTCCCCAATATACATTCCTGTAGGGCACTTTGTACATTGTATCATATACACCACATTGGAGGATGTACATGAAAAGAAGTCCATGATCTTATTGTCCTGGTATGTGTTGGGTATAGGGACTGTATCTGTTGGTAATATGTGGGTACACGTCTTGCATTTCTTGCTGTTACAGGGGAATGTGCCCGTCTGTGATGGTGATGTGAGGACACTTCTGACAAGGAGATTCCTTAGGTTGGGGGCTGTTTATAGGAGAGCAGGGGCAGTTCTGGGAATATGGCATTCAGTCTGTGGTCTTTGTGGAATATGGGCTGAAGATCAGCACCAATTTTCCTTAGTATGTTCATGTGAGGGTTGTATGTGATCACAAGAGGCGCCCTGTTGCTGTCCTCCTTCTGTTTATAATCCAGGAGGCGGCTTCTTGGGACCCTTGCAGCTCTGTGGATCTGTTCATCTATTACAGTGGATGGTATCCTTGTTGTAGGAATGTTTTCCTCAGTGATAGTAGTTGTAGTTCTCTGTCTTCATTGTCTGAACAGGTCCGAATGTACCTCAGAGCTTGACTGTAGATTATTGATATTTTTGTGTGTCTTGGATGGAAACTGTTCCATCTCAGGTATGCCGGACGTCCTGTGGGTTTATGGTAAATAGACGTTTGTACGGTATTGTCTTTAATGTATATGGTTGTGTCCAGAAAATGTATTTGTGACTTTGAAAAGTTGAGGGATAGCTTGATAGTTGGGTGAAACTTGTTGAAGTTGTTGTGGAAGGTAAGCAGATCATCCTTTGAGCCTGACCAGAATATTAGTAGTTCATCAATATAGCGGAAGTATGCTAGAGGTTTGATAGTACAAGAAGCCAAAAAGTCATGTTCTAGTTTAGCCATAAACAGGTTATCATACTGTGGTGACATTTTGCTTCTCATGGCACTGCCCATACACTGTTGGTATATATTGGAGAGCAGTGGCAGTTCTGGGAATATGGCTTTAAGTCTGTGGTCTTTGTGGAATATGGGCTGAAGATCAGCACCAATTTTCCTTAGCATGTTCTTTGGGGACAATATATACCAACAGTGTATGGGCAATGCGGTCGCAGTGGAATGACGTCATTGCGCTGGGTCACATGAGACCTGAACACAGCGCGCGATGATGACTGCAGGATCCGCGGTGAAGAAGACCCTGGATGGTAAGATAATGCAGCGGGGGGGGGCTCTGCAAAGTGTGGGGGGCTCTTCACATGATAGGGGGCTAGTGCCACTGGGGGGCTGCCTGTATACACTGGGGGGCTGTATGCACGGCTCCCCCTGCCACTGTGATGGGCGGGGGGAGCCGTGCATATCTAATGAGCGGCACCACGTGATGGGCCGCTCAGTCATCAGCCTCCCCCCGCCTCCTCTAGCCTCCCCACCATAGGATTACCGTATTGACCCGTGTATAAGCCGAGGGGGTGATTTTCAACCCAATTTTTGGGCTGAAAAACTCGGCTTATACACGAGTATATACGGTATATTTAATCATTTACTGTACATGACTGGTGCCGTAAAAATCATTACTCCTGCCATGATTTATGATTGTTTTTTTGTATTAGATTACAATGTTAGTATGCTTATTCAATACTATGTATTAACATGATTGTTCTTGATTTTTGTATAGATATTCTTTCTGTGAACAAGGTCTATGAGAGACCGAAACGTCAGATAATAATCCATTGATCAGAATATCACAAATTTTTCGAATAAAAATTGTATTTAACAGCAATCTCTGACTGTGTCCCGAGGTTATTCTTGGACTATTGACTTTTTTTCTTCTGAGCACCAGTAGCTGAGTAGCGGACCCTACCTATCACACTGACTCTATGTTACAATCATTGCAACTACATACAAATTATAGGTACCGGTACCACAAAGTTCAAGTATCAACAAATCATGTTAAGTAATCATAGGTATCATATCTATATGGCCAAAAGGGGAGTGCAAAGTCAAGGAGAGGGAAAGTAGGTCCTATAGCTCCTACATATGTTTCGCACAGGGAGATGTGTATCGGTGGTAGTGGACAACGCACCATAACACCGGCGGTGTCTTTATAGCACCGGGAACGGTGCGGTGTTAAGCACTTCCGTGTTCCGCTTGTGTCATACGCATGCGCAGTCTGTCCGCATTATCTCAGGGCGGGTCCAGCCCCCAGCTCACAACCCGCCGTCATCCAGCATAGGGACGCGTCGCCATAGATGCTGGGCGGAGGGGTGGACACCTAAACACTGAGAGGGCAGAACAGGCTTATGCAGCGTTGTGCGCCCAATAGGGTGGAGGTATGTAAAACCAAATCAGAAGCTTCCAAACACATGACATCATCATGTGGGCTGTGCCAAATTGATTAAAGGTATAGTAATCTTAGTGTATGTAAACTTGTGACTTTGCAGAAACTAATAAAAATATCTTAAAATAGTCTCTTTTTCTCACTATTTTGGCATTTGGCAAATATTAATAATTATGTTAATCCTTATTGACCTAAAATGGGAGCGGTTTATTCTTATTTCATATCAAATAGTAAGAAAAACCTGCAGATGTGTATTTTTATATAATTTATGTAAACTTCTGGTTTCAACTGTATTACCCACTAGTGCATCTTAATGAATTCATATATGTTCAAAAATCAACATCATATTGCCATGTTTCAAGGTATTTCAGGGAGCCTGGAAATGCGTTGACTAATAAATCAATATTATAGTCACTCTTTGATGTCTTGTGGAATACGGCAGTGTGGTTTTTAACCCTTCATCTTCCCTACTTTAATTTTCAGAGATGGTGACCTTTGGGTTTTCATTGGCTGAAAGCTATAATCATCTTAAATCACCTTAAACCCTCTAGTATTGCTGGCATGGACTAACTTAAAGGGAACCAACCAGCAGGTTTTAGGTCTATAAAGTGAAGCGAAAAGTCATGTATGTGCTCCCGAGTGCACACTAAATAATTTATGTTATATGCGTAATTACTCCACTCTTTCTACTTAATAATCCTATTGATGCCCTAGATTCCACTTTCATTATAGCCATAAAGTACGATGCCAACAAACGTGCCCATCCTACACACTGATTCCTCTAAACAGAGTATGATGACCCTACTGTACCCTCCTCTACTACCCAACACAGTATGATCTCTGTGACCACCACACAGTCATCCATACAGTAATAATGGCCCCTACTATCTCTACAAATAGTATAATGACCCTCACACAGCCCTCCATACAGTGTAATGGACCTACATACAGTAGAATGGCCCGTACTATCTCTCCAAATAGTATAATGCCCCCCCCCCCCCCAGCGACCCACACTTTATGATGGAGTTCACACAAATTAGACATGATTAAAGAAAGTGCTCTGCCACTACTCACACTTTTTGCAGAGATTAATAATCCTCAGATAAGTATTGAAGCTCCAAATTCACACTCTGGACTCCGGGTGCCAGCATACAACACTCAGGTTATGTGGTCCAAGAAGAGAGAAAATAAAATTGCAGCACTCCAGTTACTTAAAACATCCAACTTTTATTTGACCAAGGCTAAAAGCAACATTAGGGAGAGATGTGGTGTATGAGGGATGACAGACTGTTTCGCACCACCTGGCGCTTCAACAGGTCCCGGGCCCAATTGAAGCACCAAGTGGCGCAAAACAGTCTGTCGTCCCCCACTCAAAGCATCTCTCCTTAATGTTGATTTTAGCCTTGCTCATCTACCCCCACCTGAGCCCCTAACATAGCCCTTACACCGCTCCTATCACCCCACACAGCCTGTGTCTGGCCGAGCCATCCATTGTGTCGGGCTCGACTGGGAAGTGTCTGCCGGTGTTTGTGGATCCGGAGCCACCTGGCCTGACTCCTGAGCCGGCCTAGGGAGGGAGACACACATCCCCCAGCACTGCCGCGGGACCCCCCCCCCTGACCCACACTCACCTGACCAGCACGGAGGAGCCCCGGAGGCAGCAGACTCCCACCTGGAGAGAGGGAGACCGCAGGCGCCTACGGAGCATTGGGCCAGTGCTATATCTCCTGCCATGCCTGCTGCCACTGCGAGCCCTGCTCTCTCTGCCCCTGGATGGACGGGGGAGAGCGTGACGCCAGAGCCCTCTGCCTGTGATAGCAGGAGGGTGAAGCTGCATGGGGGCGCAGGGCAAGCTATACCACTGAAGAGCAGAGGGAGCCCGGTGGAACTGCTCACAGGCATGACCCCCAACCACCAGGCGCCCACACTAAACTGGCAGTAGGCCTGACTACGGCAAGTTGTTGCAGCAGCGGAGCCCTATGAACCCGCCCCTACCTGGGCCTGCTAGCAAGACTGCACTAACGCTTGACCCCAGCATAGCTAGCAAGCAAACTGCTGGTCCGTGAGGGAAATGCAGGTGGACATATTATGTCGCATTCATAAAAAGGTGGTGCTCTTGATATCTCACAGCTCTCAACACCAGCAGGTGTTTCCACTTCCAAAACAGTTGATGACCTGTCCACACTGGCTGTGGCTGGTAAAGAGGTGGAAGTACTGTGTCCGAAAGCCTGTGTGACACGTATCCCCACAGTCACAGAGGATGAAGAGGCAGCGGATGCACTTGATGGGCCAGACAGTGGTTGGCCAGGACAACTAGGCTGCATTGTAGCACAGTGAGCTTCCCACTGTGACTTATGTTTTATGTCCATGTGATGGTTCATGCATGAAGTACTCAAACTATTAATCTTTTGGCCTCTACTCAGATTTTGTTTACAAATTTTGCAGATAACCTGAGTTGGGTCATCCTTTGTGATCTGAAAAAAGGCCCAGGCTAGGCAAGGCTTAACACCCATGCAACCTCTGCACAGAGGCAGAGTTGTGGCTGAGGACGCAGTAGTTGACGTGCTTCCAGGACTCCATCTCTGTCCAGGAAGCTGCAACCTAACCTCATCACTTGCATCCTCCTCCACATCCTCTGCTGAGCTCATCAACTGCCTGCCTGTGGGTTGATACTAAGTGGTATCTCCAACCTCATCATCACCCTGTGTGTTCTCACACTCGTCGTCCTTAGAGCCAACCTCTTCCTGCCCTGAGCGCAAAGTTAATTTTTCGTTCCAATCATGTATCTGAGTTTCATCATCATCTGCCTCATTGTCTCCACCAACAGGGGTTACAGTTTGTGAATTAGGGTCTACATTATGCTCGGACCCTTCTTCATCTGGGCCTGGATCTGACTCACAAAGATTTTGGGCATCGATGCATATCTTTTCCTCGCCTTGACTCATTGAAGCTTTGGAGCAGACCTCTGATTCCCAGGCTATAGTATAAGTGAACAGCTCTGCAGACTCACCCATCTGTGTTAACCTATAG
Source organism: Allobates femoralis (assembly GCA_033576535.1). Classification (NCBI taxonomy): domain Eukaryota; kingdom Metazoa; phylum Chordata; class Amphibia; order Anura; family Aromobatidae; genus Allobates; species Allobates femoralis. The sequence continues at coordinate 40,190,301 of JARQOC010000001.1, forward strand.
TCAGTAGGGTGGCTTGAGACTTGTGAGCTGTGAGGAAGCAAGTGCGATTGGGGTGATCCTCTGAGTACTGGAGGGTTTGTGATGTTAAAGTTGAGGAGGAGAGCTCACTTGATGGAGCGCTCGATATTCATTGCAGCACCTGCTCCTTTTGGGCCTCATCTACAAGTTTTAGCGATGCTATGCTATGTAGGAAAGGGATGATAGCAGATTGGTCACAAAAAGAAGTCAATATTTTAGTTTGGCTTGAAGACGGTACCAGTTTTTCCTGTAATACTCCTCGAAACTGATAGTGATCACACCTGTGTGTGGTAGGACATAACACTGATGGGAGTGATTGCATGACCTTTAAGTTTATCCGGCCATGTAGGCCTAAACAGGTCACTGACCTACCTTTCTATTATTTCCTCAAATACTACATGAAATGTGTACTTGTCCCACCTGTGTGTAGCAAGGCATAACATTAATGGGAGCGCTTGCATGAGCTTTGAGTTTATCTGGCCCACTAGGCCCAAACAGGACACTGACCTAACTCTCTATTATTTCTTGTAATACTATATGAAACGTATATGTGTCCCACCTGTGTGTGGCAGGGCATAACATTGATGGGAGCATGAGCTTTGAGGTTATCTGGCCAACTAGGCCTAAACAGGTCACTGACCTAGCTTATTAGTTTTTACGGTAATACTCCACAAAACTGATGGTGGTCCCTGTGTGTGGTGGCGCATAATATTGATGGGAGCGCTTGCATGAGCTTTGAGGTTATCTTGCCCTGTAGGCCTAAACAGGTCACTGTTTTACCTCTCTATTATTTCCTGTAATACTACACGATAATAGTGGTCCCATGTGTGTGTGGCAGGGCATAATATTGATGGGAGCGCTTGCATGAGCTTTGAGTTTATCCCACCCAGTAGGCCTAAACAGGTCACTGACCTACATCTCTAGTATTTCCTGTAACACTAAACGAAACGTATACTTGTCCCACCTGTGTGTGGCAGGGTAGAACATTGATGGGAGCGCTTGCATGAGCTTTGAGTTTATCCCACCCAGTAGGCCTAAGCAAGTCACTGACCTACCTCTCTATTATTTCTTGTAATACTATATGAAACGTATATGTGTCCCACCTGTGTGTGGCAGGGCATAACATTGATGGGAGCGCTTGCATGAGCTTTGAGTTTATCTGGCCCACTAGGCCCAAACAGGTCAATGACCTACCTCTCTATTATTTCCAGTGATACCCTATGCAACTTAGACTTTTCCCACGTGTGTTTGGCAGGGCATAACACTGATGAGTGTGATTGTATGAGTTTTGAGTTTATCCGGCCTACTAGGCCTAAAGAGGTCATTGACCTACCTGACTAGTTTTTCCTGTAATACTCCACAAAACATATAGTTACTGAGCAATGTTTAACCTTGAAATGCTAGGCCAAGTCCTGTTTCAGACCCTGTGCCATGCATGCAGGCTGAGCCATTCAGCAAATTTTGGTCAGAGACAATTGATGCCATTTTGCTGTGGTCTGACCCTTTGGGAAGATGAAGACTCTCGTTGAGGTCCCCTTGCTGTGTGGTACATGTTTAGAGCAGGGCATGACATGCCTATACCTGTGTCTCATCCTCCTTTTACTCCTCCACCTCTTTTTACTTAATGTAGAAACCTACTGCCACTTTTCCCCTGTAACTCATCCATTTGTGAATTCAAAGTCATTTTCACTCACCTCTGAAATTTTAGGTAAATGTTAACCACCTTCTATTTTGAAGTGCTTTGTAAGAGTGTGCAGGATGGCACAGACTATGTCTCGTGCACCCATGCTTCGCCATGGGACTGTTTGTACTGTGGGTAGATTGTTGTCACTTTTTCTGGTGTTTTCTGTTTTTTGTGTATTCTGAGTACTTTGGCAGCTTTTGGACACCTTTGGAGGTGTTTTCTAGGCGTTTGCTGTAGCCTGCCATTGATTTCAGTTGAATTCGGCGATGTTCGATGAATATTCGACGAACACCCCCCCAAGTCGAAGAATTTAATCGAATTCGACTATTGTGGTGTGGCTCATCATTACTCACCATATTAGGAGGGTGATCTCACCATATTAGGACTATCTCACCACATTAGGAGGACTATCTCACCATATTTGGAGGGTGATCTCACCATATTAGGAGGGTGATCTCACCATATTAGGAGGACGATCTCACCATATTAGGAGGACGATCTCACCATATTAGGAGGACGATCTCACCATATTAGGAGGGTGATCTCACCATATTTGGAAGGCGATCTCACCATATTAGGAGGGCGATCTCACCATTTTAGGAGGGCGATCTCACCATATTAGGAGGACTATCTCACCATATTTGGAGGGTGATCTCACCATATTAGGAGGGTGATCTCACCATATTAGGAGGACGATCTCACCATATTAGGAGGACGATCTCACCATATTAGGAGGACGATCTCACCATATTAGGAGGGTGATCTCACCATATTTGGAAGGCGATCTCACCATATTAGGAGGGCGATCTCAGCATATTAGGAGGGCGATCTCACCATATTAGGAGGATGATCTCACCATATTAGGAGGGCGATTTCACCATATTAGGAGGACGATCTCACCATATTAGGAGGACAATCTCACCATATTAGGATTGCAATCTCAGCATATTAGGAGGGTGATCTCACCATATTAGGAGGACGATCTCACCATATTAGGACTATCTCACCATATTAGGAGGACAATCTCACCATATTAGGAGGGCGATCTCAGCATATTAGGAGGGTGATCTCACCATATTAGGAGGACGATCTCACCATATTAGGACTATCTCACCATATTAGGAGGACAATCTCACCATATTAGGAGGACAATCTCACCATATTAGGAGGGCGATCTCACCATATTAGGAGGACGTTCTCACCATATTAAGAGGGCGATCTCACCATATTAAGAGGACAATCTCACCATATTAGGGGGTTGATCTCACCATATTAAGAGGACAATCTCACCATATTAGGAGGACAATCTCACCATATTAGGAGGACAATCTCACAATATTAGGAGGGCGATCTCAGCATATTAGGAGTGCAATCTCAGCATATTAGGAGGGCGATCTCACCATATTAGGAGGACTATCTCACCATATTAGGAGGACTATCTCACCATATTAGGAGGGTGATCTCACCATATTAGGAGGACTATCTCACCATATTAGGAGGGTGATCTCACCATATTAAGAGGGCGATCTCATCATATTAAGAGGGCGATCTCACCATATTAAGAGGGCGATCTCACCATATTAGGAGGGCAATGTCACCATATTAGCAGGGCAATGTCACCATATTAGGAGGACACTCTCGCCATATTAAGAAGGATAATATCACCATATTAGGAGGGTGATCTCACCATATTAGGAGGGTGATCTCACCATATTAGGAGGGAGATCTCACCATATTAGGAGGACAATCTCACCATTTTAGGAGGGCGATCTCACCATATTAGGAGGGCGATCTCAGTATATTAGGAGGACAATCTCACCATATTAGGAGGACAATCTCACCATATTAGGAGGGCGATCTCAGCATATTAGGAGGGCGATCTCACCATATTAGGAGGACTATCTCACCATATTAGGAGGGTGATCTCACCATATTAGGAGGACTATCTCACCATATTAGGAGGGTGATCTCACCATATTAAGAGGGCGATCTCACCATATTAAGAGGGCGATCTCACCATATTAAGAGGGCGATCTCACCATATTAAGAGGACGATCTCACCATATTAAGAGGACAATCTCACCATATTAGGAGGGCAATGTCACCATATTAGGAGGACTATATCACCATATTAGGGGGTTGATCTCACCATATTAGGAGGGCGATCTCACCATATTAGGAGGGCAATGTCACCATATTAGGAGGGCAATGTCACCATATTAAGGAGGACACTCTCGCCATATTAAGGAGGACAATCTCACCATATTAGGAGGGTGATCTCACCATATTAGGAGGGCGATCTCACCATATTAGGAGGACGATCTCACCATATTAGGAGGACGATCTCACCATATTAGGAGGACGATCTCACCATATTAGGAGGGCGATCTCACCATATTAGGAGGACGATCTCACCATATTAGGAGGACTATCTCACCATATTAGGAGGGCGATCTCACCATATTAAGAGGGCGATCTCACCATATTAAGAGGGCGATCTCACCATATTAAGAGGGCGATCTCACCATATTAGGAGGACGATCTCACCATATTAGGAGGGTGATTTCACCATATTAGGAAGGTGATCTCACCATATTAGGAGGGCGATCTCACCACCATCTTCTTCTAAATCTGCACCTGGCAGATGACCCACTGACTGGCCCACTCAAGGTCACCACAGAGAATCTGCCAGGTAGGGGGAATATTATATCCGGTCCATTTTTTTTTTGACATTGTGTCCTCAGAATAAACAATCTAACTACCTGCCTGTTGTGCCCAAGGACATTCTCCGCCATCACAGATTGGTCACAGACTGCTCCTGCCAGTGATTTAACGGCTTCTGACTTAACGTCAGCAGAGCAGCTCTCCGCTACCTAACTGTGGCAAGCCAGCTGTCCAAAAGGATGACGTGGCACTGCCAAATCACCAGCAGGAGTGGTCAATGTCAGCTCTATGCTGGGAAAGTTGCCTTTGTTAGGCTAATTGCACACTGCTGTTTTTTGGTATCCTTATGAATCCAGCCTAAACTTGGTGCACCCTCATCAGTTTTCCACCCCGTTGATTTTCAGTGGGGCCGGAGAAACTTGCGGGTCTATCCAGCTGTGTACGGTTCGCCCTGGAGTCGGGTGAATGCAGGTGTCCACAAAAATATTCACACACACAAAATCTACATTTTATTGCGATATTGCTCTCAGTAAACAAAAAACATGAATCCACGGGTCCACCTCGATGCAGGGCACCACAGGTAAAATCGGAATGGGGGACTATGAGACATGGATTCATTTGGAAATAAACACTTAAAATAGATCCCTCTGTAATGACTCTATATAATATATCTTTCACTTTATGTATTGAATTACTGAAATAAATACATTTTTTGATGATATTCTAATTTATTAGGACGCAGTAGTATGTTATAGTAAAAGAGTTGGGAAATTTCCTTTCTCCATTTTCTGCCTTGGTGTTGTCCTGGCTGCAGAGATGTCACATGATCAGTTGGTCACATGACCATTCCGCATTGTGATGTCATAATAGGACGGAATGTTCAAAGATCTTACCTCTGCACACAGTCACATCAGTGTCATTCTTGGAGTGGAGTCTGATGAAGACGCTTCACTTTGGCTCTGGGAGAACGACCTAGTGTGTTCCCCATATCTAGTGTTTACTTCCAATACTTATTTTGGATCTTTGATCAGAGCGCTATAACATCAGAGCGACCGGAGAATCAGATCTCCATATTTCATCAGAAAGCTTCCGGCATCTAAATCATGAGTGCCCGGGAGCTGCGTCACCTCATTGCAGACAATGAAGTATGGCTGGGCCGACCGGAAAATCAAGGTAAGGTGAAATATTTGGGGGAGATACTAAAAAAAAAATGATATACTTATATATATATTTAAAAAAATTTCAAAAAGGTAATATATTCCAGATTTGTTTTAATAAGGCAAAGAATGTTTATACCGTGATAGCCAGTATATAGAAAAATATTAGAATCTGAGAGTCCTCAGTAGTTGATACCTTCTAAGGCTAACTGAAAGATGGTAAATATAGCAAGCTTTCGGGACACTATGGCCTATTCATCAGGCAGATAATGACACAAATTCTGCAGACACATACATATATACATAAGCAGAAAAAAAAAGCAGGGCCAGATGATGTAGTAAATACAACAGGTGACACAAAGCAGAGTCAGGGGAAAAGGAGCTGGGACAATCAGACATATCCCAGAATTTTGTTAAAAAATATACTGTATATATTTAATTTTTTTTTAAATATATATACGTATATATGTTTGCAGTTAAAATTAATATACATATATATTTTTTTAATTTAAAAATATTAAAAAATGTTTTATAGTTAGTCTCAAGTGTAAAAAGGGTGCCATCAATGAAGTGTACAATACAAAATAATATTGTGGTACCGTGTTAGCCAGAGAAATCGATGTAAATACTTAAGTCCCAAAAAAAAGGGGTTGAGAAAAGTATTCTAGTAGTGATACCTTTATTGGCTAACAAGAAAAATGATATTTGTAAGCTTTCAGAGCTCAAGGCTCCTTCATCAGACAATATTACAAATGACGTACTGAGACATTTAAATACAAAATACAGCAGGACATAAGGAAAAGGAGGTGTGCTAAGGAAATTAGAATGAAGTCTTTGTTTATGATGTAGATGACGTGCAATGGTCTTTACACATCAGAAGATCTTCTTGTGGAAGTGTTAATTGTGTCTATGTAATGAGTCGTGAATCCAGGTGTCACATTAAGCCTTTTGTTAAGGATTGGAATATTCTTATGAATTTGAATTCCCAGATTTTTCGTTCTGTCATTTTTAAAGTGACCTTTCAATATCAGGACTGTTAGGTCGGCCATGCTGTGTCCAGGCTCAGAGAAGTGTATTCCTACAAACATGTCCAGCTTATGTTTTATTGTATGTCTATGTAAATTCATCCTTGTTTGTAGCTTTTGCATTGTTTCCCCAATATACATTCCTGTAGGGCACTTTGTACATTGTATCATATACACCACATTGGAGGATGTACATGAAAAGAATTCCATGATCTTATAGTCCTGGTTTGTGTTGGGTATAGGGACTGTATCTGTTGGTAATATGTGGGTACACGTCTTGCATTTCTTGCTGTTACAGGGGAATGTGCCCGTCTGTGATGGTGATGTGAGGACACTTCTGACAAGGAGATTCCTTAGGTTGGGGGCTGTTTATAGGAGAGCAGGGGCAGTTCTGGGAATATGGCTTTAAGTCTGTGGTCTTTGTGGAATATGGGCTGAAGATCAGCACCAATTTTCCTTAGTATGATCATGTGAGGGTTGTATGTGATCACAAGAGGCGCCCTGTTGCTGTCCTCCTTCTGTTTACAATCCAGGAGGCGGCTTCTTGGGACCCTTGCAGCTCTGTGGATCTGTTCATCTATTACAGTGGATGGTATCCTTGTTGTAGGAATGTTTTCCTCAGTGATAGTAGTTGTAGTTCTCTGTCTTCATTGTCTGAACAGGTCCGAATGTACCTCAGAGCTTGACTGTAGATTATTGATATTTTTGTGTGTCTTGGATGGAAACTGTTCCATCTCAGGTATGCCGGACGTCCTGTGGGTTTATGGTAAATAGACGTTTGTACGGTATTGTCTTTAATGTATATGGTTGTGTCCAGAAAATGTATTTGTGACTTTGAAAAGTTGAGGGTGAGCTTGATAGTTGGGTGAAACTTGTTGAAGTTGTTGTGGAAGGTAAGCAGATCATCCTTTGAGCCTGACCAGAATATTAGTAGGTCATCAATATAGCGGAAGTATGCTAGAGGTTTGATAGTACAAGAAGCCAAAAAGTCATGTTCTAGTTTAGCCATAAACAGGTTATCATACTGTGGTGACATTTTGCTTCTCATGGCACTGCCCATACACTGTTGGTATATATTGGAGAGCAGTGGCAGTTCTGGGAATATGGCTTTAAGTCTGTGGTCTTTGTGGAATATGGGCTGAAGATCAGCACCAATTTTCCTTAGCATGTTCTTTGGGGACAATATATACCAACAGTGTATGGGCAATGCGGTCGCAGTGGAATGACGTCATTGCGCTGGGTCACATGAGACCTGAACACAGCGCGCGATGATGACTGCAGGATCCGCGGTGAAGAAGACCCTGGATGGTAAGATAATGCAGCGGGGGGGGCTCTGCAAAGTGTGGGGGGCTCTTCACATGATAGGGGGGATAGTGCCACTGGGGGGCTGCCTGTATACACTGGGGGGCTGTATGCACGGCTCCCCCTGCCACTGTGATGGGCGGGGGGAGCCGTGCATATCTAATGAGCGGCACCACGTGATGGGCCGCTCAGTCATCAGCCTCCCCCCGCCTCCTCCAGCCTCCCCACCATAGGATTACCGTATTGACCCGTGTATAAGCCGAGGGGGTGACTTTTCAGCCCAATTTTTGGGCTGAAAAACTCGGCTTATACACGAGTATATACGGTATATTTAATCATTTACTGTACATGACTGGTGCCGTAAAAATCATTACTCCTGCCATGATTTATGATAGTTTTTTTGTATTAGATTCCAATGTTAGTATGCTTATTCAATACTATGTATTAACATGATTGTTCTTGATTTTTGTATAGATATTCTTTCTGTGAACAAGGTCTATGAGAGACCGAAACGTCAGATAATAATCCATTGATCAGAATATCACAAATTTTTCGAATAAAAATTGTATTTAACAGCAATCTCTGACTGTGTCCCGAGGTTATTCTTGGACTATTGACTTTTTTTCTTCTGAGCACCAGTAGCTGAGTAGCGGACCCTACCTATCACACTGACTCTATGTTACAATCATTGCAACTACATACAAATTATAGGTACCGGTACCACAAAGTTCAAGTATCAACAAATCATGTTAAGTAATCATAGGTATCATATCTATATGGCCACCAGTGGGAGTGCAAAGTCAAGGAGAGGGAAAGTAGGTCCTATAGCTCCTACATATGTTTCGCACAGGGAGATGGGTATCGGTGGTAGTGGACAACGCACCATAACACCGGCGGTGTCTTTATAGCACCGGGAACGGTGCGGTGTTAAGCACTTCCAGGTTCCGCTTGTGTCATACGCATGCGCAGTCTGTCCGCATCATCTCAGGGCGGGTCCAGCGCCCAGCTCACAACCCGCCGTCATCCAGCATAGGGACGCGTCGCCATAGATGCTGGACGGAGGGGTGGACACCTAAACACTGAGAGGGCAGAACAGGCTTATGCAGCGTTGTGCGCCCATTAGGGTGGAGGTATGTAAAACCAAATCAGAAGCTTCCAAACACATGACATCATCATGTGGACTGTGCCAAATTGATTAAAGGCATAGTAATCTTAGTGTATGTAAACTTGTGACTTTGCAGAAACTAATAAAAATACCTTAAAATAGTCTCTTTTTCTCACTATTTTGGCATTTGGCAAATATTAATAATTATGTTAATCCTTATTGACCTAAAATGGGAGCGGTTTATTCTTATTTCATATCAAATAGTAAGAAAAACCTGCAGATGTGTATTTTTATATAATTTATGTAAACATCTGGTTTCAACTGTATTACCCACTAGTGCATCTTAATGAATTCATACATGTTCAAAAATCAACATCATATTGCCATGTTTCAAGGTATTTCAGGGAGCCTGGAAATGCGTTGACTAATAAATCAATATTATAGTCACCCTTTGATGTGTTGTGGAATACGGCAGCGCGGTTTTTAACCCTTCATCCTCCCTACTTTAATTTTCAGAGATAGTGACCTTTGAGTTTTCATTGACTGAAAGCTATAATCATCTTAAATCACCTTAAACCTTCTAGTATTGCTGGCATGGACTAACTTAAAGAGAACCAACCAGCAGGTTTTAGGTCTATAAAGTGAAGCCAGAAGTCATGTATGTGCTCCTGAGTGCACACTAAATAATTTATGTTATATGCGTAATTACTCCACTCTTTCTACTTAATAATCCTATTGATGCCCTAGATTCCACTTTCATTACAGCCATAAAGTACGATGCCAACAAAGTGCCCATCCTACACACTGATTCCTCTAAACAGAGTATGATGACCCTACTGTACCCTCCTCTACTACCCAACACAATATGATCCCTGTGACCACCACACAGCATCCATACAGTATAATGGCCCTACTATCTCTACAAATAGTATAATGACCCTCACACAGCTCTCCATACAGTATAATGGCCCTACTATCTCTACAAATAGTATAATGACCCTCACACAGCCCTCCATACAGTATAATGGACCTACATACAGTAGAATGGCCCCTACTATCTCTACAAATAGTATAATGGCCCCCACCCAGCGATCCGCACTTTATGATGGAGTTCACACAAATTAGACATGATTAAAGAAAGTGCTCTGCCACTACTCACACTTTTTGCAGAGATTAATAATCCGCAGATAAGTATTGAAGCTCCAAATTCACACTCTGGACTCCGGGTGCCAGCATACAACACTCAGGTTATGTGGTCCAAGAAGAGAGAAAATAAAATTGCAGCACTCCAGTTACTTAAAACGTCCAACTTTTATTTGAACAAGGCTAAAAGCAACATCAGGGAGAGATGTGGTGTATGAGGGATGACAGACTGTTTCGCACCACCTAGCGCTTCAACAGGTCCCGGGCACGATTGAAGCACCAAGTGGCGCAAAACAGTCGGTCGTCCCTCATACAAAGCATCTCTCCTCAATGTTGATTTTAGCCTTGCTCATCTACCCCCACCTGAGCCCCTCACATAGCCCTTACACCGCTCCTATCACCCCACACAGCCTGTGTCTGGCCGAGCCATCAATTGTGTCGGGCTCTACTGGGAAGTGTCTGCCGGCGTTTGCGGACCCGGAGCCACCTGGCCTGACTCCCGAGCCGACCTAGGGAGGGAGACACACATCCCCCAGCGCTGCCACGGGACCCCCCCCCAACCCACACTCACCCGACCAGCACGGAAGAGCCCCGGAGGCAGCAGACTCCCACCTGGAGAGAGGGAGACTGTAGGCGCCTTCGGAGGATTGGGCCAGCGCTATATCTCCTGCCATGCCTGCTGCCACTGCGAGCCCTGCTCTCTCTGCCCCTGGATGGACGGGGGAGAGCGTGACGCCAGAGCCCTCTGCCTGTGATAGCAGGAGGTGAAGCTGCATGGGGGCGCAGGGCAAGCTATACCACTGAAGAGCAGAGGGAGCCCGGTGGAACTGCTCACAGGCATGACCCCCAACCACCAGGCGTCCACACTAAACTGGCGGTAGGCCTGACTACGGCAAGTTGTTGCAGCAGCGGAGCCCTACGGACCCGCCCCTACCTGGGCCTGCTAGCAAGACTGTGCTAACGCTAGACCCCAGCATAGCTAGCAAGCAAACTGCTGGTCCGTGAGGGAAATGCAGGTGGACATATTATGTCGCATTCATAAAAAGGTGGTGCTCTTGATATCTGACAGCTCTCAACACCAGCAGGTGTTTCCACTTCCAAAACAGTTTATGACCTGTCCACATTGGCTGTGGCTGGTAAAGAGGTGGAAGTACTGCGTCCGAAAGCCTGTGTGACACCTATCCCCACAGTCACAGAGGATGAAGAAACTGCAGATGCACTTGATGGGCCAGACGGTGGTTGGCCAGGACAACTAGGCTGCATTGTAGCAGAGTGAGCTTCCCACTGTGACTTATGCTTTATGTCCATGTGATGGTTCATGCATGAAGTACTCAAACTATTAATCTTTTGGCCTCTACTCAGATTTTGTTTACAAATTTTGCAGATAAACTGAGTTGGGTCATCCTTTGTGATCTGAAAAAAGGCCCAGGCTAGGCAAGGCTTAGCACCCATGCGACCTACAGCGCAGCCACGACTTCTGCATAGAGGCAGAGTTGTAACTGAGGACACAGTTGTTGACGTGCTTCCAGGACTCTGTCCAGGAAGCCCCAGCCTAACCTCATCACTAGCATCCTCCTCCACATCCTCTGCTGAGCTCATCGACTGCCTTCCTGTGGGTTGACAGTAAGTGGGATCTCCAACCTCATCATCACCCTGTGTTTTCTCACACTCGTCGTCCATAGAGCCAACCTCTTCCTGCCCTGAGCGCAAAGTTAATTTTTCGTTCCAATCATGTATCTGAGTTTCATCATCATCTGCCTCATTGTCTCCACCAACAGGGGTTACAGTTTGTGAATTAGGGTCTACATTATGCTCGGACCCTTCTTCATCTGGGCCTGGATCTGACTCACAAAGATTTTGGGCATCGGTGCATATCATTTCCTCGCCTTGACTCATTGAAGCTTTGGAGCAGACCTCTGATTCCCAGGCTATAGTATAAGTGAACAGCTCTGCAGACTCACCCATCTGTGTTAACCCATAGTCAGTAGGGTGGCTTGAGACTTGTGAGCTGTGAGGAAGCAAGTGCGATTGGGGTGATCCTCTGAGTACTGGAGGGTTTGTGATGTTAAAGTTGAGGAGGAGAGCTCACTTGATGGAGCGCTCGATATTCATTGCAGCACCTGCTCCTTTTGGGCCTCATCTACAAGTTTTAGCGATGCTATGCTATGTAAGAAAGGGATGATAGCAGATTGGTCACGAAAAGAGGTAGATATTTTAGTTTGGCTTGAAGACGGTACCAGTTTTTCCTGTAATACTCCTTGAAACGGATAGTGATCACACCTGTGTGTGGTGGGGCATAACACTGATGGGAGCGATTGCATAACCTTTGAGTTTATCCTGCCATGTAGGCCTAAACAGGTCACTGACCTACCTTTCTATTATTTCCTGTAATACTACATGAAATGTGTACTTGTCCCACCTGTGTGTAGCAGGGCATAACATTAATGGGAGCGCTTGCATGAGCTTTGAGTTCATCTGGCCCACTAGGCCCAAACAGGTCAATGACCTACCTCTCTATTATTTCCAGTAATACCCTATGCAACTTAGACTTGTCCCACCTGTGTTTGGCAGGGCATAACACTGATGAGTGTGATTGCATGAGTTTTGAGTTTATCCGGCCTACTAGGCCTAAACAGGTCATTGACCTACCTGAATAGTTTTTCCTGTAATACTCCTCAAAACGTATAGTTGCTGAGCAATCTTTAACCTTGAAATGCTAGGCTAGGTCCTGTTCCAGACCCTGTGCAAGATCTGGGTGGTGATTGGCTTTGATCTGTGCAATGAATGCAGGCTGGGCCATTCAGCAAATTTTGGTCCGAGACAATTGATGCCATTTTGCTGTGGTCTGACCCTTTGGGAAGATGAAGACTCTTGTTGGAGTCCCCTTGCTGTGTGGTACATGATTAGAGCAGGGCATGACATGCCTATACCTGTGTCTCATCGTCCTTTTACTCCTCCACCTCTTTTTACTTAATGTAGAAAACTACTGCCACTTTTCCCCTGTAACTCATCCAACTGTGAATTCAAAGTTAGTTTCACCCACCTCTGAAATTTTAGGTGAATGTTAACCACCTTCTATTTTGAAGTGCTTTGGAAGATGTGCAAGCTGTCACAGATAGTGATGGGCGAATCCTAAATTACTCGGAATCGCTTGACTCTAGCGAGTCCGAGCCCAGGACTCGCTACTCGTTGCGAGTCTAGCGAGTCCAATGTTAATGAATGGGGAAGCGAGTAATAGCGAGTAGTGTGAGATTTACAACTCGCAGATGTGTCTCGGAAGCTTCAGCCTGAAGCAATCCTAGTTTTGTCATTTATTTGCATTGCTCGTTTACTTTGTAAGTAATCGCTGACTCGCACAGATAAGAGTCCTGTCTCCTCTGTGCTGGCTGCCAGCTCCAGGGTCCTAGAGCCTGCCTGCTGCCTGATGTAGCAGTGCTGAGATTGTTCTCAGTCTGCTCAATCCCTGTGTACAGACATGAATGTCTGTGCACAGAGATGATGTAGCAGAGCTGAGATTGTTCTCAGTCTGCTCATTCCCTGTGCATAGAGATCTATATCTATACACAGGGGATGTAGCAGAGAGGACATCGCGTTTTGGACTGCGTCGGACGGAAGAGGATTTTTTTAATTAAAGATGGAGTCCCTAATGGCTTTTTTTTTTATTTCTAATAAAAAATTTTCTTTGTGTTGTGTTTTTTTTTAAAACAATTTAATAGAAATTCATGGCGGTCATGTCTAATATTGGCGTGACCGCCATAAATTTCGGGCTTAGGGCCAGCTGATAATACAAAGCTGGTATTAACCCCTTTATTACTCAGCGTGCTACCGCCACCAGGGCCGCTGGAAGAGCGGGGTTCAGCGCCCGAGGATGGCGCTTCAATGAACGCGCCATCTTCTGGGGCGGCTGCGGGCTGCAATTTGCAGCGGGGGGTGCCCAGAAAGCTTGGGCATCCCTGCGCTGCGGATTCCAGCCCCCAGCTGCTTAGCTGTACCTGGCTAGACATAGAAATTGCGCGGAGCCCCACGCATTTTTTTTAAATTATTTCATGAAATTCTGAGATTCTGACTCTGACTCTGAGACTCTGACTCTGAAATTCATTAAATAATTTTTAAAAAATGCGTGGGGCTCCGCGCAATTTCTATGTCTAGCCAGGTACAGCTAAGCAGCTGAGGGCTGGAATCCGCAGCGCAGGGATGCCCAAGCTTTCTGGGCACCCCCCGCTGCAAATTGCAGCCCGCAGCCGCCCCAGAAGATGGCGCGTTCATTGAAGCGCCATCCTCTGGCGCTGAACCCCGCTCTTCCAGCGGCCCTGGTGGCGGTAGCACGCTGGGTAATAAAGGGGTTAATACCAGCTTTGTTATACAAGCTGGTATTAAGCCCGAGATTCTTAATGTCAGGCCACGTTTGACCCAGCCACTAAGAATCTCCAATAAAGGGTTAAAAAAACACAGAGAAAATTTTTTATTTGAAATAAAAAAAAAAGCCATTAGGGACTCCATCTTTAATTAAAAAAATCCTCTTCCGTCCGACGTAGTCCAAAACGCGATGTCCTCTCTGCTCATCCCTGTGAATAGATAGATGTCTATGCACAGAGAATGAGCAGACTGAGAACAATCTCAGCACTGCTATATCTCTGTGAGCAGGCGGGCTCTAGGACCCTGGAGCTGCACAGAGAAGACAACTGGACTCGGCTCGCAAAGAAACAGCAGTTACTTTGCGAGTCTCCCTGCTATCACTGGCACAGTAGCCAGTGATGACTCGCACGAGTCTAATGCAAACAATGGCAATCCTAGTTTTGTCAGTGTTTCTGACAAAACTAGGATTGATATTGATTTGCATTGGACTCGTGCGAGTCATCACTGGGAAACTCGCCGAGTACCGAGTCCTGCGAGTCCCTTACTACTCGCCGAGTAACGAGTCCTAGCGAGTAGATTCGCCCATCCCTAGTCACAGACCATGTCTCGTGCACCCATGCTACGCCATGAGACTATTTTTTATGTGGGTAGATTGTTGTCACTTTTCCTGGTGTTTTCTGCTTTTTGTGTATTCTGAGTAGTTTGGCAGCTTTTGGACACCTTTGAAGGTGTTTTCTATGTGTCCGATGAATATTCGACGAACACCACCCCCCCAATTCGAAGAAATTGAATCGAATTAGAACACTGATTTGCTCATCGCTACTCACCATATTAGGAGGACGATCTCACCATATTAGGAGGACGATCTCACCATATTAGGAGGACGATCTCACCATATTAGGAGGGCGATCTCATCATATTAGGAGGGCGATCTCATCATATTAGGAGAGCAATCTCACCATATTAGGAGGACGATCTCACCATATTAGGAGGGCGATCTCACCATATTACAAGGGCGATCTCACTATATTGGGAGGACAATCTCACCATGTTACAAGGGCGATCTCACTATATTAGGAGGACAATCTCACCATATTAGGAGGGCGATCTCACCATATTAGGAGGACAATCTCACCATATTAGGAGGTTGATCTCACCATATTACAAGGGCGATCTCACTATATTAGGAGGATAATCTCACCATATTAGGAGGGCGATCTCACCATATTAGGAGGGCAATCTCACCATATTAGGAGGACGATCTCACCATATTAGGAGGGCGATCTCACCATATTAGGAGGACGATCTCACCATATTAGGAGGACGATCTCACCATATTAGGAGGACAATCTCACCATATTAGGAGGACAATCTCACCATATTAGGAGGGCGATCTCACCATATTAGGAGGACAATCTCACCATATTAGGAGGACAATCTCACCATATTAGGAGGGCGATCTCACCATATTAGGAGGTTGATCTCACCATATTACAAGGGCGATCTCACTATATTAGGAGGATAATCTCACCATATTAGGAGGACAATCTCACCATATTAGGAGGGCGATCTCACCATATTAGGAGGTTGATCTCACCATATTACAAGGGCGATCTCACTATATTAGGAGGATAATCTCACCATATTAGGAGGACAATCTCACCATATTAGGAGGGCGATCTCACCATATTACAAGGGCGATCTCACTATATTAGGAGGATAATCTCACCATATTAGGAGGGCGATCTCACCATATTAGGAGGGCGATCTCACCATATTAGGAGGACGATCCCACCATATTAGGAGGGCAATCTCACTATATTGGGAGGACAATCTCACCATGTTACAAGGGCGATCTCACTATATTAGGAGGACAATCTCACCATATTAGGAGGGCGATCTCACCATATTAGGAGGTTGATCTCACCATATTACAAGGGCGATCTCACTATATTAGGAGGATAATCTCACCATATTAGGAGGGCGATCTCACCATATTAGGAGGGCAATCTCACCATATTAGGAGGACGATCTCACCATATTAGGAGGGCGATCTCACCATATTAGGAGGACGATCTCACCATATTAGGAGGACGATCTCACCATATTAGGAGGACAATCTCACCATATTAGGAGGACAATCTCACCATATTAGGAGGACAATCTCACCATATTAGGAGGGCGATCTCACCATATTAGGAGGTTGATCTCACCATATTAGGAGGTTGATCTCACCATATTACAAGGGCGATCTCACTATATTAGGAGGATAATCTCACCATATTAGGAGGGCGATCTCACCATATTAGGAGGGCAATGTCACCATATTAGGAGGCCGATCTCACCATATTAGGAGGACGATCTCACCATATTAGGAGGGCGATCTCACCCCATTAGGAAGGCAATCTCACCATATTAGGAGGTCGATCTCACCATATTAGGAGGACAATCTCACAATATTAGGAGGGCAATCTCACCATATTAGGAGGACAATCTCACCATATTTGGAGGGCGATCTCACCATATTAGGAGGGCAATCTCACCACCTCCTTCTTCTAAATGTGCACCTGGCAGATGACCCACTGACTGGCCCACCCAAGGTCACCACAGAGAATCTGCCTGGTAGGAGGAACATTATATCCGGTACATTTTTTTTTTTTTGACATTGTGTCCTTAGAATAAACAGGCTAACTACCTGCCTGTTGTGCCCAAGGACATTCTCCGCCATCACAGAATGGTCACAGACTGCTCCTGCCAGTGATTTAACGGCTTCTGACTTAACGTCAGCAGAGCTGCTCTCCGCTACCTAACTGTGGCAAGCCAGCTGTCCAAAAGGATGACGTGGCACTGCCAAATCACCAGCAGGAGTGGTCAATGTCAGCTCTGTGCTGGAAACGTTGCCTCTGTTAGGCTAATTGCACACTGCTGTTTTTTGGTATCCTTATGAATCCAACCTAAACTTCGTGCACCCTTATCAGTTTTACACCCCGTTGACTTTCGGTGGGGCTGGAGAAACTTGCGGGTGCATCCAGCTGTGTACGGTTCGCCCTGGATCCGGGTGAATGCTGGTGTCCACAGATTTTTCACACACACAAAATCTGCATTTTATTGCGATATTGCTCTCGGTAAACAAAAAACACCTCGATGCAGGGCACCACAGGTAAAATCTGAATGGGGGACTATGAGACATGGATTCATTTGGAAATAAACACTTAAAATAGATCACTCTATATAATATATGTTTCACTTTACGTATTGAATTACTGAAATAAATTAATATTTTGATGATATTCTAATTTATTAGGATGCAGTAGTATGTTATAGTAAAAGAGTTGGGAAATTTCCTTTCCATTCTCTGCCCCATGTTGTCCTGGCTGCAGTGACGTCACATGATCAGTTGGTCACATGACCATTCCGCATTGTGATGTCATAATAGGACGGAATGTTCAAAGATCTTGTCTCTGCACACAGTCACATCAGTGTCATTCTTGGAGTGGAGTCTGATGAAGACGCTTCACTTTGGCTCTGGGAGAACGACCTAGTGTGTTCCCCATATCTAGTGTTTACTTCCAATACTTATTTTGGATCTTTGATCAGAGCGCCATAACATCAGAGCGACCGGAGAATCAGATCTCCTTATTTCATCAGAAAGCTTCCGGCATCTAAATCATGAGTGCCCGGGAGCTGCGTCACCTCATTGCAGACCATGAAGTATGGCTGCGCCGACCAGAAAATCAAGGTAAGGTGAAATATTTGGGGGAGATACTCAAAAAAAAATGATATATTTATATATATATTTAAAAAAATTTAAAAAAGGTAATATATTCCAGATTTTTGTTTTAATAAGGCAAAGAATGTTTATACCGTGATAGCCAGTAGATAGAAAAATATTAGAATCTGAGAGTCCTCAGTAGTTGATACCTTCTAAGGCTAACTGAAAAGATGGTAAATATAGCAAGCTTTCGGGACACTATGGCCTATTCATCAGGCAGATAATGACACAAATTCTGCAGACACACACATATATACATAAGCAGAAAAAAAAAAGCAGGGCCAGATGATGTAGTAAATACAACAGGTGACGCAAAGCAGAGTCAGGGGAAAAGGAGCTGGGACAATCATACATATAACAGAATTTTGTTAAAAATATATACTGTATATATTTATTTTTTTTTTAATTTAAAAATATTAAAAAATGTTTTATAGTTAGTCTCAAGTGTAAAAAGGGTGCCATCAATGAAGTGTACAATACAAAATAATATTGTGGTACCGTGTTAGCCAGAGAAATCGATGTAAATCCTTAAGTCCCAAAAAAAAGGGGTTGAGAAAAGTATTCTAGTAGTGATACCTTTATTGACTAACAAGAAAAATGATATTTGTAAGCTTTCAGAGCTCAAGGCTCCTTCATCAGACAGTATTACAAATGACTTACTGAGACATTTAAATACAAAATACAGCAGGTAATGAGTCATGAATCCAGGTGTCACATTAAGCCTTTTCTTAAGGATTGGAATATTCTTATGAATTTGAATTTCCAGATTTTTCGTTCTGTCATTTTTAAAGTGACCTTTCAATATCAGGACTGTTAGGTCGGCCATGCTGTGTCCAGGCTCAGAGAAGTGTATTCCTACAAACATGTCCAGCTTATGTTTTATTGTATGTCTATGTAAATTCATCCTTGTTTGTAGCTTTTGCATTGTTTCCCCAATATACATTCCTGTAGGGCACTTTGTACATTGTATCATATGCACCACATTGGAGGATGTACATGAAAAGAAGTCCATGATCTTATAGTCCTGGTTTGTGTTGGGTATAGGGACTGTATCTGTTGGTGATATGTGGGCACAGGTCTTGCATTTCTTGCTGTTACAGGGGAATGTGCCCGTCTGTGATGGTGATGTGAGGACACTTCTGACAAGGAGATTCCTTAGGTTGGGGGGCTGTTTATAGGAGAGCAGGGGCAGTTCTGGGAATATGGCATTCAGTCTGTGGTCTTTGTGGAATATGGGCTGAAGATCAGCACCAATTTTCCTTAGTATGTTCATGTGAGGATTGTATGTGACCACAAGAGGCGCCCTGTTGCTGTCCTCCTTCTGTTTGTAATCCAGGAGGCTGATTCTAGGGATCCTTGTAGCTCTGTGGATCTGTTCATGTATTACAGTGGATGGTATCCTTGATTTAGGAATGTTTTCCTCAGTGATAGTAGTTGTAGTTCCCTGTCTGTGGGGTTTATGGTAAATAGAAGTTTGTACGATATTTTTCTTGTTAGCCAATAAAGGTATCACTACTAGAATACTTTTCTCAACCCCTTTTTTTGGGACTTAAGTATTTACATCGATCAATGAAGTGTGAATCATTCATAGTATTAGGTAGATCCCTTTACACAATGCTATTTGCTTAAACAAGATTCAGTTTATAAAACTCCCTGTTATTAAGGCTTATCCTAATGAAATGAGTACAGGTAAGAGGGTCCTGTGAGCCATTTACCAATGTGCAAATCTCTCCCCCATCCCAGATGATGCCATTATTTATGGAAAATTGCACGTACAGATGAAACCAGACGTTTCCATACACTATACAATATAATAAGACACATCTGCATGTTTTTCTCACTATCTCACAAATCAGAACAAACCTTTCCCGTTTTACGTCAATTAGGATTACAATAATTATTAGTGTTTGCCAAAGGCCTTAATAATGAGAGAGATAATATTTTAAGGTATTTTTATTATTTGCTGCAAAGTCACAAATTTACATATATTTCATTAGTATATACCAGTGTTTCCCAACTCCAGTCCTCAAGGCACACCAACAGGTCATGTTTTCAGGATTTCCTTAGGATTGCATAGGTGATAATTTAATCACTTGCATCATCATCTGTCTAATGATAAGGAAATCCTGAAAACATGACCTGTTGGTGTGCCTCGAGGACTGGAGTTGGGAAACACTGGTATATACTACCATTCCCCTTAAACTGTATGAATTAGGTCAAACATTTTTTATATCCTTCTGCAAACTTCTCACAAAAGTTGGTAGGAATTTTGGCCCATTCCTCCTGTTTGTACATCGCCTTCCCTGCAGCCTTATCAGCTTTGCCCATAAATTTTCAATAGGATTGAGCTCAGCACTTTGTGATGGCCTCTCCAAACATTGATTTATTATCTTAAGCCACTTGTATGCTTCAGGTCATTGTCCATCTGGAAGGCCCATTTCAGCCCCAAGCTTTACCTTCCTTGCTGATATCTTGAGATATTGCTTCAGTATCGCCTCATTTTCTTTATGCTACCATTTATTTTGTGAAGTTCACCAGTCACTCCTGCATAACATGAAGCCTCCACCCCCGTGTTTCACAGTTGGGATGGTGTTCTTATGATACCGTCACACGCCACAATCTCGGGTGGGAATCATAGAGACGATATGTCGCCCCAGAGCAATCGCCATGAAATTGCCTCACGGTTGTGGCATGTGATTTGGGAATTTCACGGCGATAAATCGCCCCTCGGCCGTTGCCTGATTCCTGAACAGTGTTCAGTAATCAGCCGCAATCCTTAAGTCGATATTTCCGTGTTGTGGCGTGTGACAGGGCGATAATGATGGAAAGAGCGTTGCCTATGATTTCCCGTAGGCGTGCCTCAAGCGTTCTGTAGTCTGCGCCCCGTGGCAGGACTGGCATATAGACTTCTGTTTCACTACAAATATGTTATATATATTTTAGGGTGTACCTGATCTCCCATATATATGGTGATATATCTCAATAGGTATATTCCTCAGTGATAGCAGGCAGACAATTTTTCTTTCATATTAATTTCGTGTTTCAGATGACATATTATTTAACATTAATTCCATTAATAACATTGTTGCCAATATTCAAATCATTTTCTCCGTTGAGAAATTTGTTACAAGATAAATTGTCCTATTGTTTCATCATCAATTTTGGACCAATGTATTTGCGGTATGATCATGAAATATTTTTTGCTCGTATGCATTATAATGAGAAAGGGATTACTATATTTAATCATTTACTGTACATGACTGGTACCGTAAAAATCATGTATGATACTCCTGCCATGATTTATGATTGTTTTTTTGTATTAGATTCCAATGTTAGTATGCTTATTCAATACTATGTATTAACATGATTGTTCTTGATTTTTGTATAGATATTCTTTCTGTGAACAAGGTCTGTGAGAGACCGAAACGTCAGATAATAATCCATTGATCAGAATATCACAAATTTTTCAAATAAAAATTTTATTTAACAGCAATCTGTGTGCCGAGGTTATTCTTGGACTATTGACTTTTTTTCTTCTGAGCACCAGTAGCTGAGTAGCGGACCCTACCTATCAGACTGACTCTATGTTACAATCATTGCAACCACATATAAATTATAGGTACCGGTACCACAAAGTTTAAGTATCAACCAATGATGTTAAGTAATCATAGGTATCATACCTATATGGCCAAAAGCGGGAGTGCAAAGTCAAGGAGAGGGAAAGTAGGTCCTATAGCTACTACATATGTTTCGCACAGGGAGATGTGTATCGGTGGTAGTGGACAACGCACCATAACACCGGCGGTGTCTTTATAGCACCAGGAACGGTGCGGTGTTAAGCACTTCCGGGTTCCGCTTGTGTCCATGCACAGTCTATCCGCATTATCTCAGGGCGGGTCCAGCCCCCAGCTCACAACCCGCTGTTATCCAGCATAGAGATACGTCGCCATAGATGCTGGGCGGAGGGGTGGAGCAGTGGGCGGACACCTAAACACTGAGAGGGCAGAACAGGCTTATGTAGCGTTGTGCGCCCATTATGCCACCATATTATTCTCAAAAGCTAACAAACTAGGGAAAAAAGAAACAGTATATATGTCACATCAGGAGAACTTGGAGATCTATCACCATTTAGTATGAGCAGAACTCCGAGATGATTACATCTGGACATCTCGGACTGTAGTCATTATCAGCTTGGTGAGGAACTGTCCTTTTCCTTGTGATTTCTGAGTCCATCTTGTAAACTTCACATATGGTGATCCCTGGGCAAAGGACACAGGAGGAGGGCTTGGACACCTTGAAGTGTATGGTGTGGCGTGTGAACAATAAAAAAACCTAAAAATGATATAGCACCAAGAAAAAAAGTTAAAATAGAAAAAGCAAGAAAAGAGAGTCGGCATATGGCTTGATGAACAGTCTCTCATAGGTAAGGACATTTTCATTAAGACCATTAGGGTTCAAGGTTCCGAGAATCACGATCCACTTAGTTTCCAGGCGTGCCAGAACCTTTTTAAGGTCACCGCCTCAATTACCGCAACGCACCAAATCAATTCCCCTGACTCTCAAGGAGGCAGGATTGCATCCATGATGTTTTTTAAAATGCTTTCGTATTGTTTTAAGCAAAGTGGGATCTTCCGCTTTCCTCGCTGCGATAATGTCACAAACGTGCTCGCGTGTGCGCACCCTCAACTCATGCGATGTCAAGCCCACGTAGATCAGAGAACCGGCACATTGGGCAAAATACACCACATGTGTTGAAGAACAGGAAATCCTGTGCTGATGGCTCGCGTAGATTTGAGATCAGGCAGAGTGAAAATGGGTCGCATGCTCCACGTTAGCGCAGGAGACGCAATGTCCACAGGGATAACATCCCAAAACAGGCCCCGAGAGCTAAAGGGATTCGGTGTGTGCGGCACATAGTGGCTGTTAACCAACATGTCACTCAGGTTTCTGGCACATCGTGGAGTCATAAGAGGTCGGTCAGGTACACACTTCTCAAAGTAGGATCGGTGAGTAAGACCCCCCAGTATCTAAGAAAAATGTCTCTCATGGTCTGCCATTCGTGGTTATAAGTACCAATAAAGCGTAGTGTTGGTTCGATCTTAGTCTTTTTAGGTGTTTTAGGTGTTTGTTCAAGCAGATGGGCTCTCTGTGTTTGCACAGCCCTCAGGTGCCCATGCTTTATGCACCTATTGGAATAACCATGATCTCTAAATCTTTGCTTAAGGTCCACAGACTGACGTTCAAATCCCTCCTTTGTCAAACAGATCCGCTTCATCCTCAAGAACTGGCCAGTGGGGATGGCACGTATGGTGGATGAACTGTGACCAGAGGAAGCATGTAACAAGGAGTTCACGGAGGTTGACTTCTTGTGGACGTCCGTCTGAATCAGGCCGGAGCTATCCACTTCCAGGGCAATGTCCAGAAAGTCAATCCTCGCTGAACTACACTTGTACGTCAGTCTGATGTTGTAACAGTTCATGTTGAGTTCTTTCATGAAGACATCCAGCTGCTCCGCTGAGCCCTGCCAAATAAACAAGACGTAGTCTATGTAGCACATCCAGCACTACACCTGGGCGCAGGCCACCACCCCTCCGTCGCCAAATATCAATCTCTCCCAAAATCCCAGGAATAGATTGGCGTACGATGGCGCCCATTCTCTTGCAGATAGACGACATCCTTAAATACAAAGGTGTTATGGGTCAGCACAAAGCAGAGCAGCTGTAAAATAAATCCACCAAGAGCGCCATCCACACCGCCAGATTCGAGGAAGAAACGGACCGCATTCAAGCCATGTGTATGGCCAATGCTCGTATAAAGGGACTCAACATCAGCCGTGACCAGAAACATGTCAGACTCCACAAAGATGCCATCAACACGATTCAGGGTGTCCGTTGTGTCCTTGAGATAGGATGGCAAGGTCTCAACCAGAGGCTTTAGATGATATAATCAATTAATTTGCAGATAGGCTCGCAGAGACCGCCTATCCTGGACACAATCGGACACCCCAGAGGGTTGAGGGCATCTTTGTGGATCTTGGGTGGCAGATAAAACATGGGCAACCAGGGGAACATCAGCCATTTTTTTTTATTTATCAGACCCTGATCAAGAGCACCATCAAGGATAACTTTTAACTCGGACAAATGAGCAGGTAGGGGTTAGAATATAATCTACTATAAGTAGATTTGTCACAAAGCTGTCTGAGGGCCTCCTTCTCATATTGAGCAGCAGGCCACACAACAATATTCCCCCCTTTATCTGCTGCCTTGAAAACCATATCTTTCAGGTCTTGTAACTCATTAATCGCCTGTCTCTGTTTATGAGTAAGGTTATCAAATTTTCGGCGACAAGAAACCTGCTTGAGATCAGACTCAACCAGACGTGTAAACATGTCTACGGCAGGGCAAACAGACAAACGAGGGAATTTCCCTCATTTTGGAAGGAGGCTGTTAGGAAACACACCTTGGGTGTGCGGTTGCTCAGATTGGAGTTCCTCAAGATCAGCTAAGACATCCATCTCCAGGGGGGTCAGAGATTGGATCTTTGTGGTGGAGTTTCCTCAAGATCATCCTCCTCGCAAACAGATGCAAGTCCTTTACTGCTGAAAAAAAATTAAAAGAATTTGTAGGTGAAAAAGTCAACCCCAATGAAAGTATCTCAGTCTGGGAGTCAGAGAGTTGGTATGTGGAAAGGTTAACTCCCTGCATCTTATTAGGTGCACTCTTACTGGCTCTTGGGGGCTGTTGGCACAATAATCCCACTCTTCCAGTTGCACCCAGACCATAGTCTCCACTTTCCCCTTCCGCTCCAGATCCTGGGCTACCAGTATTGGATGCACCTGACTGTAAGGAGGACGACCTTGAGTCTGGTGGAACATGTGAGGGGCGTCGTCCCTTTTAACGAGGATTTTTCCACCAATAAACTTTACTTTTTGTTTATCCTGAGTATCTCTCTTAAATTTCTTGATCTTAAAGTCTCTGACCTCCTTTTCCCACCTAGAAATGTGTTTTGCAACATCCCCATTAAACCTGGTCAATGCCTCTGGAGAAGCCTTCTACTTGATGGCCCCCCTCCAAGTTCTCAAGCTGTGATTCAATACTTTTACTACATAGCGGCTGCGTGGTCTGCCACCATTGGTGGTACACCACTGGAAGGGTCACATTTCAGGATAGATAGTAAGGTTTTAGTCCACAATAAGTCACTTTTTCCAGGCTTATCCTCTCTCTAAACACCAGAGCAGTAAAAGAGCCCATCCCTATAACCCCCAAATTGGGAATTATTGTACTAAACTATCATTTCTTTACAGGTCAGGCCATATATGTCAATAGACTAAGGTCTTCACAAAGACAGCAAGGAAGAACCTTTATCAGAGATGGACATCAGAGAAACAACAATGATGATACTGAGAGGAGAAGGAGACGAGACAGTCAATCACCAAGGCGCAGGAGACAAGAGAACCGGGACAGAAGCCGCTCTCCTCTCAGACGAGACCCTGAAGAGACTTCCACATTAATGGAAGAGCGACGCAGAGATGGTGGCCGTCCCATCTCATCCAACCACAGACCTATGCAAGTGCATGAAATGGGTGTGATGTCCCCATCATCTCCAGAGGAGGAGGAGAAGATACCTGAACTTATCCCTATTGAGGAAGAAAATATGCAGAGGAGACTGCGTCAAGGTATCAGGAGATTACGGCAAATTGAAAGGTTCCCAAGAAGGAATGTAACCGCACAGGGGGAGACTGAGTCATGTACCCTCTGTATGACCAACTATGAGATCGGAGAACAGGTCACAGTCCTCCCGTGCAGCCACGCCTTTTCATTTAATCCTATTTACCTTAGAGCAGTTACTGCAATTCATACATTCACTTGATCCTCATGTTTCCAGTGCCACTCATTATTTCATTTATTTCATTTATCATATATAGTAGTGTCGCGGCAGATGACCGTAATTGTAAGTACATTATTTTCTGCCTGCACCTACGCTTAAAGTGGTGATGCCGTCATAACCTGATTCATATAACCAATCTCCTGACTGATTTCTCCTATTCACATCATTGACAAGCATCAATCGCTGGTTGTGTGAACGATCCCTGCACGTAACATCGCTACTGCGTCCTGAACGTTATCTATACGTGTGACACCTCACTAACATGTTGAGCACGAGCGCACACTACTGACATCGTTATTGAGTTCCCTCACAAAATCGTAGTGTGTGACGGCCGTCATAGATAGAGGGATAGATGGATAGATGGATAGATGGATAAGAGATAGGCGGCCGTCACACACTACGATTTTGTGAGGGAACTCAATAACGATCTCAGGGGTTTGCGCTCGTGGACACATCGTTAGTGAGGTGTCACATGTATAGATAACGTTCACGACACAGCAGTGATGTTACGTGCAGGGATCGCTCACACAACCAGCGACTGATGCTTGTCAATGATGTGAATAGGAGAAATCAGTCAGGAGATCGGTTATGGCGGTGTCCCACAGAACGATGCAGCAGATTGGATGATCCACATCGTCTGATATGGGGTCAGGTTCCCATATCTGTATATAACGATCTGACCACTTATCGCTAGTCAGATCGACTGGTCACACACAACGACATCGCATGAGCGATGCCAAATCAGGCACTTTCCAGCGATATCTTTACATGTATCGTAGCGTGTGACGCCCGCCATAGATAGGTAGATTATAGTTATATAGAATAGATAAATGATAGATAAATGATAGGTGGGCGTCACACACTACGATATATGTAACGATGTAACGATATCGCTGGAAAGTGCCTGATTTGGCATCGCTCCTACGACATCGTTGTGACAGCATGATGTGACTAGCGATAAGTGGTCAGATCGTTATATACAGATATGAGAACCGGACCCCATATCAGACGATGTCCATCATCTAACATGTTGTTCACGAGCCGCACCACTGACATCGTTATTGAGTTCCCTCACAAAATCGTAGTGTGTGACGGCCGCCATAGATAGATTATAGTTATCTAGATAGATAGATAGATGATAGGCGGCCGTCGCACACTACGATTTTGTGAGGGAACTCAATAACGATGTCAGTGGTGCGGCTCGTGGACACATCATTAGTGAGGTGTCACATGCATAGATAACGTTCAGGACGCAGCAGCGATGTTACATGCAGGTATCGCTCACACACCCCAGCGATTGATGCTTGTCAATGATGTGAATAGGAGAAATCGGTCAGGAGATCGGTTATGGCTTTGTCACACAGAACGATGCAGCAGATTGGATTATCGACATCGTCTGATACGGGGTCCGGTTCTTTTTTCATACAGATAGATAGATAGATAGATAGATAGATAGATAGATAGATAGATAGATAGATAGATAGATAAATATCTAACAAAAAAAAACACAGCACCAACAAAAAAAATACATAATTATTGAAATAAAATACAAAACACATTCCTGGTCCCCATCTTTAATTACCCAAAAACAAACCCTCCAATGTTAAATCCACAGGCGAACATATTCAGCACTGCTGCATCTCTGTGAGTGACTAGCAGGCTCAGACTGACACCCGGGTGCCGTGAGAAAAGTCATCTAAGTCCACAGATGAGCTGAGTCAGCAGTCAACTCGGGTGACCCCCATGAACTGCATCACGGGCACAGGTATCCCATACGTAAAGCTGTGTGCCCGGATGTAGTTCATGGGGTCACCCAAGTTCACTACTGACACAGCTCAGATGTAAACTAGAATGATGTTCTCAGGGCAAGCAGGTGTCAGTGTGAACCTGCTAGTCACTGTGAGCAGATGTGTGTCTGCTCACAAAGATGTAGCAGAGCTGAACATGTACGCCTGTAGATTTATTGTCAGAGGGTTTGTTTTCGGGTATATAAAGATGGGAACCAGGGATGTTTTGTTTTTTGTCTATAGGACTCAGAGCAACAATTGTGGGTCACTCTTTGTCAATAAAACCATCAGATTGAAAAAGTGAAAAATAATTTTAATGATAAAATTTTGTATACAATTTTATTACATAAACATGTAAAAAACTAAAATTCAGTAAAAATATATATAAGTTATAAAATCAATAATAAAGTCAATAAAGGCTAAGGCTAAGGCCTTTCTTGCTATGTCGCTAAACTCTTGAGATTAGGGAAAAGGGTTTGGGGGATGAATAGAATCTCCAATTTATGTGTTGGATTCAGGCTTGAGGATGAAGGCTTGTCAGGTTGATCGGGGTATCCACCAGCCGGGATCATTCCTCTTGTAGTCTAAAAGGAGTTCCCTGAACAATTTCATGGTAAGGGCCATTACACGAGACCCTTCCTGGACCTACTAGCAGCAACAAGGGCAATCAAATAGCTACACTTAGCTAGCCCATCCATAGCCAGCTCCAGTGTAAATTTAAAACTTAATTATAATGTTTTATGTTTTATTTCAATTAAAATGTTTTTTTCTTGGTGTTCTGTTTTTTCACCGTTTACTAGAAATTCATAGTGGGCACATCTAAAATTGGCCTGACACTATGAATTTCGGGCTTAGTGCCAGCTGCCAATACAAAGCTAGCATTAACCCCTTTATATTACCCAGCGTGCCACCACCACCAGCACTGCTGGAAGAGCCGGGTAAAGCACCTGAAAATGGCACTATGAAAAAATTTTCAGGGTCGGCTGCGGGCTGCAATTTTCTGTGGGGGGCCCAGAACACTTGGGCCTTACCAAGCTGAGAAACCCAGCCCCCAGCTGCCTGGGTTTTACCTTGACTAGCAATCAAAAATAGGGCAAAGCCCACACATTTCTTTTTGTAATTATATTTTTAAATAATTTAAAAAAAATAATGGGTTCCCCTGTAATTTGATTTCCATTCAAAGTAAAGTCAGGCAGCTTGGGGGCTCAGATTCTCAGCTTGGTAAGGTCCAAGTGTTCTGGGCCTCCCACGCTAAAGATTGCAGCCCAAAGCCGCCCCTGGAGTTGGCACATTCATTGTTGCTCCATTTCCTGGTGCTTTACCCAGCTCTTCCAGCAGCTTTATTTGGGGGTGGCACACTGGATAATAATGGGGTTAAAGGGATGCCGTGAACACACCTCGCGCATGCGCAATCGGCATCGCGAGGTCGGCAGTACACCCTAATGGGTGTATTGACGTGGTAAAGCTGTATATGACGCAATTTTCGTCATAGCGGCTTTACCGCCCCTTTGATGACGCACACAGGCTCTGTGCTCTCTAGCACGCCCATCGGGGCGTGAATAATTACCAAGCAGGTGGCGGGAGAAGCAGAAAGAAACGCTTTTTGCGACTTATAAAAGATAAGAAGCCACAGATCAGAAGGTATTAAAACAACTTTTATAAACTTTGCAATATCACTGTACAGACACAAAGGGATGTCTAGAAAGGTATTAGCATGGTGCAGGAACAGGTATAAAGAGGCTGGGGGCTAATTTTTTCGAGGTCAGGATCTGTCATGGTCGCGCTCGCGACCAGGTGGTAACCTGCATAACACCGGAACACCCTGGACACCCTGGACACCGGAACACCCTGGACACCGGAACACCCTGGACACCGAACACCCTGGACACCAGAACACCCTGGACACCGGAACACCATGGACACCATGGACACCGGAACACCCTGGACACCATGGACACCGGAACACCCTGGACACCATGGACACCGGAACACCCTGGACACCATGGACACCGGAACACCCTGGACACCATGGACACCGGGACACCCTGGACACCATGGACACCGGAACACCCTGGACACCATGGACACCGGAACACCTGGACACCCTGGACACCTGGACACCATGGACACCGGAACACCCTGGACACCGGAACACCCGGAACACCCTGGACACCGAACACCCGGAACACCCTGGACACCTGGACACGAACACCCTGGACACCGGAACACCTGGACACCGGAACACCCTGGACACCGGAACACCCTGGACACCATGGACACCGGAACACCCTGGACACCCGAGCACCCTGGACACCCGAACACCTGGACACCGGAACACCCTGGACACCCTGGACACCGGAACACCCTGGACACCCTGGACACCCTGGACACCGGAACACCCTGGACACCGGAACACCATGGACACCATGGACACCCTGGACACCCTGGACACCGGAACACCCTGGACACCATGGACACCGGAACACCCTGGACACTGGAACACCATGGACACCATGGAAACCGGAACACCCTGGACACCCTGGACACCGGAACACCATGGACACCATGGACACTGGAACACCCTGGACACCATGGACACCGGAACACCCTGGACACCCTGGACACCTGGATACCCTGGACACCGGAACACCCTGGACACCGGAACACCCTGGACACCGGAACACCCTGGACACCATGGACACCGGAACACCCTGGACACCGGAACACCATGGACACCAGGGACACCGGAAACACCCTGGACACCATGGACACCGGAACACCCTGGACACCATGGACACCGGAACACCCTGGACACCCTGGACACCGGAACACCCTGGACACCTGGACACCCTGGACACCTGGACACCCTGGACACTACAACACCTGGACACCTGGACACCTGGACACCTGACACCTGGCACGACACTCACTGGACACCTGGACACCTGGACCCCTTGGACACCCTGGACACCTGGACACCTGGACACCGGACACCCTGGACACCCTGGACACCTTGGACACCTTGGACACTTGGACACTTTGGACACCCTGGACACCTGGACACCTGGACACCTTGGACACTGGACACCCTGGACACCTTGGACACCTTGGACACCTGGACACTTTGGACTTTGGACACTTGGACACCTTGGACACTTGGACACCTGGACACCCTGGACACCCTGGACACCCTGGACACCTGGACACCGGACACCCTGGACACCTGGACACCTGGACACCTGGACACTCTTGGACACCTTGGACACCCTGGACGACACCTGGACACCTTGGACACCCTGGACACCCTGGACACTTTGGACACCCTGGACACCCTGGAACACCTGGACACTTGGACACCTGGACACCCTGACCTGACACCCTGGACACCCTGGACACCTTGGACACCTTGGACACCCTGGACACCCTGGACACCTGGACACCCGGACACCCTGACACCTGGACACCTGGAACACCCTGGACACCTTGGACACCCTGGACACTGACACCCTGGACACCTGGACACTTGGACACTTTGGACACCTGGACACCCTGGACACTCTGGACACCTGGAACTGGACACCTTGACACTGGACACCTGGACACCTGGACACGGACACCCTGGACACCCTGGACACCTTGGACACCCTGGACACCTTGGACACCTGGACACCTGGACACCTGAAGACACCCTGGACACCCTGGACACCACCCTGGACACTCATGGACACTGGACACCTGGAACACCTGGACACCTGGACACCCTGGACACTACACCTGGACACACCTGGACACCCTGGACACCCTGGACACCCGGACCCTGGACACCGGACACCCTGGACACCCTGGACACCCTGGAACCTGACATTTGGACACCTGGACACTTGGACACTGACCTGGACACCTGACAACCCTGGACACCTGGACACCGGACACTGGACACCTGGACACCCTGGACACCACTTGGACACCTGGACACCCTGGACACCCTGGACACTGGACACCTGGACACCATTGGACACCCTGGACACCCTGGACACCCTGGACACCCTGGACACTTTGGACACATTGGACACCCTGGACACCCTGGACACCCTGGACACCCTGGACACCTTGGACACCTTGGACACCCTGGACACTTTGGACACTTTGGACACT
The DNA here is from genome assembly GCA_033576535.1 of Allobates femoralis. Taxonomy (NCBI): domain Eukaryota; kingdom Metazoa; phylum Chordata; class Amphibia; order Anura; family Aromobatidae; genus Allobates; species Allobates femoralis. The sequence continues at coordinate 40,222,356 of JARQOC010000001.1, forward strand.
TTGGACACCTTGGACACTTTGGACACCCTGGACACTTTGGACACCCTGGACACTTTGGACACTTTGGACACCTTGGACACTTTGGACACTTTGGACACTTTGGACACCCTGGACACACTGGACACCTTGGACACCTTGGACACTTTGGACACCTTGGACACTTTGGACACCTTGGACACCTTGGACACCTTGGACACTTTGGACACCTTGGACACCTTGGACACCTTGGACACTTTGGACACCTTGGACACTTTGGACACTTTGGACACCTTGGACACCTTGGACACCTTGGACACCTTGGACACCCTGGACACCCTGGACACCCTGGACACCTTGGACACCCTGGACACTTTGGACACCTTGGACACTTTGGACACTTTGGACACCCTGGACACTTTGGACACCCTGGACACCCTGGACACCAGTGGCGTAACTACAAACTTATGGGCCCCGGTGCGAAGTTTCAAATGGGGCCCCCCCCCATACCAAAATATTATCAACCCAAATTCACAATTTCTCTATTCATTTCGCACGCTATAGTATTGTTGTAATGTTTTATAGTGTAATATTTAATGAATATAGGTATAGTTAACTAATCCAGCATTTAAAGAAAAAAATATTCAGTAATATTCATATTCAGATTTCAATGTAATTTGCAGCGTTCTCCTGCGCTGTCATGCGGAGGACACTGCGGATCCATTGAGATCCATGCATTTTTTGTGCGCTCGCAGATAAAACAAGCGCCCGCGAACGCACAAAAAATGCTGCATGCTGCTTTCTGAGTGCGGAGGAGGGCGCATAAATTATGCGCATCCGTACGCAAATGCGGCCAAACGCAGCCATACGCAGGCACATGCGTTCCCATGTTAAACATAGGAATGCATGTGCGCAAGCGTTTGTCAAAAGGTTTGATGAATCACCCCCAAAATGCATATGGCGAAGAGTCATCTGTACTTACTTCTTTCAAACAATGTCTTTCACTTGGTCTTGGCTTGGCTTGTTCCTGTCTGTAGGCTTCACGGACTACTTGCTTCTCTACAAAAATATCCAGATTCCAGGAACTTGTGCAATCTAAGGTTGAAGAGACTGAAAAAAAGGCAAACATAAGAACCAGACACAGTATAAAATACAAGATAAAACAATATAATATACTTGAGACCCATAATTAAATTCAGACCTAAAACCAAACATTTTACATTCACTACCCTCACTAACCTTCATTTAATGCACTATTGGAGATAGCATACAAGGAATATATATATTTATATATATAGATAAAGCCATGGGTCACACTTGGAGGGTCTGGGACATTTGACGGCAGCGCTAAATGCTGAGCAAATTCAGCTGCAGCGGATAGCGTTACCAGCAAGTGTCTTGTGCTGCTGGGATGAGCAGGAAGGCACAATACAGTCTTCTTCTCAGTCACAAATCTTTTGTGCCCTGCACCACCAGCTAGACCAGTGCCACTGTGCTAGGTTAGGGTCACACTTGGAAGTGCAATTGCGGTTACCGCATCCACATCCAGATGCAGTGATCGCAATTGCATTCACACACAATTTGGACACATTTTGTGTCCCTAAGCCGGAATCCGGCAACCGGATTGCACTGAATGTGCAATCCGGTTGCCGGACACTTTGTTCATCCCTGCTGCCGCAGCAGGGATGAGCAAAGCATACGGGTGCCACAGGCATTCACATATGCCTTGCGGCAGCCACATGGACTCTCGTAGGAGCCCATTATAGGAATTCTGCTGCGACAGAGTTACCGCTCCGAAAAACGTTGCCTGCATGATTTTTCACGCAGGCAACGAAACCGGAACCGGTAACCGGACTACATGTAGTGCAATCCGGTTACCATAATGGGCTCCTATGTGCAGTTCCTTTTACTGCTCAAAACCGGATCAGGATCTGCAGTGCCCTGCCGCAAATGTGTCCCTAGCCCAGGCTAGCCCTAGTCAGTCACCTACTGGTCACACACCCTGGCACTGGCTGGCACACACTTGCACTGCCTGCCAGCATGCTGCTCCGGAGCTCCCATCACCTGCTGCTCACACACCCTAGCTGGCAGCAGCCTGGCACACACTCACTCTTGGCATTGCCCGGGGCCCCCCTCACCTGCTGCCAGTCACACACTGTAGCTGGTGGTGGTGGCAGCCTGGCACACACACACTGTTGGCACTGCCAGGGCCCCCCCCCCTCACCTGCTGCCAGTGACACACACACTGTAGCTGGTGGTGGTGGCAGCCTGGCACACACACACTGTTGGCACTGCCAGGGCCTCCCCCTCACCTGCTGCCAGTCACGAGCACACTGTAGCTGGTGGTGATGGCAACCTGGCACACACACACTGTTGGCACTGCCAGGGGCCCCCCCTCACCTGCTAGCTACTGCTTGCTTGTTGTGTTCACAATAAGTCCCAGGGAGCAGAAAAAGCACTGGAGGCCAAGGAGCACACAGTGGGCAAAGACAATGGGGGCAGAGAGGGCATGGTGAGGCAGAAAGAGGGCACTGGTGGGCACAGAGAGTGGGAGAGAGCGCACAGAGGGAGAGAGCGCATGGGGGGGCAGAGAGAGGGGTGAGGGAAGAGAACACACAGTGGGGCAGAAAGAGCACAGTAAGAACAGAGCGCACAGATGAAGAGAGCACATGGATGAAGAGAGTGCACGGAAGGAGAGAGAGTGCATGGAGAGAGAGAACACAAAGGGGGACAGAGCACGCATGGAGGGAAAGAGATCGCAAGGGGGGCAGAGAGAGCTCATGGAGTGAGACAGAGTGCACAAAGGGAGACAGAGCATACAAAGGGAGAAAAGAGCGCACAGACAAACAGCGCATGGTAGGAGAGAGAGTGTGCACAGTGGAGGGCAGGTGGAGGGGGTTAACACTGGAGGGCAGGCGGAGGGGGTTAACACTGGAGAGCAGGCGGAGGGGGTTAACAATGGAGAGCATGCTGAGGGGGTTAACAGTGGAGGCAGGCTGAGGGGGGGTTAACAGTGGAGGCAGGCTGAGGGGGGTTAACAGTGGAGAGCAGGCTGAGGGGGTTAACAGTGGAGAGCAGGCTGAGGGGGGTTAACAGTGGAGGCAGGTGAAGGGGTTAACAGTGGAGGCAGGCTGAGGGGGTTAAGTTAACCCCCTCAGCCTGCCTCCACTGTTAACCCCCTCAGCCTGCCTCCACTGTTAACCCCCCTCAGTTAAGTTAACCCCCTCAGCCTGCCTCCACTGTTAACCCCCTCAGCCTGCCTCCACTGTTTACCCCCTCAGCCTGCCTCCACTGTTAACCCCCTCAGCCTGCCTCCACTGTTAACCCGGTTAACAGTGGAGGCAGGCTGAGGGGGTTAACAGTGGAGGCAGGCTGAGGGGGGTTAACAGTGGAGGCAGGCTGAGGGGGGTTAACAGTGGAGGCAGGCTGAGGGGGTTAACAGTGGAGAGCAGGCTGAGGGGGTTAACAGTGGAGAGCAGGCTGAGGGGGGTTAACAGTGGAGGCAGGTGAAGGGGTTAACAGTGGAGGCAGGCTGAGGGGGTTAAGTTAACCCCCTCAGCCTGCCTCCACTGTTAACCCCCTCAGCCTGCCTCCACTGTTAACCCCCCTCAGTTAAGTTAACCCCCTCAGCCTGCCTCCACTGTTAACCCCCTCAGCCTGCCTCCACTGTTTACCCCTCAGCCTGCCTCCACTGTTAACCCCCTCAGCCTGCCTCCACTGTTAACCCGGTTAACAGTGGAGGCAGGCTGGGGGGGTTAACAGTGGAGGCAGGCTGAGGGGGGTTAACAGTGGAGGCAGGCTGAGGGCCCCTCAGATCAGTCGCTGGGCCCCCCATGTGGTGACCGGTGGGGGGTGCTGTCAGAGTACCGGGGGGGAAGGGTGCTAGCGGTGTTTGTCCGCTGGCATTCACACTCACCAGCGCACACTCCTCTGTCCCGCGGTCCGCAGTGAGGAGGAGAGGAGGGACGGGCACAGCAGCAGGAAGTGAGCTTTCTCTCACTTCCCGTCCTCCCTCCTCTCCGGCCGGCGCTATCGCGACCGCGGTAGTTACGCCACTGGCACACACTATACACACAACACACTCACTGCACACACTATACACACAGCACACACTCACTGCTCACTATACACACAGCACACACTATACAAACACACAGCACACACACTGCACACACTATACAAACAACACACAGCGCACACACTATACAAACAACACACACTGCACACAGCACACGCTATACACACAGCACGCACTATACAAACACACACTATACACAGTATACACACCACACACTCACTGCACACACTATACACACAGCACACACTATACACACAGCACACACTCACATGCACACACTATACACACTGCACACACTCACTGCACACACTATACACACAGCACACACTATACACACACAGCACACACTCACTGCACAGTATACACACAGCACACACTCACTGCATACACTATACACACAGCACACACTATACACACAGCACACACTCACTGCACACACTATACACACTGCACACACTATACACACAGCACACACTATACACACACAGCACACACTCACTGCACAGTATACACACAGCACACACTCACTGCATACACTATACACACAGCACACACTATACACACAGCACACACTCACTGCACACACTATACACACTGCACACACTCACTGCAAACACTATACACACAGCACACATTACACACACTATACACACAGCACACACTATACACACACAGCACACACTCACTGCACAGTATACACACAGCACACACTCACTGCACACACTATACACACAGCACACACTATACACACAGCACACACTCACTGCACACACTATACACACTGCACACACTCACTGCAAACACTATACACACAGCACACATTACACACACTATACACACAGGCACCTTCCTCCTCTGTGCTGTAGATGATTGTATTCAGCCAGGCCCAGGAAGGAGTGAAGCAGGTGATGACTGTGGGAGGAGAGCATGCCAGGTCGGCAGACTGAGCTCCTCTCCGGCAGGATGAGAGGCAGTGCCGTATGTCTCCTCCAGGTCCAGCATGCACCCACGTTCTCTCTGCTACGTCCTCCTCCAGGTTATGACTGTGGGAGGAAAGCAGGCCAGGTCGGCAGACTGAGATCCTCTCTGGCAGGCCGTACTGCCGCATGTATCCTCCGGGCTCCAGCAGACACCCGGTTAACAGAGGAGGCAGGCTGAGGGGGTTAAGAGTGGAGGCAGCCTGAGGGGGGTTAAGAGTGGAGGCAGGCTGAGGGGGGTTAAGAGTGGAGGCAGGCTGAGGGCCCCTCAGATCAGTCCCTGGGCCCCCCCATGTGGTGACAGGTGGGGGGTGCTGTCAGAGTACCGGGGGGGAAGGGTGCTAGCGGTGTTTGCCCGCTGGCATTCACACTCACCAGCGCACACTCCTCTGTCCCGCGGTTCCGCAGTGAGGAGGAGAGGAGGGGCGGGCACAGCAGCAGGAAGTGAGCTTTCTCTCACTTCCCGTCCTCCCTCCTCTCCGCCGGCGCTATCGCGGGTCGCGGCGGCTGGCTGCCAGCACGGGTCCCGGTGCCCCCTGGGGGGGGTACGGGGTCCCCCGGGGGTGGTGCGGGCCCCCCCTGGGGGCGGGCCCGGTTGCAGCCGCGACCGCTGCGACCGCGGTAGTTACGCCACTGCTGGACACCCTGGACACTCTGGACACCTTGGACACTTTGGACACTTTGGACACTTTGGACACTTTGGACACCCTGGAACACCTTGGACACCTTGGACACTTTGGACACTCTGGACACCCTCGACACTCTGGACACTCTGGACACCTTGGACACCTTGGACACCTTGGACACTTTGGACACCCTGGACACCCTGGACACCTTGGACACCCTGGACACTTTGGACACCCTGGACACTTTGGACACCCTGGACACTTTGGACACCCTGGACACCCTGGACACTTTGGACACTTTGGACACATTGGACACCCTGGACACCCTGGACACTTTGGATACTTTGAACACTTTGTACACCCTGGACACCTGGACACCTGGACACTTTGGACACCCTGGACACCTGGACACTTTGGACACTTTGGACACTTTGGACACCCTGGACACCCTGGACACTTTGGACACCCTGGACACTTTGGACACCCTCGACACACCTGGACACTTTGGACACCATGGACACTTTGGACACTCTGGACACCCTAGACACCCTGGACACCCTGGACACTTTGGACACTTTGGACACTTTGGACACCCTGGACACCC
>JARQOC010000001.1:40228716-40391681 GCA_033576535.1 Allobates femoralis
TTGGACAACTTGGACACTTTGGACACCTTGGACACCTTGGACACCTTGGACACTTTGGACACCTTGGACACTTTGGACACTTTGGACACCTTGGACACCTTGGACACTTTGGACACTTTGGACACCTTGGACACCTTGGACACCTTGGACACTTTGGACACCTTGGACACTTTGGACACCTTGGACACCTTGGACACTTTGGAAACCCTGGACACCTTGGACACTTTGGACACCTTGGACACCTTGGACAGTTTGGACACCTTGGACACCTTGGACACTTTGGACACCTTGGACACTTTGGACACTTTGGACACTTTGGACACCTTGGACACCTTGGACACTTTGGACACTTTGGACACCTTGGACACCTTGGACACCTTGGACACTTTGGACACTTTGGACACCTTGGACACTTTGGACACTTTGGACACCTTGGACACCTTAGACACCTTGGACACCCTGGACACTTTGGACACTTTGGACACCTTGGACACTTTGGACACCCTGGACACTTTGGACACCCTGGACACCCTGGACACCCTGGACACTCTGGACACCTTGGACACCTTGGACACTTTGGACACTTTGGACACTTTGGACACCCTGTACACCTTGGACACCTTGGACACTTTGGACACTCTGGACACCCTGGACACTCTGGACACTCTGGACACCCTGGACACCCTGGACACCTTGGACACTTTGGACACCTTGGACACCTTGGACACCTTGGACAGTTTGGACACCTTGGACACCTTGGACACTTTGGACACCCTGGACACCTTGGACACCTTGGACACTTTGGACACTTTGCACACCCTGGACACCCTGGACACCTTGGACACTTTGGACACTTTGGACACCTTGGACACTTTGGACACTTTGGACACCCTGGACACCCTGGACACCCTGGACACTTTGGACACCTTGGACACCTTGGACACTTTGGACACCTTGGACACCTTGGACACTTTGGACACCCTGGACACCCTGGACACCCTGGACACCCTGGACACCCTGGACACTCTGGACACCTTGGACACCTTGGACACCTTGGACACCTTGGACACTTTGGACACTTTGGACACTTTGGACACTTTGGACACCCTGGACACCTTGGACACCTTGGACACTTTGGACATTCTGGACACCCTGGACACTCTGGACACTCTGGACACCTTGGACACCTTGGACACCCTGGACACCCTGGACACCCTGGACACCTTGGACACCCTGGACACTTTGGACACCTGGACACTTTGGACACCCTGGACACTTTGGACACCCTGGACACCCTGGATACTTTGAACACTTTGGACACCCTGGACACCTGGACACCCTGGACACTTTGGACACCCTGGACACCTGGACACTTTGGACACTTTGGACACTTTGGACACCCTGGACACCTTGGACACTTTGGACACTTTGGACACCCTGGACACCCTGGACACCCTGGACACTTTGGACACCCTGGACACTTTGGACACTTTGGACACCTTGGACACTTTGGACACCCACACCCTGGACACTTTGGACACCCTGGACACCCTGGACACTTTGGACACTTGGACACCTGGACACCCTGGACACCTGGACACTGGACACCCTGGACACCTTGGACACCCTGGACACTTTGGACACCCTCACCCGGACACTTTGGACACCCTGGACACTTTGGACACCCTGGACACCCTGGACACTTTGGACACCCTGGACACCTTGGACACCCTGGACACTTTGGACACTTTGGACACCCTGGACACTTTGGACACCCTGGACACTTTGGACACCCTGGACACTCTGGACACTTTGGACACTTTGGACACTTGGACACCTTGGACACTTTGGACACTTTGGACACCCTGGACACTTTGGACACCCTGGACACTATTTGGACACCCTGGACACCCTGGACACTTGACACTGGACACTTTGGACACCCTGGACACCCTGGACACTTTGGACACTTTGGACACCTGACACCCTGGACACTTTGGACACTTTGGACACCCTGGACACTGACACCTTGGACACCCTGGACACCTCTGACACCCTGGACACCCTGGACACTCCTTGGACACTTTGGACACCCTGGACACCCTGGACACTTTGGACACTTGGACACCCTGGACACCCTGGACACTTTGGACACCCTGGACACCCTGGACACCTGGACACTTTGGACACCCTGGACACCCTGGACACCCTGGACACTTTGGACACCCTGGACACCCTGGACACTTTGGACACCTGGACACCCTGGACACTTGGACACCTTGGACACTTTGGACACCCTGGACACCCTGGACACCCTGGACACTTTGGACACCCTGGACACCCTTGGACACCCTGGACACTTTGGACACCCTGGACACCCTGGACACTTTGGACACCCTGGACACTTTGGACACCCTGGACACCCTGGACACTTTGGACACCCTGGACACCCTGGACGCCCTGGACACTTTGGACACTTTGGACACCCTGGACACCCTGGACAACCCTGGACACTTTGGACACCCTGGACACCCTGGACACTTTGGACACTTTGGACACCCTGGACACCCTGGAAACTTTGGACACTTTGGACACCCTGGACACCCTGGTCACCTTGGACACTTTGGACACTTTGGACACCCTGGACACCCTGGACACTTTGGACACCCTGGACACTTTGGACACCCTGGACACCCTGGACACTTTGGACACTTTGGACACCCTGGACACCCTGGAAACTTTGGACACTTTGGACACCCTGGACACCCTGAACACCTTGGACACCCTGGACACTTTTGACACCCTGGACACCCTGGACACCCTGGACACCCTGGACACCCTGGACACCCTGGACACTTTGGACACTTTGGACACCCTGGACACCCTGGACACTTTGGACACCCTGGACACCCTGGACACTTTGGACACTTTGGACACCCTGGACACCCTGGACACCCTGGACAATTTGGACACCCTGGACACCCTGGACACTTTGGACACCCTGGACACCCTGGACACTTTGGACACCCTGGACACTTTGGACACCCTGGACACCCTGGACACCCTGGACACTTTGGACACCCTGGACACCCTGGACGCCCTGGACACTTTGGACACCCTGGACACCCTGGACACTTTGGACACCCTGGACAACCTGGACACCCTGGACACCCTGGACACTTTGGACACCCTGGACACTTTGGACACCCTGGACACCTTGGACACCCTGGACACCCTGGACACCCTGGACACTTTGGACACCCTGGACACCCTGGACACATAGGGGATTATCCACAGCACCTCATGGAAAAGGAATCCTTTGGGTTCCAAATGTTTGGGCGCTACGTCCAGGCCAGGGAGATCCACCCAGCAAACTCAATACTTATAAAAATAGAAGAACAGCGCCTCACCAGCTGGTAGCTTAATTCTTCAAAGTTTTATTCCATCCACCACAGCACAACGTTTCGGTTACAGAACCTTTTTCAAGTGCACATACTACACAAATACACCATGTGTTATATAATACAAAACTCCACCTCCACTGGCAAACAGCCAATCAGTGGGCAGCATAGAAATAAACAAAGTTAAAAATCACCTAATTTCTAGACATAGATCAACTAATCCTATAGTAGCATACTAATGGCACATGAATCAATGTTATCACATCATCAACCTGTACATCGGGTCATGTATAGTCCAGATTTTACTGATAACGCTGTCCGCATAGTGTAGCCGGTCATCACCAAGCATCCCCGATCGTCATGGTGACTGCACGTCACCCCGGTCACGCACCAATCGGAACCATGCATTTCCGGAAAGTTTCTGCGCATGCGCCGGCGTCCGTCCTTGATTGGTTCTCACTCTTGTCACTCCTCTCGCAACATTATCAGCCTGTTCCGGCTGACGGCGTCCGCGTCACTACGTCATCACGCTGCGAGTCTGTTTATTACAAGCTGGATGCCGAGATTCTTCATATTATTATATACAGGAGTAAATACTACAGCCAATATGCGGGAATTCAGTTATCAGTCCCCATACCTACTATATTGCATAGCCAGTGTGGGCAAGAAAATGTTATTATGATCGGGTTTTCACAGAAACAGTACACAATACCTCATATATATTTCTAACAACTAATGCAGAATAAACATATAAATTGGGTAATTTTCTCAGTTGTTACAATACATAACCCATCTATGGTGTTGTAAAAACATAGAACTATCACATATAGGACTCATTGATTGCTAGGATATAGTATAAACTGTATCACAGAAACAGATATCGTTAACTACTATGGGAAAATTACATAAACTCATATTACCTAATACAGTCAACCTATTTATTGCACCTTTAAGGGTCAAAACATAGCAGCCCTTGAAACTCTAATGAAATCATATGTAATAAGGAAAAGCATTGAGTGGTACCCATATTAATAAAAACATAGAAAAGTCAACCACTAGAATGCTATAATGGACCTTATCCAGTATCAATACTACCTTACCCCCATACATTACCGAATATTGACCTCTTACAGGGTCACATTTATATTTATCAGGTTTTATGCAATTATCCCGCCACACATGCCATCCAAAAAGATTGATAGTCATCCATCTAGATAAATCAAAGTGATATTAAAAACAAAATATAAAAACAATAATTACATGATGATAAGGAAGAAGAAACATCAACAGGCACCGAGTAAACAACCCCGCTGATCATACTCTAAATTCATGCCTTTTGGGAACAGGGTATCCAGCTCAAAGATCCATTTTAATTCTTTCATTTTCAATTGAGCAACACGGTTACCGCCCCTCCTCAGGGGAGGTACATCGTCAATAACCCTAAATCTGAGTTGGTTAACCGTGTGGCCCATTGAATGAAAATGCCTAGGTACCGGCAAATCTATTAAACCAGTTCGGATAGTGCTTTTGTGTTTCCCTATGCGGGCTTTTACCTCCATCGTTGTCTCCCCTACATAGAGAAGGCCGCATGGACAACAGATTGTATAAATAACAAAGTCACTATTATGAGCAGAAAAAACTCATTTCCATGGAATTACATGTGGTCACCCTTGTTGAATATTATAAGGTAAGACGGATCCCACGTGGGTTACGTCCAAATTTACAACCAACACTGTTACCTAACAATACTGCTTTCTGTGCCAAGTTTGAGGCAATTGGCAACAAATATGCCTTTGACATTATGCTCCTTAATATCGACTTTTTAAAAAAGGAGATTGAGTCTCTCAAGAAACGATTGATTGAGACAAGGAAAGCGTTGGAGGAGGGTACCACGGAGGAAGAATTAAATAACATTGATACAAAACTTGATGTTGTTTTGACAAAGTATCGGACTGAGCTTGAGGACACGAAACGGTCGAAATGGTTTCGCGATATTGAGGACTATACCAGTGGCCGTATATATGCATGGCAATATAAGCCCTCTGTACCACAGGGGTTTAGACCTAAACCTGGACCTAGACGACCAAATAATAGAAAACCAAGGAAACCACAAAATCCCCCGGCTCCCCATAATCCAGCAGGATTTACAGCAGAATCTGATTCTACGGACGATGGGGGTAATCACTCTGGGACTGGTTTTTTATCCAAACCGAAGGTCCCAGGACCCGGATCCGGCGGGGCCACAGGGGTGGCAGGAAACACAGGAACAGACGGACGAAGACCAGTGACTCGATCCAAATCGGGGAGACGGCGGTGAATGATGAACATCTTGTGGTAAATATATCCTCTCGTGTTTTGAGTAAAGAACAATATGATGTCTTGTCTAAGGGGTTAACATTTTGCCCCACGGGGTTTGTTGACTGGTTTAGTATAGACAATGATATGTTTCTATTTTTTCGCAGGTTAGGCCTTGCTAAATATTTTTCTGGTAAAACGGACACAGGTCCTACAACCTCGGTTGATGTCCTTTCTCTCAAGAAAGTTGAACTGTGGAAAAAGAGCAATTTTGTAGCACCGGGCCACGACCCAGTTATTGAGACCTTCACTAAATTGGTCAAGAATGATATTACTAAATTGAGGAGAAAGAGCCATTATGGACATAAGTCGAATATTTCACGACTTGAGAGAGAGGAGGTCAAGAAGTTGAAAAAAGATGGGTCCATCACCATAAAGCCCGCCGATAAGGGCGGTGCTATTGTGGTGATGGACACCACCCAATACCGCGGTGAGATTATGAGACAATTAAATGACGCCTCAGTCTATGAGAGGTTGTCCCATAATCCTACAGAACGGTTCCAAGTTGAGTTGAAGGCCTTGATTGGTAATGCCTTGGAAGATGGCGTTATAGATCGGGGACTTTCTGAATTTCTTGTAGTGGACTTCCCTGTGGTGCCCACCCTGTATGCCCTTCCAAAGATCCACAAGGATCTAACAAACCCGCCCGGACGTCCGATTGTGTCGGGTAGGGGATCCCTATGCAATAAAATTTCAATCTTTCTTGACCATTTGTTGCGGAGATTTGCCCTTGAGGCACCCTCCTATACAAGGGATACTGGGGACTTTATTTCCTCGTTGTCAGAAATTACAGTTAGTGACACAACTTGGCTCCACCAGAAAAATGGTGGAGTCACTCCCCTGGAGTCAGATGTTAAGAGTACGAAGGATTGTTGCCGATGACTCTAAGATTGAGGACAGATTGCAAGAGATGATTAATAGATTTTTAATGAGAGGGTACCCGAAAAATGACCTGGTAAGATTTAAAACAAAAGCACTGAATATTGAACAAAAGGAATTGTTGAAGGTAAAATCGAAAACAACTCTCCCTAGGAGGATTCCTATTGTGACTACCTATTGTAGGTCTAGTAGGAAGATCATGGACATTGTTAAAAAACATTGGCCTTTGTTGAGTAAGGGACATGACGATGTTGAGGAGTTCAAATCACTCCCATTAATATCTTATAGGAGGGGACATAGCTTGAAAGATGACCTGGTACACGCTGACATTGGCAGCGCGAAGAGAGATATCCAAAGAACTTTTGCGCCACCCAGTTTGGGGAATTTTCCCTGCTTGGGTTGCACTTGCTGTGGTAACCTCTTGAAGGGCCGGCACTTCAATCATCCACGTTCGGGGAAGAAATATGAAATTAAAAGGAGGTACACGTGTAATAGTGACTTTGTTATTTATACAATCTGTTGTCCATGCGGCCTTCTCTATGTAGGGGAGACAACGATGGAGGTAAAAGCCCGCATAGGGAAACACAAAAGCACTATCTGAACTGGTTTAATAGATTTGCCGGTACCTAGGCATTTTCATTCAATGGGCCACACGGTTAACCAACTCAGATTTAGGGTTATTGACGATGTACCTCCCCTGAGGAGGGGCGGTAACCGTGTTGCTCAATTGAAAATGAAAGAATTAAAATGGATCTTTGAGCTGGATACCCTGTTCCCAAAAGGCATGAATTTAGAGTATGATCAGCGGGGTTGTTTACTCGGTGCCTGTTGATGTTTCTTCTTCCTTATCATCATGTAATTATTGTTTTTATATTTTGTTTTTAATATCACTTTGATTTATCTAGATGGATGACTATCAATCTTTTTGGATGGCATGTGTGGCGGGATAATTGCATAAAACCTGATAAATATAAATGTGACCCTGTAAGAGGTCAATATTCGGTAATGTATGGGGGTAAGGTAGTATTGATACTGGATAAGGTCCATTATAGCATTCCAGTGGTTGACTTTTCTATGTTTTTATTAATATGGGTACCACTCAATGCTTTTCCTTATTACATATGATTTCATTAGAGTTTCAAGGGCTGCTATGTTTTGACCCTTAAAGGTGCAATAAATAGGTTGACTGTATTAGGTAATATGAGTTTATGTAATTTTCCCATAGTAGTTAACGATATCTGTTTCTGTGATACAGTTTATACTATATCCTAGCAATCAATGAGTCCTATATGTGATAGTTCTATGTTTTTACAACACCATAGATGGGTTATGTATTGTAACAACTGAGAAAATTACCCAATTTATATGTTTATTCTGCATTAGTTGTTAGAAATATATATGAGGTATTGTGTACTGTTTCTGTGAAAACCCGATCATAATAACATTTTCTTGCCCACACTGGCTATGCAATATAGTAGGTATGGGGACTGATAACTGAATTCCCGCATATTGGCTGTAGTATTTACTCCTGTATATAATAATATGAAGAATCTCGGCATCCAGCTTGTAATAAACAGACTCGCAGCGTGATGACGTAGTGACGCGGACGCCGTCAGCCGGAACAGGCTGATAATGTTGCGAGAGGAGTGACAAGAGTGAGAACCAATCAAGGACGGACGCCGGCGCATGCGCAGAAACTTTCCGGAAATGCATGGTTCCGATTGGTGCGTGACCGGGGTGACGTGCAGTCACCATGACGATCGGGGATGCTTGGTGATGACCGGCTACACTATGCGGACAGCGTTATCAGTAAAATCTGGACTATACATGACCCGATGTACAGGTTGATGATGTGATAACATTGATTCATGTGCCATTAGTATGCTACTATAGGATTAGTTGATCTATGTCTAGAAATTAGGTGATTTTTAACTTTGTTTATTTCTATGCTGCCCACTGATTGGCTGTTTGCCAGTGGAGGTGGAGTTTTGTATTATATAACACATGGTGTATTTGTGTAGTATGTGCACTTGAAAAAGGTTCTGTAACCGAAACGTTGTGCTGTGGTGGATGGAATAAAACTTTGAAGAATTAAGCTACCAGCTGGTGAGGCGCTGTTCTTCTATTTTTATAACCCTGGACACCCTGGACACTTTGGACACCCTGGATACCCTGGACACCCTGGACACCTTGGACACTTTGGACACCCTGGACACCCTGGACACCTTGACACCCTGGACACTTGGACACCCTTGGACACTCTTGGACACCTGGACACTTTGGACACTTGGACACCTGGACACTTTGGACACTTGACACCTGGACACCTGACACTTGGACACTGGACACCTGACACCTGAACCCTGGACACTACCCCTGGACACCCTGGACACTTTGAACCCTGACACTTTGGACACCCGGACACCTGACACCTGAACCCGACACCTGGACACTGACACTGACACTGACACCTGACACTTGGACACCCTGACACTTGGACCCCTGGACACTTGGACACTGACACTGACACCTGGAACCCTGGCACTTTGGACACTGACACTTTGGACACGGACACCTGGACACCCTGACACTTTGACACCTGGCATTTGGACACCCTGGACACTGAACCTGACACTGGACACTTGGACACCGGCAGAACCCTGGAACTTTGACCCCTGGACCTGGACACCGGGACACTTGAACGACCGGACACTTGGACACCCTGGACACTACAACCCTGACACTGACATTGACACCCTGAACCCTGACACTGGAACTGACACTTGACACTTTGACACCTGGACATTTGGACACCGGACACCCTGACACGGACACCGACACTGGACACTTTGACACCTGGACCCCGACACTTGACACGAACCTGGACACTTGACACCTGACACGACACCCTGGACACTGACACTTTGGACACCTGGACACCTGGACACCGACACTTTGACACTGACACCCTGGACACTGGACACCCTGACACCTGACACCTGGACACGGGACACTTTGGACACCCTGGGACACCTGACACTTTGGACACTTGGACACCCTGACACCAGACACTGGACACTTGGACACCTGGACACGGACACTGGACACGACTGGACACCCTGGACACCCTGACACCTGAAACCTGACACTTGGACACTGGACACTTTGACCCAGGACACCCTGGACACCTGGACACGGCACCCTGACACCCTGACTTGGACACCTAACATGGACCTTTGGACACCCTGGACACCTGGACACTGGACACCCTGACCCTGGACACTTGGACACCCTGGACACCCTGGACACTTGGACACCTGACACTTGGACAACTGACACTCATGGACACCTGGACACTGACACTGGACACCTGACACTGGACACTTTGGACACCCTGACACCTGGACACCTGGACACTTTGACCTTGGACACTGATGACACTGGTTGACACCCTGGACACTTGACACTTTGGACACCCTGGACACCCTGACACTGGACACCTTGGACACCTGGACACCCTGGACACTGACCCTGGACACCCTGGACACCCTGGACACTTGACGGACACCCTGGACCTTGGACACTACACTGGACACCCTGGACACTTTGGAACCTGGACACCTGGACACCTGACTGCACCGGACAGACTATGACCTGCACTGACACTGCGAACGAACTTGCTGACTGAACTGACCTGGAATGACACCTGATGACCTGATTGACCCGACACTGGACTCCTGACCTGACCTGGACACTCACTGACACCCTGACACTGGACCCTGGACACTTTGACTGACACCGACACCTAACTTGACACGACACTGAAACAACTGACACGACACTGACACTTGACACTTGACACCTGACACGGAACTGACCTGACACTGGACACTTGGACACTTGACACTTTGGACACCCTGGACACTCCTGGACACTGACACCCTGGACACCTGGACACTCATTGGACACCTGACACTGGACACTGGACACTTGGACACTGACACTGGACACTGGACACTTTGACACACCTGGACACTTTGACACCACCTGGACACTACTTGACACTGGACACCCTGACACCCTGGAACTTTGGACACCCTGGACACTGGACCCTGGACACTGGACACTTGACACTTTGGACACCTGGACACCCTGACACCTGGACACTGACACCTGGACACTGGACACTGACACTTGGACACTTGGACACCCTGACACCCTGGACACCTGACACTTGGAACTGGACACCTGACACTGGACACTGGACACTTTGACACCTGAACACCTGGACACCCTGGACACTTGGACCTGGACACCCTGGACACACTTGGACACCTGACACCTGGACACACTGGACACTTGGACACTTTGGACACCCTGAACGACACTTTGGACACGTGACACCTGACACCTTGACACTGGACACCCTGGACACTGGACACCTGGACACTGGACACCTGGACACTTGGACACCTGGACATCCCTGGACCCTACACCCTGGACACTGGAACTGGACACCCTGACACTGGACACCTGGACACTTGGACACCTGGACACTGAACACCTGACACTTGGACACCCTGGACACTTGACACCTGACACTGGACAACCCTGGACACTGACACTTTGGACACCTGGACACTGAACTGGACACTGGACACCCTGGACACTTGACCCTGACACCCTGGACACCTGACACTGCTGGAACTACACTGAACCTGGACACCTGGACACTGGACATGACACCCTGGACACCCTGACCTTTGGACACCTGACACCAAACTTGACACCCTGACACTTGACACTGGACACCTGGACACTGACACTGGAACCTGAACGACACTGACACTGGCACCTGGACACTTTGGACACTGACACTGACACCTGACACCGACACTGAACCTGACACTACATTGACACTGACACTGACACCCTGACACTGGAACGACCTGGACTGACACCTGGACACTACTGGACACTGGACACTTGGACACCCTGGAACCCTGGACACTTTGGACACCTGGACACCCTGGACACTTTGGACACCCTGGACCACTTGGCCCTTTGGACACCCTGGACACTTTGGACACTTACACCTGGACACCTGGACACCCTGGACACTTTGGACACCCCTGGACACCCTGACACTTGGACACCTTGGACACCTGGACACCTTTGGACACCCTGGACACCCTGGACACCTGGACACCCTGGACACTTTGGACACTGGACACCCTGGACACCCTGGACACTTTGACACCTGGACACCCTGGACACCTGGACACTGGACACTTGGACACTTGGACCTTGACACCGGACACCCTGGACCTTTGGACACCTGGACACCCTGGACACCTTGGACACCCTGGACACCGACTTGGACCTTGGACACTTTGGACACCCTGGACACTTGGACACCCTGGACACCCGAGACCTTGGACCTTTGGACACCTTGGACACCTGGAACCCTTGGACACCTGGACACTTGGACACGGACACTTTGCGGACACTTGACCCTGGACACCCTGGACACTTTGGACACTTTGGACACCCTGGACACCCTGGACACTTTGGACACTGGACACCTGGACACTTTGGACACTTGCACCTGGACACTTTGGACACCCTGGACCTGACACCTGGACACCCTTGGACCTTGGACACCTTGGACACTTTGAACCCTGGACACTCGACACCTGGACACTTTGGACACTTACTGGAACCTACCCTGGACACTTTGGACACCCTGGACACCCTGGACACTTGGACTGAACCCTGGACACCCTGGACACTTTGGAACACTTGGACACCCTGGACACTGGCACCTTGGACACTTGGACACTGACTTGGACACCCTGGACCCGCACTTGGACACCTTGGAAAACCTGACACTGGACCCTGGACACCCTGGACACTTTGGACACCTTGGACTTTGCACCGACCTGGACACCTGGACACTTTGGAACAACCTGGACACCCTGGACACTTTGGACACCTTGGCACCCGGACACTTTGGCACCTTGGACCTGACCCTGGACACTTGGAACCTGGACACTTTGGACACCCTGGACACCCTGGACACTTTGGACACCCTGGACACCCTGGACACTGGACACCTTTGGACTAACCCTGGACACCCTGGACACTTTGGACACCTGGACACCTTTGCACGCTGCACACCCTGGACACTCTTGGACACCCTTGGACACTTTGGACCCTGAACCCTGGACACCTTGACACCTTGGAACTTTGACACCTGGACCCTTGGACCCTGGACACTTTGACTGGACACCTGGACACCTGGACACTTGGACATTGGACACCCTGGACACTTTGGACACTGGACACCTGGACACTGGACACTTGGACACTTTGACCCGGAACACCTTTGGAACTTTGGACACCCTGGACACTTGGACACCTGGACCTTGGACACTTGGACACTTTGGACTGACACCTGGACCACTGGACACCTGGACACCCTGGACACTTTGGACACTTTGGACACCTGGACACCCTTGGACACTTTGGACACTTTGGACACTGGAACCCTGGACCCCTGGACACCTGGACACTTTGGACACTGGACACCCTGGACACTTGGACACCCTGGACACCCACGGAACGACCCTGGACACTTGGACCCCTGGACACCCATGGACACTGGACACCCTGGACACCCTGGACACTTGGACACTTTGGACACTTGGACACTGGACACTTTGGACACTTGGACACCTGGACACTTGGACACCTGGACACCCTGACACCTGGACACTTTGGACACTGGACACTTTGGACCCCTGGACCACCTGGACACTGGACACCTTGGACACCTGGACACTTGGACACCCTGGACACTTGGACACCCTGGACACCCTGGACACTTGGACACTTTGGACACCTGACACTTGGACACCTGGACACCCTGGACACTTTGGACACTGGACACTGGACACCCTGGAACGACACCTGGACACCCTGGACACTTGGACACTTTGGACACTGGACACCCTGGACACCTGACACCTGGACTTGCACCTTGACACCTGGACACTTTGGACACCCTGGACACTTTGGACACTTGGACACTAACCTTGGACACCCTGGACACCTGGACACTTTGGATTCCTGACCCTGGACACCTCACTGGACACTTTGACACTGGACACTGACACTTGGACACTTGACACCTGGACACACTGGACACTTTGGACACTTTGGACACCTGGACATTGGACACCTTGGACACTTTGGACCACCCTGGACACCTGGACACTTGGACACCCTGGACACCTGGAACACTGGACACTTGGACACCTGGCCTGGACACTTGGACACTTGACACCTGGACACTTTGGACACTTGACCCTGGACACCCTGGACACCCTGGACACTTTGGACACACTTGGACACACTTTGACACTTTGGACACTCTGGACACCCTGGACACTTTGGACACTTTGGACACTTTGGACACCCTGGACACCTTGGACACTTTGGAACAACCCTGGACACTTTGGACACTTTGGACACCCTGGACACCCTGGACACTTTGGACACCTGGACACCCTGGACTACTTTGGACACTTTGGACACCTGGACACCTTGGACACTTTGGACACTGGACACTTGGGAAACACCTTGGACACCTGGACACCCTGGACACTTTGGACACCCTGGACACCCTGGACACCTGGACACTTTGGACACCTGGACACTTGGACACCCTGGACACTTTGGACACTTTGGACACCCTGGCACCCTGGACACACCTTGGACACCTTGGACACTTTGGACACTTTGGACACCTTGGACCCCTTTGGACACCTTGGACACTTTGGACACTTTGGACACCCTGGACACCCTGGACACTTTGGACACCCTTGGACACCCTGGACACCCTGGACACTTTGGACACCCTGGACACCCTGGACCACCCTGGACACCTGGACACCCTGGACACCCTTGGACACCCTGGACACCCTGGACACCCTGGACACTCTGGACACTCTGGACACCTTGGACACCTTGGACACTTTGGACACTTTGGACACTTTGGACACTTGGACACCCTGGACACCCTGGAACCCTGGACACTTTGGACCCTGGACACCTGACACCTGGACACTTGGACACTTTGGACCGACACTCTGGACACCCTGGACACCTACCTTGGACACTTGGACACTTGACACTTTGACACCCTGGACACCCTGGACCCCTGGACACCTGGACACCTTGGACACCTGGACACTTGGACACTTTGACACCTGGACACCCTGGACACGGACACCCTGGACACTTGGACACTTGGACACCCGGACCCCTGACACTCTGGACACTCTGGACACCCTGGACACCCTGGACACCTGGACACCACACCTGGACACCTGGACACCTTGGACACCCTGGACACCTGGACACTTGGAACATACCTGGACACCTTGGACACTTTGGACACTTTGGACACTTGGACACCCTGGACACCTGGACACCCTGGACACCTGGACACTTGGACACTTGGACACCCTGGACACCTGGACACTGGACACCTGGACACTTGGACACCTGGACACCTGGACACTTTGGACACTTTGGACACCTTGGACACTGGACCTGGACATACCTGGACACTTTGGACACTTGGAACCCTGGACACCTGGACACCTGGACACCTGGACACTTGGACACCCTGGACACCTGGACACTTGGACACTTTGGACACTTTGGACACACTTGGACACTTGGACACCTGGACACTTTTGGACACTTTGGACACTTTGGACACCCTGGACACACCTGGACACCTTGGACACCTTGGACACTTGGACACTTTGGACACCCTGGACACCTTGGAACTCCTTGGACACCCTGGACACCCTGGACACTGGACACCTGGACACCTGGACAACCTTGGACACTTTGACACTTTGGACACCTGGACACCTGGACACCTGACACCTTGGACACCTTGGACACTTTGACACTTGGACACTTTGGACCTTTGGACACCTTGGACACTTGGACACCCTGGACACCTGGACACCCTGGACACTCTGGACACTTTGGACACCTTGGACACCTTGGACACCTTGGACACCCTGGACACCCTGGACACCCTGGACACTCTTGGACACCTGACACTCTGGACACACTCTGGACACTTGGACACTTTGGACACTTTGGACACCTTGGACACCTTGGACACCCTGGACCGACACTTTGGACACCTGGACACCCTGGACACTGACACCTGGATCACCCTGGACACCTGGACACCTGGACACCTTGGACACTTTGGGACACCCTGGACACTCTGGACACCTGGACACTCTGGACACCTTGGACACCTTGGACACTTTGGACACCCTGGACACTTTGGACACCTGGATACCTGGACACCCTGGTACCCTGGACACCCTGGACACTTGACACTGCTGGACACCTTGGACACTTTGCACTGGACACTTGGACACTATTGGACACCCTGGACACCCTGGACACTTGGCTGGACACACCTTTTGGACACCTTGGACACTTTGGACACCTTGGACACCTTGGACACTTTGGACACCTTGGACACCTTTGGACACTTTGGACACCTTGGACACCTTGGACACACACCCTGGACACTTGCCCTTTTGGACACTTTGGACACCTTGGACACTTTGGACACCTTGGACACCTTGGACACCTTGGACACTTTGGACACCCTGGACACCTTGGACACTTTGGACACTTTGGACACCCTTGGACACCTTGGACACCTTGGACACCCTGGACACCTTGGACACCTTGGACACTTTGGACACCCTTGGACACTCTGGAACACCCTGGACACCTTGGACACTTGGACACTTGGACACCCTGGACACCCTGGACACCTGGACACTCTGGACACTCTGGACACCCTGGACACCCTGTACACCTTGGACACCTTGGACACTTTGGACACCTTGGACACTTTGGACACCCTGGACACCCTGGACACTCTGGACACCTTGGACACTTTGGACACCCTGGACACCTTGGACACTCTGGACACCCTGGACACTCTGGACACCTTGGACACCTTGGACACTTGGACACCCTGGACACCTTGGACACTTTGGACACTTTGGACACTTTGGACTTTTTGGACACCTTGGACACCTTGGATACTTTGGACACCCTGGACACCTTGGACACCTGGACACTTTGGACACCTTGGACACTCTGGACACCCTGGACACTTGGACACCTTGGACACCTTGGACACTCTGGACACCCTGGACACCTTGGACACTTTGGACACTTTGGACACTTTGGACACTTTGGACACCTTGGACACCTTGGACACCTTGGACACCTGGACACCCTGGACACTTGGACACTTTGGACACTTTGGACACTTTGGACACTTTGGACACTTTGGACACCTTGGACACCTTGGACACCTTGGACACTTTGGACACTTTGGACACTCTGGACACTCTGGACACCACGGGACACCACGGGACACCACGCGGGAACCACAGGGTCATCTCGGACACCAGGCGAGACATCATCAGGCAGGACCTCAGGACCATCTCGGACACCAGGCAGAACCTCAGGTCCATCTTAGACACCGACAGTCAGGACGTCTGGACTCCATGCTACGGACACGGCTCCAGACCGGGAACAGCAAGACACAAGCAGGAACAAGACATGGACGTTGGCACCAACACAGACAAGACGGGTCCAGGGACACAGACATCAGCTTTCCCCGAACTGGTAGCAGGCAGAACAGGAGCTGTAGACAAGGCAGACCAGGAGCAGCATGTTGGACCAAACACACAGGGCTAGGTTAAGAAACCTAATGCGAGGCTCTGACGCCGCCCAACAGGGAAGAGGAACTTTAAATAGGAGCTGACCCTCAGCTATAGGCTGGGGACAGCAATTCAAGCGCACACCCTCCATCTTACAAAACTGGGGAAGGTGTGGTGGCGCGCACCCTAGGCACAGTCAGAACCCATACAGCATAGCCAGCACAGGAACCGATGCCCAGAGCACCTGGCAGCGGCTGCAAGCCTAGACACAAGTGGAAAGTCATGCACCAGCTGCAGAGGACCTCACAACCCACGGATAGCTTCCACAGCAGGAGCCAGGGTCCACACATGGAAGGTAAACAGCGGAGCACTGACAATACAACACATGTGCGGCTACGCAGCGGAGCTGGGAACTGAGCAGAATCCTATCCAGGTAACATACTACAGTCTCCCAGCTGGTCAGGGGGGAAGGAGCATTGGGAGAAAACGCAGTAACGCCGAGGGAACCAAGATACCAGACCACCGGCGTTACAGGATCCCTTTAATACCAACTTTGTATTCTCACCTGGTACTAAGCCCGAATTTCATGGTGGCATGCCAAATTAGATATGGCCACTATGAATTTCTAGTAAACAATACAAAGAAACAACACAGAGAAAAAAAATTATTAAATAAAACAAAACATTTATCTTTATTAGTAGTGATGAGCGAGTACTAAAATGCTCGGGTGCTCGAAGCTCGGGCCGAGTAACGAGCCCAATGTTATCCTATGGGAGACACGAGTATTTTTATGAAATGACTGCCGGCTGCCTGGAAAAACCCTAAAAATGTCACAAAAGTCTCAGAAGAGTGCTGAAATGACATGGCAACACCATGGGGAAGACCCTGGAAGCATTTCTCACTCAAAAGTCACAGCTGTGAACAATCTTGTCCGAGTTTCACGCCAATTTTACGGAGTCTCCAGAAAACCTTCCAAAATGACACCAAAATGAATATTTATGGTGGAAATGTTAAGGGCATATACCCAATAGTGAGATACAGCTGGTGTATGTCACTTTTTGTGATTACATGAAAGATTTTACGTGAAAACATTGTGCGGCACTCCGATGACCCTGACAAGAGACGTACATGAAGCCCTGTCTAGAAATAATGTGCCCATTTTGAGGAACTAGGTCTATTGTAGTATCTTCCATTGCAAGGGCAGTCCAAAATTGGGAGGTTCACCAATGCCCCTGGATACAGACATGCAGGATGGCCTGTAAACAAGAACTGGGTGTATTGTAGTATAGCCCTTTGGCCAGGGCAGCCAAAAATTGGGAGGTTCAACAATGACCCATGCATACAGACATGTAGTAGGGCCTGTAACCCTCAAGTGGGTGTATTGTAGTATAGCCCTTTGGTCAGGGCAGCCAAAAATTGGGAGGTTCCTCTTTGTCCCTGGATAGAGACGTGCAGGAGGGCCTGTAACCCTCAACTGGGTGTATTGTAGCATAGCCCTCTGGCCAGGGCAGCCAAAAATTGGAATGTTCAACAATGAGCCATGCATACAGACATGTAGTAGGGCCTGTAACCCTCAAGTGGGTGTGTGGCACCCTGGCACCTGTTGGGCACCACAGAAATCCTTAGAGCACAAATGGAATAAGTAACAGCAAAGCAAACCCACAACACAACAACACTTAGAACACCTGGTTTCACCCCGAGCCTCTAGGGGAGCTCCACTGGTGACTTTAAACCAGTTCCCCCTATAAAAAGAGTCTTGGAGGGTGGTAGACGCTACAAGAGCTGCCAGCCTGTGTGAAACCTCCACCTTATGAGGGACACACTAGGCCCAACCAGCCTGTTAGCAAGTGGAGGTCCCTGCAACTGGGACAAGAGGAAGAAGGAGCATCACCTCTCAGGGACACCAGAGTGATTACAACTCTCTCCCTTAATAACCGGTTACTGGAACCGAAGCTGTGGAAGCTACAAAGCCACCGCAGAGAACCAGCACCCTTCACAGGGAGTCTAGCCCCCTGTTCCACCTGTCGCACCTACCAACGAGAGCCCAGGGAAGAAAGTAGAATTATCATCACCCTTTTACAGTGCCCTCAGTGCTGATAATCAGGTGAAATCCGTTCTATTGAACAAACTGCCCGGTCCGGAAGGATTCCACATCCACCCGACCTTAACACCAGAACTAGAGAAAGGAAGCCTAACACTGCTTGCTGTGAAACTCCAGAAGTGCCAACTTCACTATCCCGGTCCGAGTGTACCTGACTACCAACCAGTAAAGGTACCTAAAAGAGACTCTGTGTGGTTGTACGTTACTCCTGGATTCAGCGTGCAGCATCCCGCAGCTGCCTCACAACATCTTGCGCAGCTCCCGGCTTCGGGGACTCCCGCTCATCCTGTGGGGAGCGTTCCATCTCGCTGTATAACATCCCCCGGAGACCCGAACAGCGCTGGTAAAGTTACCAGAACACCCGCAGGTGGCGTCACGAAGACAAATCACCCCCACTGTTCCGCCATTCCCCTATTGATCTGGACCACCGGGCCTACACCACCGCAGGCGCGGTTCCGTGACTGGAGGAGAGACAACGCCTGCTACGTGTACCCCCCGGCTACGGTGAGTCAGGTGTATTGTAGTATAGCCCTTTGGCCAGGGCAGCCAAAAATTGGAAGGTTCAACAATGAGCCATGCATACAGACATGTAGTAGGGCCTGTAACCCTCAAGTGGGTGTATTTTAGCCTAGGCCTTTGGCCAGGGCAGCCAAAAATTGTGAGGTTCCTCTTTGTCCCTGGATAGAGACGTGCAGGAGGGCCTGTAAAAAAGAACTGGGTGTATTGTAGTATATCCCTTTGGCCAGGGCAGCCAAAAATTGGGAGGCTCCTCATTGTCCCTGGATAGAGACGTGCAGGAGGGCCTGTAAAGAACTGGGTGTATTGTAGTATAGGCCTTTGGCCAGGGCAGCCAAAAATTGGGAGGTTCAACAATGACCCATGCATACAGACATGTAGTAGGGCCTGTAACCCTCAAGTAGGTGTATTGTAGTATAGCCCTTTGGCCAGGGCAGCCAAAAATTGGGAGGCTCCACATTGTCCCTGGATAGAGACGTGCAGGAGGGCCTGTAAAGAAGAACTGGGTGTATTGTAGTATAGGCCTTTGGCCAGGGCAGCCAAAAATTGGGAGGTTCAACAATGACCCATGCATACAGACATGTAGTAGGGCATGTAACCCTCAAGTGGGTGTATTGTAGTATAGCCCTTTGGCCAGGCAGCCAAAAATTGGGAGGTTCAACAATGACCCATGCATACAGACATGTAGTAGGGCCTGTAACCCTGAAGTGGGTGTATTGTAGTATAGCCCTTTGGTCAGGGCAGCCAAAAATTGGGAGGCTCCTCTTTGTCCCTGGCTAGAGACGTGCAGGAGGGCCTGTAACCCTCAATGGGTGTATTGTAGTATAGCCCTCTGGCCAGGGCAGCCAAAAATTGGAATGTTCAACAATGAGCCATGCATACAGACATGTAGTAGGGCATGTAACCCTCAAGTGGGTGTATTGTAGTATAGCCCTTTGGCCAGGGCAGCCAAAAATTGGGAGGCTCCTCATTGTCCCTGGATAGAGACGTGCAGGAGGGCCTGTAAAGAAGAACTGGGTGTATTGTAGTATAGGCCTTTGGCCAGGGCAGCCAAAAATTGGAAGGTTCAACAATGAGCCATGCATACAGACATGTAGTAGGGCCTGTAACCCTCAAGTGGGTGTATTGTAGTATAGCCCTTTGGTCAGGGCAGCCAAAAATTGGAAGGTTCAACAATGAGCCATGCATACAGACATGTAGTAGGGCCTGTAACCCTCAAGTGGGTGTATTGTAGTATAGCCCTTTGGCCAGGGCAGCCAAAAATTGGAAGGTTCAACAATGACCCATGCTTACAGACATGTAGTAGGGCCTGTAACCCTCAAGTGGGTGTATTGTAGTATAGGCCTTTGGCCAGGGCAGCCAAAAATTGGGAGGTTCAACAATGACCCATGCATGCAGACATGTAGTAGGGCCTGTAACCCTCAAGTGGGTGTATTGTAGTATAGCCCTTTGGTCAGGGCAGCCAAAAATTGGGAGGCTCCTCTTTGTCCCTGGATAGAGACGTGCAGGAGGGCCTGTAACCCTCAAGTGGGTGTATTGTAGTATAGCCCTTTGGTCAGGGCAGCCAAAAATTGGGAGGCTCCTCTTTGTCCCTGGATAGAGACGTGCAGGAGGGCCTGTAACCCTCAAGTGGGTGTATTGTAGTATAGCCCTTTGGTCAGGGCAGCCAAAAATTGGGAGGCTCCTCTTTGTCCCTGGATAGAGACGTGCAGGAGGGCCTGTAACCCTCAAGTGGGTGTATTGTAGTATAGCCCTTTGGCCAGGGCAGCCAAAAATTGTGAGGTTCCTCTTTGTCCCTGGATAGAGACGTGCAGGAGGGCCTGTAAAAAAGAACTGGGTGTATTGTAGTATATCCCTTTGGCCAGGGCAGCCAAAAATTGGGAGGCTCCTCATTGTCCCTGGATAGAGACGTGCAGGAGGGCCTGTAAAGAACTGGGTGTATTGTAGTATAGGCCTTTGGCCAGGGCAGCCAAAAATTGGGAGGTTCAACAATGACCCATGCATACAGACATGTAGTAGGGCCTGTAACCCTCAAGTAGGTGTATTGTAGTATAGCCCTTTGGCCAGGGCAGCCAAAAATTGGGAGGCTCCACATTGTCCCTGGATAGAGACGTGCAGGAGGGCCTGTAAAGAAGAACTGGGTGTATTGTAGTATAGGCCTTTGGCCAGGGCAGCCAAAAATTGGGGAGGTTCAACAATGACCCATGCATACAGACATGTAGTAGGGCATGTAACCCTCAAGTGGGTGTATTGTAGTATAGCCCTTGGCCAGGGCAGCCAAAAATTGGGAGGTTCAACAATGACCCATGCATACAGACATGTAGTAGGGCCTGTAACCCTGAAGTGGGTGTATTGTAGTATAGCCCTTTGGTCAGGGCAGCCAAAAATTGGGAGGCTCCTCTTTGTCCCTGGCTAGAGACGTGCAGGAGGGCCTGTAACCCTCAAGTGGGTGTATTGTAGTATAGCCCTCTGGCCAGGGCAGCCAAAAATTGGAATGTTCAACAATGAGCCATGCATACAGACATGTAGTAGGGCATGTAACCCTCAAGTGGGTGTATTGTAGTATAGCCCTTTGGCCAGGGCAGCCAAAAATTGGGAGGCTCCTCATTGTCCCTGGATAGAGACGTGCAGGAGGGCCTGTAAAGAAGAACTGGGTGTATTGTAGTATAGGCCTTTGGCCAGGGCAGCCAAAAATTGGAAGGTTCAACAATGAGCCATGCATACAGACATGTAGTAGGGCCTGTAACCCTCAAGTGGGTGTATTGTAGTATAGCCCTTTGGTCAGGGCAGCCAAAAATTGGAAGGTTCAACAATGAGCCATGCATACAGACATGTAGTAGGGCCTGTAACCCTCAAGTGGGTGTATTGTAGTATAGCCCTTTGGCCAGGGCAGCCAAAAATTGGAAGGTTCAACAATGACCCATGCTTACAGACATGTAGTAGGGCCTGTAACCCTCAAGTGGGTGTATTGTAGTATAGGCCTTTGGCCAGGGCAGCCAAAAATTGGGAGGTTCAACAATGACCCATGCATACAGACATGTAGTAGGGCCTGTAACCCTCAAGTGGGTGTATTGTAGTATAGCCCTTTGGTCAGGGCAGCCAAAAATTGGGAGGCTCCTCTTTGTCCCTGGATAGAGACGTGCAGGAGGGCCTGTAACCCTCAAGTGGGTGTATTGTAGTATAGCCCTTTGGTCAGGGCAGCCAAAAATTGGGAGGCTCCTCTTTGTCCCTGGATAGAGACGTGCAGGAGGGCCTGTAACCCTCAAGTGGGTGTATTGTAGTATAGCCCTTTGGTCAGGGCAGCCAAAAATTGGGAGGTTCAACAATGACCCATGGATAGAGACGTGCAGGAGGGCCTGTAACCCTCAAGTGGGTGTATTGTAGTATAGCCCTTTGGTCAGGGCAGCCAAAAATTGGAGGTTCAACAATGACCCATGCATACAGACATGTAGTATGGCCTGTAACCCTCAAGTGGGTGTATTGTAGTATAGCCCTTTGGTCAGGGCAGCCAAAAATTGGGAGGTTCAACAATGACCCATGCATACAGACATGTAGTATGGCCTGTAACCCTCAAGTGGGTGTATTGTAGTATAGCCCTTTGGTCAGGGCAGCCAAAAATTGGAAGGTTCAACAATGAGCCATGCATACAGACATGTAGTAGGGCCTGTAACCCTCAAGTGGGTGTATTGTAGTATAGCCCTTTGGCCAGGGCAGCCAAAAATTGGGAAGGTTCAACATGAGCCATGCATACAGACATGTAGTAGGGCCTGTAACCCTCAAGTGGGTGTATTGTAGTATAGCCCTTTGGCCAGGGCAGCCAAAAATTGGGAGGCTCCTCATTGTCCCTGGATAGAGACGTGCAGGAGGGCCTGTAACCCTCAAGTGGGTGTATTGTAGTATAGCCCTTTGGTCAGGGCAGCCAAAAATTGGGAGTTCAAATGACCCATGCATACAGACATGTAGTAGGGCCTGTGACCCTCAAGTGGGTGTATTGTAGTATAGCCCTTTGGCCAGGGCAGCCAAAAATTGGGAGGCTCCACATTGTCCCTGATAGAGACGTGCAGGAGGGCCTGTAACCCTCAAGTGGGTGTATTGTAGTATAGCCCTTGGCCAGGGCAGCCAAAAATTGGAAGGTTCAACAATGAGCCATGCATACAGACATGTAGTAGGGCCTGTAACCCTCAAGTGGGTGTATTGTAGTATAGCCCTTTGGTCAGGGCAGCCAAAAATTGGGAGACTCCTCTTTGTCCCTGGATAGAGACGTGCAGGAGGGCCTGTAACCCTCAAGTGGGTGTATTGTAGTATAGCCCTTTGGTCAGGGCAGCCAAAAATTGGGAGGTTCAACAATGACCCATGCATACTGACATGTAGTATGGCCTGTAACCCTCAAGTGGGTGTATTGTAGTATAGCCCTTTGGTCAGGGCAGCCAAAAATTGGAGGTTCAACAATGAGCCATGCATACAGACATGTAGTAGGGCCTGTAACCCTCAAGTGGGTGTATTGTAGTATAGCCCTTTGGCCAGGGCAGCCAAAAATTGGGAGGCTCCTCATTGTCCCTGGATAGAGACGTGCAGGAGGCCTGTAAAGAAGAACTGGGTGTATTGTAGTATGGGCCTTTGGCCAGGGCAGCCAAAAATTGGGAGGTTCAACAATGACCCATGCATACAGACATGTAGTATGGCCTGTAACCCTCAAGTGGGTGTATTGTAGTATAGCCCTTTGGTCAGGGCAGCCAAAAATTGGGAGGTTCAACAATGACCCATGCATACAGACATGTAGTATGGCCTGTAACCCTCAAGTGGGTGTATTGTAGTATAGCCCTTTGGTCAGGGCAGCCAAAAATTGGAAGGTTCAACAATGAGCCATGCATACAGACATGTAGTAGGGCCTGTAACCCTCAAGTGGGTGTATTGTAGTATAGCCCTTTGGCCAGGGCAGCCAAAAATTGGAAGGTTCAACAATGAGCCATGCATACAGACATGTAGTAGGGCCTGTAACCCTCAAGTGGGTGTATTGTAGTATAGCCCTTTGGCCAGGGCAGCCAAAAATTGGGAGGCTCCTCATTGTCCCTGGATAGAGACGTGCAGGAGGGCCTGTAACCCTCAAGTGGGTGTATTGTAGTATAGCCCTTTGGTCAGGGCAGCCAAAAATTGGGAGGTTCAACAATGACCCATGCATACAGACATGTAGTAGGGCCTGTAACCCTCAAGTGGGTGTATTGTAGTATAGCCCTTTGGTCAGGGCAGCCAAAAATTGGGAGGCTCCTCTTTGTCCCTGGATAGAGACGTGCAGGAGGGCCTCAAAACATTTTTTCCCATTGAAAAGGAGCGGGTCTCCTGTCGTTGTAATGCCCATTCTAAAAGAATGGGCGAAAAAATTTACCACTGCGGGTATACCTCAAACAACAGCCTAACTATTGTAACGGTCATCATGGTGTCACATGAGGAGAAGGAGGAGCAGTCCAGCGATTAGCCAAAGTCCGGACGTGTGTACCCCTGGGTGAGTGGAGGTACATGTCAAATTCAAATAACAAAATTTTAATTCAGTTGTCATTTGCTGGTGGTGTGGTGAAGTCTGGCCCAATCCAACCCTTGTTCATCTTGATCAGAGTCAGCCTGTCCGCATTTTCAGTTGACAGGCGGGTGCGTTTATCAGTGATGATTCCACCTGCAGCACTGAAAACATGCTCTGATAAAACGCTAGCGGCAGGGCAGGCCAGGACTTCCAAGGCGTAGAGAGCCAATTCATGCCACGTGTCGAGCTTGGAGACCCAATAATTGAAAGGCACAGAGGAATCTCGCAGTACAGTTGTTCGATCTGCAAGGTACTCCTTCAGCATCTGCCCAAACTTAGCATTTCTGGTGGCACTACCCCGCACCTCAGGGGCTGTGGTACGTGAGGGCTGAGAAAACTGTCCCACATCGTAAAGACAGTTCCCCTGCCTCTGGCGGATTGGACTTGTGCCCCTCTCGGCCGTACGCCTTGGTTGTCCACCGAATCCTGACCTATGCCGCTAGCGTTTTGTGAGGGGAATGATTTGACAACTTCCGTGACTATAGCCCTGTGGAACTGCTGCATTTTGGCTGACCTCTCTGCCTCAGGAATGAGAGACATAAAGTTCTCCTTGTAGCGTGGGTCTAAGAGTGTTGCCAACCAGTACTGATTGTCGGCCAAGATGTTCTGAACGCGAGGGTCACGAGACAGGCAGCTTACCATAAAGTCAGCCATGTGCGCCAGACTCTTAACAGCCATCACTTCAGTATCCAGACCAACACGATGACTGAACATGCTGTCCTGCTCCTCTTCCTCCTCCTCCACCTCCTCAACTCCCGTCCTCTGGCCATGCCACGCTGAATCGAGGGTATGAATGGTGTGCATGTCATATCCCCAATTTGGCCTGAGAGTTGCTCCATGTCTTCATCCTCCTCCTCCTCCTCGTCATAGTCCTCCACTACACGTTGTGATGACATGAGGCTGGGCTGTGTGTTTTCACCCACACCCACTACAGTTTCTTGCTTTAAGTCATCTTGCTCGGCCTGCAATGCATCCTCTTTGATTTTCAGCAGAGACCGTTTTAGAAGGCAGAGTAGTGGTATGGTGACGCTAATAATGGCGTCATCGCCGCTCACCATCTTGGTGGAGTCCTCAAAGTTTTGGAGGACGGTGCATAGGTCCGACATCCATCTCCACTCCTCAGGTGTTATGTGTGGAGTTTGACCTATTTCCCGACGGCTTAGGTGATGCAGGTAGTCCACAACTGCCCTCTTCTGCTCACATATCCTGACCAACATGTGCAGAGTTGAATTCCAACGCGTGGGGACATCACACACCAGTCTGTGGGCCGGAAGACGCAAACGGCGCTGAAAGCTGGCAAGGCCGGCTGAAGCAGCAGGTGACTTGCGAAAATGTGCAGACAGACGCCGAACTTTTACCAGCAGGTCAGACACCTCCGGGTATGACTTCACAAACCTCTGAACCACCAGGTTTAGCACATGGGCCACGCATGGAACATGCGTCAGCTGCCCTCGCCTCAAAGCTGCCACCAGGTTCCGGCCATTGTCACACACGACCTTTCCTGGCTTTAGGTTCAGAGGTGTGAGCCAGTGATCTGCCTGCTGTTTCAGAGCTGTCCACACCTCTTCTGCATTGTGGGGTTTGTCACCTATGCAGACTTGCAGACTAGCTTCACCACAGCCTGTTGCCGCTTTGCAGAGGCAGTGCTGCAGTGCTTCCAGCTTGGGACTGGTGTGGAGGGTACAGTGGATGAGGATGCGCAGGAGGAGGAGGCTGAAGAGCATGACATTCCGGAGCTGTAGAGTGTCGGTGAAACCCTGACAGAGGTAGGGCCTGCTATCCTTGGTGTGGGAAGGACGTGTTCCGTCCCTCGCTCAGACTGGGTCCAAGCCTCCACAATATTAATCCAGTGTGCCGTCAAGGAGATGTAGCGGCCTTGCCCACAAGCACTTGTCCACGTGTCTGTGGTTAGGTGGACTTTGGCTGAAACAGCATTGTTCAGGGCACGTGTGATGCTGTTGGACACGTGGTTATGCAATGCGGGGACGGCACATCTGGAGAAATAGTGTCGGCTGGGGACCGAGTAACGTGGGACAGCAGCCGCCATCAGGTCGCGGAATGCGTCCGTCTCCAGCAGCCGGAAAGGCAACATTTCTAGCGCTATGAGTCGCGAAATGTGATCATTCAGGACTGTGGCATGTGGGGCATTGGCAGCGTATTTGCGCCTGCGTTCAAATGTTTGCTGAATGGATAATTGAACGCTGCGCTGGGACAAGGACGTGCTTGATGGTGGTGTAAATTGTGCGTGGGCAACTTCAGGTGCAGGGCCGGAGGCTTGTTCGCGGCCAGCATGGACAGGGGATTGGCTCACATGCACAACAGGCGAAGACGTAGCAGTGACATCAGCACGCACCGCTCCTCGACTCTGTGGTACTTCCCACAAAGTCGGGTGCTTGGCTGACATGTGCCTGATCATGCTGGTGGTGGTAGGCTGCTAGTTTTCGTACCCCTGCTGATAGTGGCATGGCAGGTGTGGCAAATGGCCTTTTTAGAGTCTTCTGGAGCCAACTTAAAAAACTCCCAGACTCGGGAAGACCGAACATATGCACAGGCACCTTGAGTCGTGTTGTTGTTCCGGGGAAAGGTTGCCTGCCTTCTGCCTGCGGACGCAACCCTGCTTCGTACTGCCTGTTGGGATGCTACGCCTCCCTCCCCCTGTGCACTGCTGTCCTCGCTCTGCATATCCTCCTGCCATGTTGGGTCAGCTACTGGATCATCCACCACATCGTTTTCCTCTTCCGCACCCTGATCCTCCTCCTGACTTCCTGGCAATTGTGTCTCATCATCGTCCACCCCTTGTTCAGACACTTTGACAACGTTCCGTTCGTCATAACGTGGCTGCTCAAATATTTGGGCATCTGTACATACCATCTCCTCATCACCCACTTCAAGAGGAGGCGGCGACAGGCCAGATTCTGCGAATGGATACGTGAACAGCTCTTCCGAGTGTCCTAGTGTGGGATCAGTAATGTCCGTGGACGTGAACTCGGCCAGGTGGTAGGAAGGAGGATCAGGTTGGGAAATGTGCGGTGCAGTATCACGGCTACTGACAGTTGACCGTGTGGAAGACAGGGTGTTTGTGGAGGTGCCCATCTGACTTGAAGCATTATCCGCTATCCAAGTAACAACCTGTTGACACTGGTCTTGGTTCAACAGTGGTGTACTGCTGCGGGCCCCAAGAATTTGGGACAGGACGTGCGAGCGAGGAGATGTGGCCCTTTGTTGTTGCGAAATTAGTGCTTGCACACGACCTCGGCCTCTGCCTGCACCACCATCAAGTCCACTGACTTGTTCCTTGCCAACGCCTTTGCGCATTTTGCCTGTATAGAGCGACAACTGTCTGGTGACTGTTGAGATGACAAAAGTTAGGATTTTAGTTCCCTAACCTGTATAAAGGTATGACGTACAACAGTGTGGTGACTGTTGAGATGACAAGAGTTAGGATTTTAGTTTCCTAACCTGTATAAAGGTATGACGTACAACAGTGTGGTGACTGTTGAGATGACAAGAGTTAGGATTTTAGTTCCCTAACCTGTATAAAGGTATGACGTACAACAGTGTGGTGACTGTTGAGATGACAAGACTTAGGATTTTAGTTCCCTAACCTGTATAAAGTTATGACGTACAACAGTGTGGTGACTGTTGAGATGACAAGAGTTAGGATTTTAGTTCCCTAACCTGTATAAAGGTATGACGTACAACAGTGTAGTGACTGTTGAGATGACAAGAGGTTAGGATTTTAGTTCCCTAACCTGTATAAAGGTATGACGTACAACAGTGTGGTGACTGTTGAGATGACAAGAGTTAGGATTTTAGTTCCCTAACCTGTATTAAGGTATACGTACAACCTGTCTGGTGACTGTAATGGTTTCAAGAGAGGATTTTAGTCCCTAACCTGTATTAAGTAGTACGTACACCTGTCTGTGACTTTAATGGTTTCAGGAGAGATTTTAGTCCCTAACCTGTATTAAGGTAGTACGTACACCTGTCTGTGACTGTAATGGTTCAGGAGAGTATTTTAGTCCCTAACCTGTATTAAGGTAGTACGTACACCTGTCTGGTGACTGTTAATGGTTCAGAGAGAGATTTTAGTCCCTAACCTGTATAAGGTATACGTACACCTGTCTGGTGACTGTTAATGGTTTCAGGAGAGGAATTTTTAGTCCCTAACCTGTATTAAGGTAGTACGTACAACCTGTCTGGTGTGACTGTAATGGTTTCAGGAGAGATTTTAGTCCCCTAACCTGTATATAAGGTAGTACGTACACCTGTCTGGTGACTGTTAATGGTTCAGGAGAGGATTTTAGTCCCTAACCTGTATAAAGGTAGTACGTACAACCTGTCTGGTGACTGTTAATGGTTCAAGGAGAGGATTTTAGTCCCTAACCTGTATTAAGGTAGTGACGTACAACCTGTCTGGTGACTTAATGGTTCAGAGAGGATTTTAGTCCCTAACCTGTATTAAGGTAGTACGTACAACTGTCTGGTGACTGTTAGGTTTAAAGAGTTAGGATTTTAGTTCCCTAACCTGTATTAAAGGTAGTACGTACAACTGTCTGGTGACTGTAATGGTATCAGGAGGATTTTAGTCCCTAACCTGTATTAAGGTAGTACGTACACCTGTCTGGTGACTGTTAATGTTTCAGGAGAGGATTTTAGTCCCTAACCTGTATTAAGGTAGTACGTACACCTGTCTGGTGACTGTAATGGTTTCAGGAGACGATTTTAGTCCCTAACCTGTATTAAGGTAGTACGTACACCTGTCTGGTGACTGTAATGGTTCAGGAGTAGGATTTTAGTTCCCTAACCTGTATTAAGGTAGTACGTACACCTGTCTGTGACTGTAATGGTTTCAGAGTGGATTTTAGTCCCTAACCTGTATTAAGGTAGACGTACAACCTGTCTGGTGACTGTTGAATGGTTTCAGAGAGGATTTTAGTCCCTAACCTGTATTAAGGTAGTACGTACACCTGTCTGGTGACTGTTAATGGTTATCAGGAGAGGATTTTAGTCCCTAACCTGTATTAAGGTAGTACGTACACCTGTCTGGTGACTGTAATGGTTTCAGAGAGGATTTTAGTCCCTAACCTGTATTAAGGTAGTACGTACACCTGTCTGGTGACTGTAATGGTTTCAGAGAGATTTTAGTCCCTAACCTGTATAAGGTATACGTACACCTGTTGGTGACTGTAATTTCAGAGAGGATTTTAGTCCCTAACCTGTATAAGGTATACGTACACCTGTCTGGTGACTGTAATGTTTCAGAGAGATTTTAGTCCCTAACCTGTATTAAGGTAGTACGTACACGTTGGTGACTGTATGGTTTCAGGAGAGGATTTTAGTCCCTAACCTGTATTAAGTAGACGTACACCTGTCTGGTGACTTAATGTTCAGAGAGATTTTAGTCCCTAACCTGTATAAGGTAGTACGTACACCTTCTGGTGACTTAATGGTTTCAGGAGAGGATTTAGTCCCTAACCTGTATTAAGGTAGTACGTACACCTGTCTGGTGACTGTAATGGTTTCAGGAGAGATTTTAGTCCCTAACCTGTATTAAGGTAGTACGTACACCTGTCTGGTGACTGTAATGGTTTCAGAGAGATTTTAGTCCCTAACCTGTATTAAGGTAGACGTACACCTGTCTGGTGACTGTAATGGTTTCAGGAGAGGATTTTAGTCCCTAACCTGTATTAAGGTAGTACTTTACACCTGTCTGGTGACTGTAATGGTTTCAGGAGAGGATTTTAGTCCCTAACCTGTATTAAGGTAGTACGTACACCTGTTCTGGTGACTGTAATGGTTTCAGGAGAGATTTTAGTCCCTAACCTGTATTAAGGTAGTACGTACACCTGTCTGGTGACTTTAATGGTTTCAGGAGAGGATTTTAGTCCCTAACCTGTATTAAGGTAGTACGTACACCTGTCTGGTGACTGTAATGGTTTCAGGAGACGATTTTAGTCCCTAACCTGTATTAAGGTAGTACGTACACCTGTCTGGTGACTGTAATGGTTTCAGGAGACGATTTTAGTCCCTAACCTGTATTAAGGTAGTACGTACACCTGTCTGGTGACTGTAATGGTTTCAGGAGAGGATTTTAGTCCCTAACCTGTATTAAGGTAGTACGTACACCTGTCTGGTGACTGTAATGGTTTCAGGAGACGACTTTAGTCCCTAACCTGTATTAAGGTAGTACGTACACCTGTCTGGTGACTTTAATGGTTTCAGGAGAGGATTTTAGTCCCTAACCTGTATTAAGGTAGTACGTACACCTGTCTGGTGACTGTAATGGTTTCAGGAGAGGATTTTAGTCCCTAACCTGTATTAAGGTAGTACGTACACCTGTCTGGTGACTTAATGGTTTCAGGAGAGGATTTTAGTCCCTAACCTGTATTAAGGTAGTACGTACACCTGTCTGGTGACTGTAATGGTTTCAGGAGAGATTTTAGTCCCTAACCTGTATTAAGGTAGTACGTACACCTGTCTGGTGACTGTAATGGTTTCAGGAGACGATTTTAGTCCCTAACCTGTATTAAGGTAGTACGTACACCTGTCTGGTGACTGTAATGGTTTCAGGAGACGATTTTAGTCCCTAACCTGTATTAAGGTAGTACGTACACCTGTCTGGTGACTGTAATGGTTTCAGGAGAGATTTTAGTCCCTAACCTGTATTAAGGTAGTACGTACACCTGTCTGGTGACTTTAATGGTTTCAGGAGAGGATTTTAGTCCCTAACCTGTATTAAGGTAGTACGTACACCTGTCTGGTGACTGTAATGGTTTCAGGAGACGATTTTAGTCCCTAACCTGTATTAAGGTAGTACGTACACCTGTCTGGTGACTGTAATGGTTTCAGGAGAGGATTTTAGTCCCTAACCTGTATTAAGGTAGTACGTACACCTGTCTGGTGACTGTAATGGTTTCAGGAGACGATTTTAGTCCCTAACCTGTATTAAGGTAGTACGTACACCTGTCTGGTGACTGTAATGGTTTCAGGAGACGATTTTAGTCCCTAACCTGTATTAAGGTAGTACGTACACCTGTCTGGTGATCGTAATGGTTTCAGGAGACGATTTTAGTCCCTAACCTGTATTAAGGTAGTACGTACACCTGTCTGGTGACTGTAATGGTTTCAGGAGAGGATTTTAGTCCCTAACCTGTATTAAGGTAGTACGTACACCTGTCTGGTGACTTTAATGGTTTCAGGAGAGGATTTTAGTCCCTAACCTGTATTAAGGTAGTACGTACACCTGTCTGGTGACTGTAATGGTTTCAGGAGAGGATTTTAGTCCCTAACCTGTATTAAGGTAGTACGTACACCTGTCTGGTGACTTTAATGGTTTCAGGAGAGGATTTTAGTCCCTAACCTGTATTAAGGTAGTACGTACACCTGTCTGGTGACTGTAATGGTTTCAGGAGACGATTTTAGTCCCTAACCTGTATTAAGGTAGTACGTACACCTGTCTGGTTACTGTAATGGTTTCAGGAGAGGATTTTAGTCCCTAACCTGTATTAACCCCTTCCCGACCCTTGGCCCACCGTTTGGGCCATGAAAACAAGTGCCTTCCCGACCCTTGGCCCACCCCTGGGCCATGGAATGAACGGGCTCCTGCAGGCCGAGTGAGGGTCTCACTGACCTGTCACTCGGCCTGCAGGTACATGGGGAGTTGTACTACACCCCAGGGGGGGTCGATTTGCCCCCACTCCTACCCCCCCGGCTACAGGCGCGGTGATTGGCGCTCAAAAGTGAAAGTGAAAATCACCGCGCCTGTCATGTTTCCCTGCCTGCCGCTGCTCTCCCTACCCTCTGATCAGATCCCCTGTCATCCTATAATATCCCCCCTGTCCCCCACCTCTCTTTCCTGCCCCCCCCATCATCTTTCTACCCCCCTTCCCCCCCGCTTCCTGTCCCTGCCGCCCGCTTCCTGTCCCTGCCTCCCGCTTCCTCTTCCTGCCGCCCGCCCTCCTCCTGACTGCCCCCGCTTCCTCTAAGTGCCCCCCCACATCTAGTACCAGCCCCCCCACTGCCCCTTCCTGCCCCCCCCCCGATCACCGGAGCGGCGATCGCCTCTCCCACTCACCCCTCCGGCGGCCCGCTCCGTCCTGTGACTGCTGCGTCCCGCTCCTCTTCTGCTGTGAGTCCCTCCTCTTCTGCGCCGCCTCCGATCTGACTGCTCTGTGCTGGAGCTGCCAGATTACTTCTACAGCTGGATCCTCAGGATCCAGCTGTAGAAGTGATCTGACAGATCCAGCACAGTGATCTACAGTGATCACATAATGGTCACTGTAGATCACTGTGCTGGATCTGTCAGATCACTTCTACAGCTGGATCCTGAGGATCTAGGTGCAGGAAGTGATCTGACAGCTCCAGCACAGTGATCCACAGTGACCATTATGTGATCACTGTAGATCACTGTGCTGGATCTGTCAGATCACTTCTACAGCTGGATCCTGAGGATCTAGGTCCAGGAAGTGATCTGACAGCTCCAGCACAGTGATCCACAGTGACCATTATGTGATCACTGTAGATCACTGTGCTGGATCTGTCAGATCACTTTCTACAGCTGGATCCTGAGGATCTAGCTGCAGGAAGTGATCTGACAGATCCAGCACAGTGATCACATAATGGTCACTGTGGATCACTGTGCTGGATCTGTCAGATCACTTTCTACAGCTGGATCCTGAGGATCTAGCTGCAGAAAGTGATCTGACACCCCGGGCGCAGTGACCCACTATGTGCATCACTGCGCCTGGGCTGCCAGATCGCTTTCCGCAGCTCGATCCCATGCATGGGGATCGAGCTGCAGAAAGCAATCTAACAGCCCGGGCGCAGTGATGCACATAGTGGGTCACTGCGCCCAGGCTCTTAGGGCGCCTTCACACTGGCGTTCCCCTCCGCAGCGTTCTGCGGAGGGGAATCGCCATGTGTGCGCGCGCGGCCGCCAGCTCCTATCCTTAGAATGGGAGCGCACGGTGCTGCGCTTGACAGCGCAAGACCGTGCGCACCCAGTCACTCCCACATGTGATCTGTGCGCAGGCGTATGCCTGCGCACAAATCACACACTCCCGCCCGCACCAGGACGCAACATGTTGCGTCCTGGTGCGGGCAGGAGTGTGTGATTTGTGCGCAGGCGGATGCCTGCGCACAGATCACATATGGGAGTGAATGGGTGCGCACGGTCATGCGCTGTCAAGCGCAGCACCGTGCACTCCCATTCTAAAGATAGGAGCTGGCGGCCGCGGCGCACACATGGCGATTCCCCTCCGCAGCGTTCTGCGGAGGGGAACGCCAGTGTGAAGGCGCCCTTAGAACGCTGCTCTGCAGCCCGATCTCCCTGCATGGGCATCGAGCTGCAGAAAGCAATCTGACAGCCCGCACGCAGTGATGCACATAGTGGGTCAATGCGCCTGTGCTGCCAGATCGCTTTCCGCAGCTCGATCCCCATGCATGGGGATCGAGCTGCGGAAATCGATCTGGCAGGCGCAGTGATGCACATAGTGGGTCACTGCGCCCGGGGTGTCAGATCACTTTCTGCAGCTCGATCACCATGCTGGCGGATCGGGCTCCAGAGTAGCGATCTAAAAGCAAAGGCGATCGAGCGTCGTGGGACCTTCGTTGTGGACTACGTCGGAGACAATCGAACGTCGTGGGACCTTCGTTATGGACTACGTCGGAGCGATCGAGCGTCGTGGGACCTTCGTTGTGGACTACGTCGGATCTTTTTATAATAAAGATGGAGTCCGAATTGTGTCTGCGTTTTTTTTTCAAATAAAAAGATTTTTCTCTGTGTGTATTTATTGACTATTTACTGTACTAGAGATTCCTAATGGCGGGTCTAACATTGGCCCTATATTATGAATCTCGGGCTTAGTGCCAGCTGCCAATAAAAAGCTGGCATTAACCCCTTTATTACCCAGTTAGCCACCGGCACCAGGGCAACTGGAAGAGCGTGGGTACAGCGCCAGAAAATGGCGCTTCAATGAATGCGCCATTTTCTGGGGCGGCTGCGGGTCGCAGCATGGGGGGCCCAGAACGCTTGGGCCTCTCTATGCTGAGGATTCCAGCCCCCAGCTGCCTAGTTGTACCTGGCTGGACCAAAAATATGGCGGAGCCCCACGTAATTTTTTTTCTAGAATTAGTTCTAGAAATTAAAAAAAAATGGCCTTCGCTGTATTTTTGGTTCCAGCCAGGTATGACGAGGCAGCTGGGGGTGGGTGGCAGTCCATAGCTGCCAAGTTGTACCTGGCTGGACCAAAAATATGGCGGAGCCCTATGTCATTTTTTTTCTAGAAATAATTCTAGAAATAAAAAAAAAATGGGCTTCGCTGTATTTTTGGTTCCAGCCAGGTATGACGAGGCAGCTGGGGGCTGATGGCAGTCCGTAGCTGCCAAGTTGTACCTGGCTGGACCAAAAATATGGCGGAGCCCTATGTCATTTTTTTTCTAGAAATAATTCTAGAAATAAAAAAAAATAGGCTTCGCTGTATTTTTGGTTCCAGCCGGGTATGACGAGGCAGCTGGGGGCTGGTGGCAGTCCGTAGCTGCCAAGTTGTACCTGGCTGGACCAAAAATATGGCGGAGCCCTATGTCATTTTTTTTCTAGAAATAATTCTAGAAATAAAAAAAAAATAGGCTTCGCTGTATTTTTGGTTCCAGCCAGGTATGACGAGGCAGCTGGGGGCTGGCGGCAGTCCGTAGCTGTAAAGTTGTACCTGGCTGAACCAAAAATATGGCAGAGCCCATGGGTCCCCTATGCTGCGAATTGCAACTACTAGACTAGTATGTTTATTTACAAAAAGTTTCTTTATTCATTTATACGTCTCAATTTGTGAAGCACATGGTGGTTCAAAGTGCTCACTGTGCATCTAGATATGTTCCCTGGGGGGGGTCTAGTTTCCAAAATGGGGTCACTTGTGGGGAGCTCCAATGTTTAGGCACACAGGAGCTCTCCATACGCGACCTGGTGTCCGCTAACAATTCCAATAGTTGGCAAACACCAGGTTGCGTATGGAGAGCCCCTGTGTGCCTAAACATTAGAGCTCCCCCACAAGTGACCCCATTTTAGAAACTAGACCCCCCAAGGAACCTATCTAGATGCATAGTGAGCACTTTGAATCCCCAGGTGCTTCACAAACTGATCCGTAATAAGGTAAAAATACTTTTTTTCACACAAATTTTCTTTTTTAATTTGTACGGATCAATTTGTGAAGCACCTGGGGGTTCAAAGTGCTCACTATGCATCTAGATATGTTACTTGGGGGGTCTAGTTTCCAAAATGGGGTCACTTGTGGGGAGCTCTAATGTTTAGTCACACAGCGGCTCTCCATACGCAACATGGTGTCCGCTAGCAATTCCAATTGTTAGCGGACACCATGTCGCATATGGAGAGCCCCTGTGTGCCTAAACATTGGAGCTCCCCACAAGTGACCCCATTTTGGAAACTAGACCCCCCAGGGAACCTATCTAGATGGATAGTGAGCATATTGACCCCCCAGGTGCTTCACGAATTAATGGAAAAAAAATTTTTTTGTGGAAAACAAGTACTTTTTCATTTTTACAGATCAATTTGTGAAGCACCTGAGGGTTCAAAGTGCTCACTATGCATCTAGATACGTTCCCTGGGGGGGTCTAGTTTCCAAAATGGGGTCACTTGTGGGGGAGCCCCAATGTTTAGGCACACAGGGGCTCACCAAACGCAACATGGTGTCCGCTAACAATTTCGAGCTCATTTTGCATTCAAATTGTTAGCGGACACCATGTCGTGTTTGAAGAGCCCCTGTGCGTCTCTACATTGGAGCTCCCCCACAAGTG
Organism: Allobates femoralis; assembly: GCA_033576535.1. Classification (NCBI taxonomy): domain Eukaryota; kingdom Metazoa; phylum Chordata; class Amphibia; order Anura; family Aromobatidae; genus Allobates; species Allobates femoralis. Next base: position 40,266,142 of record JARQOC010000001.1, read on the forward strand.
ACCCCATTTTGGAAACTAGACCCCCCAGGGAACATATCTAGCTGCATAGTGAGCACTTTGAACCCCAAGGTGCTTCACAAATTGGTCCAATATAATGAAAAAAGAAACTTTTTGTGGAAAAAAAAGTGCTTTTTCATTTTTATGATGAATTTGTGAAGCACCTGGGGGTTGAAAGTGCTCACTATGCATCTAGATACGTTCCCTGGGGGGTCTAGTTTCCAAAATGGGGTCACTTGTTGGGGAGCCCCAATGTTTAGGCACACAGGGGCTCACCAAACGCAACATGGTGACAGCTAACAATTTGAGCTGATTTTTATTCAAATTGTTAGCGGACACCATGTCGCGTTTGGAGGGCCCCTGTGTGCCTAAATATTGGAGCTCCCCCACAAGTGACCACATTTTGGAAACTAGACCCCCCAGGGAACATATCGAGATGGGTATTGAGCATATTGAACCCCCAGGTGCTTCACAAATTAATGAAAAAAAAAGATTTTTGCGGAAAAAAAAGTACTTTTTCATTTTTACAGATCAATTTGTGAAGCACCTGGGGTTGAAAGTGCTCACTATGCATCTAGATACGTTCCTTTGGGGGTCTAGTTTCCAAAATGGGGTCACTTGTGGGGGAGCTCCAATGTGGAGACGCACAGGGGCTCTCCAAACGCAACATGGTGTCCGCTAACAATTTGAGCTCATTTTGCATTCAAATTGTTAGCGGACACCATGTTGTGTTTGGAGAGCCCCTGTGCGTCTCCACATTGGAGCTCCACCACAAGTCACCCCATTTCTGAAACTAGACCCCCAAAGGAACGTATCTAGGTGCATAGTGAGCACTTTGAACCCCCAGGTGCTTCACAAATTGATCCGCAATAATGAAAAAAGAAAATTTTTGTGGGAAAAAAAGTGCTTTTTCATTTTTATGGATGAATTTGTAAAGCACCTGGGGGTTGAAAGTGCTCACTATGCATCTAGATACGTTCCCTTGGGGGTCTAGTTTCCAAAATGGGGTCACTTGTGGGGGAGCCCCAATGTTTAGGCACACAGGGGCTCACCAAACACAACATGGTGACAGCTAACAATTTGAGCTGATTTTTATTCAAATTGTTAACGGACACCATGTCGCGTTTGGAGGGCCCCTGTGTGCCTAAATATTGGAGCTCCCCACAAGTGACCCCATTTTGGAAACTAGACCCCCCAGGGAACATATCAATATGGGTATTGAGCATATTGAACCCCCAGGTGCTTCACAAATTAATGAAAAAAAAAATTTTTGCGGAAAAAAAGTACTTTTTCATTTTTACAGATCAATTTGTGAAGCACCTAGGGGTTGACAGTGCTCACTATGCATCTAGATACGTTCCTTTGGGGGTCTAGTTTCCAAAATGGGGTCACTTGTGGGGGAGCTCCAATGTGGAGACGCACAGGGGCTCTCCAAACGCAACATGGTGTCCGCTAACAATTTGAGCTCATTTTGCATTCAAATTGTTAGCGGACACCATGTTGCGTTTGGAGAGCCCCTGTGCGTCTCCACATTAGAGCTCCACCACAAGTCACCCCATTTCTGAAACTAGACCCCCAAAGGAACGTATCTAGGTGCATAGTGAGCACTTTGAACCCCCAGGTGCTTCAAAAATTGATCCGCAATAATGAAAAAAGAAAATTTTTGTGGAAAAAAAAGTGCTTTTTCATTTTTATGGATGAATTTGTGAAGCACCTGGGGGTTGAAAGTGCTCACTATGCACCTAGATACGTTCCCTGGGGGGTCTAGTTTCCAAAATGGGGTCACTTGTGGGGGAGCCCTAATGTTTAGGCACACAGGGGCTCACCAAACACAACATGTTGACAGCTAACAATTTGAGCTGATTTTTATTCAAATTGTTAGCGGACACCATGTCGCGTTTGGAGGGCCCCTGTGTGCCTAAATATTGGAGCTCCCCCACAAGTGACCCCATTTTGGAAACTAGACCCACCAGGGAACATATCTAGATGGGTAGTGAGCATATTGAACCCCAGGTGCTTTACAAATTGATCTGTGAAAATGAAATAGTACTTTTTTTTTTTCACAAAAAGTTTCTTTTAGCCTAAATTTTTTAATTTTCACATGGCAACAGCATAAAATTCATCCTAAAATTTGTTGGCCAATTTCTCCTGAGTACACCGATACCTCATATGTGGTCATAAACCACTGTTTGGGCGCACAGCAGGGCTCAGAAGGGAAGGAGCGCAATTTCAGTTTTTGAATGTAAAATTAGCTCCAAAATTCAAATTGCGCTCCTTCACTTCTGAGCCCTGCCGTGCGCCCAAACAGTGGTTTATGACCACATATGAGGTATCGATATACTCGGGAGAATTTGCACAACTAATTTTAGGATCCATTTTATCCTGTTGCCCATATGAAAATGAAAGAATTGAGGTAAAAGAACATTTTTGATAAAAAAATTAAAATATCCATTTTTTGTTTCTACTTTGCCTTAGTTCCTGTGAAGCACCTGAAGGGTTAATAATCTTCTTGAATGTAGTTTTGAGTAGCTTGAGGGGTGCAGTTTTTGGAATGGTGTCACTTTTGGGTGTTTTCTGTCATGTACACCCCTCAAAAGGACTTCAAATGTGATGTGGTCACTAAAAAAAATGGTTTTGTAAATTTTGGTTGAAAAATGAAAAATTGCTCATGAACTTTGAACCCTTATAACGTTTTAACAAAAAAATTTTTTTTTTCCAAAATTGTGCTGATGTGAAGTAGACATGTGGGAAATATTATTTAATAACTTTTTTCTGTCACATATCTCTCTTGTTTATCAGAAAAAAAAATTAAAAATGTGAAAATTGTGAAATTTTCAAAATTTTTGCCATATTTTTGATTTTTTTCACAAATAAATACAAAAATTATCGACTTAAATTTAATACTAGCATGAAGCCCAATATGTCACGAAAAAACAATCTCAGAATCGCTAGGATCGGTTGAAGTCGTTCCCGAGTTATAACTTCATAAAGGGAGAGTGGTCAGAATTGCAAAAAAGGCCAAGGTCTTTAGGGTCAAAATAGGCTGGGTCCTGAAGGGGTTAAGGTAGTACGTACACCTGTCTGGTGACTGAAATGGTTTCAGGAGAGTATTTTAGTCCCTAACCTGTATTAAGGTAGTACGTACACCTGTCTGGTGACTTTAATGGTTTCAGGAGAGGATTTTAGTCCCTAACCTGTATTAAGGTAGTACGTACACCTGTCTGGTGACTGTAATGGTTTCAGGAGAGGATTTTAGTCCCTAACCTGTATTAAGGTAGTACGTACACCTGTCTGGTGACTTTAATGGTTTCAGGAGAGGATTTTAGTCCCTAACCTGTATTAAGGTAGTACGTACACCTGTCTGGTGACTGTAATGGTTTCAGGAGACGATTTTAGTCCCTAACCTGTATTAAGGTAGTACGTACACCTGTCTGGTGACTGTAATGGTTTCAGGAGACGATTTTAGTCCCTAACCTGTATTAAGGTAGTACGTACACCTGTCTGGTGACTGTAATGGTTTCAGGAGACGATTTTAGTCCCTAACCTGTATTAAGGTAGTACGTACACCTGTCTGGTGACTGTAATGGTTTCAGGAGAGGATTTTAGTCCCTAACCTGTATTAAGGTAGTACGTACACCTGTCTGGTGACTGTAATGGTTTCAGGAGACGATTTTAGTCCCTAACCTGTATTAAGGTAGTACGTACACCTGTCTGGTGACTTTAATGGTTTCAGGAGAGGATTTTAGTCCCTAACCTGTATTAAGGTAGTACGTACACCTGTCTGGTGACTTTAATGGTTTCAGGAGAGGATTTTAGTCCCTAACCTGTATTAAGGTAGTACGTACACCTGTCTGGTGACTTTAATGGTTTCAGGAGAGGATTTTAGTCCCTAACCTGTATTAAGGTAGTACGTACACCTGTCTGGTGACTGTAATGGTTTCAGGAGACGATTTTAGTCCCTAACCTGTATTAAGGTAGTACGTACACCTGTCTGGTGACTGTAATGGTTTCAGGAGAGGATTTTAGTCCCTAACCTGTATTAAGGTAGTACGTACACCTGTCTGGTGACTGTAATGGTTTCAGGAGACGATTTTAGTCCCTAACCTGTATTAAGGTAGTACGTACACCTGTCTGGTGACTGTAATGGTTTCAGGAGACGATTTTAGTCCCTAACCTGTATTAAGGTAGTACGTACACCTGTCTAGTGACTGTAATGGTTTCAGGAGAGGATTTTAGTCCCTAACCTGTATTAAGGTAGTACGTACACCTGTCTGGTGACTTTAATGGTTTCAGGAGAGGATTTTAGTCCCTAACCTGTATTAAGGTAGTACGTACACCTGTCTGGTGACTGTAATGGTTTCAGGAGAGGATTTTCGTCCCTAACCTGTATTAAGGTAGTAAGTACAAGAGTGTGGTGACTCTAATGGTCACAGAAAAGCTTGGATTCCAATCTGTATCACCCTGCCTATATCCTCCTAGATTAGTCCTGAGAAGGACTGTTCTGGTCACTGGAAAGCTTGGACTCCGATCTGGATCACCCTGCCTATATCCTCCTAGATTAGTCCTGAGAAGGACTGTTATGGTCAGCAGCAGTTTGCAGCCCTGCTCCGATCTACCTGTAAGGGCCGCAAATCTGTCCCTAATCAGCAGCAGACACTCTCCCTACACTCACTGTCTGGAAGGCTGTGTGCCGAGCACAGCGCGCCGGGAGTTATAAAGGCTCGGTCACGCTGTGCAGGGCGGCCAATCACTGCTATGCCACAACTAACAGGGCTGTGACATTGCAGTGGTCTGCCAGCCAATCCCTGCACGTGGGCTGGCTCTCAAAAGAGCGCCAACATGCAGAGATGACGACCACGAGCACAGCACGAGTATCGCGAGATTACTCGTGCTCGGCGAGTCGCCCGAGTACAGTGATACTCGTGCGAGTACCGAGTAGTGGTGAGCATGCTCGCTCATCACTATTTATTAGCAAAAAAATCCTCAGTCCGACGTAGTCCACAGGGAGAGCTCTGCTACATCCCTCTGTATAGACAAGCATCTGTGCAGAGTGAGAATTAGGCTGAGAGTGACAGTCAAGAGTTCAATCCAGTTAATAGCATAGCAGAACACGGCCGAAAAAAAATCTAAATTACTTACCGGTAATGGTTTTTTCTGGAGCCACGACAGTACCACCTGAGGGAGAGGACCACACATCTAAGACAGGAAACCTCTGAGATAACAAAGGCAATACCTCTCCTGCACCTCAGTTTAAGTTATAGAGACTGGAGAGGAGATCCAAAAATCATTAGTACACAACCACCACCAAAGAACTCAACAATTCATACACCCCAAATGTGACAAGCACCAAAAGTCAAAATAAGGAGGGATGCGGTAGTGCTGTCGTGACTCCGGAAAAACCCATTACCGGTAAGTAATTTAGATTTTTCCATCATCGCCATGACAGCACCACCTGAGAAATTTCAGAGAAAAGAAAACTAGGGAGGGACCACCGCTTGCAGAACCCGTCTACCAAAGGTCACCTCGTTAGTGGAAGAAAGATCGAGTCTGTAATGCTTGAAGACTGTAGAAGGAGACGACCAGGGAGCAGCCCTATAGATTAATTCTAAAGGGACATTAGCCTTCTCCGCCCAAGATGTTTCAACTGCCCTGGTAGAATGTGCAGTGATACCCTCAGGAATCTGCACCTAGCTAGCCGAATAAGCAAGAGCTATAGCCTCCAGCAACCATCTAGCTAAGGTACCCTTTGACACTGCCGTATCCTTAGAGGCCCCTTGAAAGGATACAAACAAGGTCTGAGCCTTTCTCCAGTCCTTAGATCTGTCTAAGTAGGAAATAAACGCCCTCCTGACATCTAAGGTGTGTAGAACTTCCTCCTTCTGATTAGATGGATGGGCACAGAAGGAAGGGAGCACAATCTCCTGTACCCTGTGGAAATGGTTAGCCACCTTGGGGAGATAGGAAGGGTCCAGGCGGAGGATGACCCTATCCTGCAAAATCTGGGTATAAGACCCTACTACCAACAAGGCCTGCAGGTCACTAATACGTCTGGCTGATGTCAAAGCCACCAACAGGACCACCTTCATCCTGGTGAACCTGGTGTTCTTGTAACAGCTGACAAATGTCCTGTGTGACACTCATCAGGGCCTGAGACCGAGTACCTCCCTGATGGTTCAAATATGCCTCCGACACATTGTTGTTGGAGAGAATCCTGATATGGCGCCCTTGCAGGAAAGGAAGGAAAGCAGAAACTGCCTCCCTTACTGCCTGGAGCTCCCGCATATTTGGGGACATCAGAGAGAGGCGTGAGTCCCAGGCCCCCTGTGCTGACTGGTCCCGAAGGTGGGCCCCCACCCCAGGAACTGGCATCCGTGGTAATCACGTCGGAGACCGAAAGAACCCACGGAACTCCCAGTGAGAGGTTACCCTGGACAAGCCACCACCCCAGAGAATATAACGTCGGGGGTGAGAGAACAATCTTTGTGTCCAAAGCCGACCCCTGTACGGGCTGGTGCCTGAGAACCTCCCACTGAAGAGCCCAAGAGTGTAATTGTGCCCAAGGGACTGCCGGGATACAGGACGTGAGGGAGCTCAAGAGAGATATAGCCCTCCTTAAAGTCACTTGAGGAGAATCCCACAAGCTGAAATAGATGTCAGAAGCTGCAGTTGTTTGTCTTCTGGAAGGAGGCACAGCTGAGATTGTGAATCCAGAATCATCCCCAAAAACAATTGGTGCACTGCGGGAACTACCCTGGACTTTTTCAGATTGACGATCCATCCGAGATCGTGCAGAGTAGACTGTACAACCTGAAGGTGATTGAGACACTGATCTCTGGAGTCCCCCACAATCAGAAGATCGTCCAGATACGGGATAATCAAAATATGTCGGCAACGTAGGTGAGCCATCACCTCTGCCAATAGCTTCGTAAAATTTGCGGAGCCATCGCTAGCCAGAAGGGGAGAGCCCGGTGTTGAAAATGGCAGAGGGAGCTCCCGATGTATAGGGCAAATCTGAGAAACCGTTGGTGGTGTCGGTGGATTGGGACATGGTAGTAAGCGTCCTTCAGATCCAGCACTACCATGAAACAATTGAGAAAAAGCAATCTGATTGCTGATTTCAGTCTCCATCTTGAATGTTTGCTGGACCAGAAAGCTGTTCAGGCATTTCAGGTTTAAAATTGTTCTGAATGAGCTGTACGGTTTTGAGACTAGAACTAGAATTTGGGAATTTGGCGGCGAAATGTCGCCTCGCATCGGTCGCCTGATTTCAGAGCACTGAAATCATGCGACCGAGGCGAGGCAACAGATCGCTGCCAAATTCCCAAATTACATGCCACAATTGGGAGAGATTTTGATGGCGATAGTTCCAGGGCGACATATCACCATTAATATTTCTCGCCGTGTTAGTGGCGTATAAAGGTATCCTAAGGCTAGAGGCCAAACTGGGGACCTCTCCCCTCACGGTCTCCACAATGCAAGGGGCACACAACTCCTTCAGATAATCCACCGGAAGTGGAACTTTGCAGATAGCACACTCCTTATGCTTCTGCTTGGAAGACTCCTTCTTGCTGTCCTAAGGGAACAAGCAAGAAGGCAGTGTAAAATATAGAGCACAGCCCGAGGGCACTCACCCAGGATGATGGCATACCGGCTTCCGGGGTGGCTTTGGGTCCACAACCATCTTGGACCCCTTCTGTGAGGCCTTGTGGCCCCTGACTACTGTGACTCCCCTGCCTGGTCGGCCTTCACAGCCGCAGAGAGAGAAGGCTGCTCCATTTTGTCGCTGGGTGTCTAGCCGCCCCTGCTTTCCGAAGCAGCCTCCGCACCGCTGGGAACCGGCACTGCATCCACTTCCCTCCGAACGCTGGGCGCAGCCATCTTGGCCTGCACTGCGCATGCGCGGCTGTGTCACTTCTAGTTTCGCCGCCAGACCGGAAGTAGCGGTCCTGTGGTGCGAATTTCAGAACTGCCGCCACCAGAGCCACTCCCAGTGCTTCTGAAGACCTGGAACACCGCCCCAGGCCACCCTGCTTCAATCCAACTTCACCCAGGGCACAGCGTAACAGAGCAGAGCAATGCACGTGTGTCACTTGGGCGGTGCTGGGGCCGAGAACAAGCCACTGGTGGCCCTCTACCAGACCCCGCATCCTCCACCACTGCAAGTGATTACCCGTGGAGGAGCTTCTGCACCCAAGTCCGGAGCCACGGCCTAGGTAAGAACCGTATCTTTCAGCTACCGGGTCAGGCCAGGACCGCTCTATTCAGAGGTCTCCTACCTCCAAGACAGGAAACCTAAACTGAGGTGCAGGAGAGGTACTGCCTTTTTTATCTCAGGTTTCCTGTCTTGGATGGGCAGTCCTCTCCCTCAGGTGGTGCTGTCGTGGCGATGGTGGAAAAAGCCGGAGACTGCCAAGTGATGAGCAGTGAAGTGAATACCGCCGGAAGTTAATGAATAGCCCTGGAAGCAGAAGGGGATGGGAGAACGCACCGTGGGACCGGTATGTATAATCATAATGTTTATTAATAATGTGCTTGTATTACAGCCCCTGGACCCAAACTGGACCCAAACTGTAACACGGGTTTCCCAGGGAAACCCGTGTTCGGGACCTTGTGTACAAACACTATGTGTTCGTCGTGGGTCCAAAACTTTACAGCTCGAGTTCAGCCATCACTAGTGCAGCATGCTAATGGAGGTCTCCGTTGCAGCCCTGGACTTTGTTGATGCGCAGCAGGTGTGGGAACAATTCAACAGCACTGTAGACAATCATTGAGCTCAACGGCTGTGCTGATTTGATAGCAGGAGCCAGTGAGCACAATGATTGGCCGGCTGCTGCACTATTGAGTAAAGTTCAGTTTGCTAATTTACAGGTAAACGACCCTGCAAACAGTAGTCTTTTGAAAGGGTTTTCTTCAGTCTTGTGCACATTTTTGGCAAGCACTGTAGCATGCCAAATCCTAAAAGCATGAAATATACAAACTAAGGATTTGGTTCTAGGTGCAAACGGTCGCTATGAGACCACTCATATATGATTTGTATACTTAGTCACACATGCTACGCGTCTTTTCCTGCTTCATTCAAGAAGAGAAAAACTACACCTCCTGCTTCATTGAGAGCATTAGCAAAGAAACAGCAAGCAGAGCTGAATCCTGACAGTGGGCGTATTACACACTGTTAAGATCTGGAATGCAAAGGAGACCACTTTAACCTTATGTCCTCTCTCATATTAAACAGAGTCTGCAAACTTCATATGAACAAAGGCTTAAAAGTATTTTTGAAGATTATTTTCTTTATGCAATAGACTTACAGAAATATACAGTAAAATAAAAAACTCAACTACACTCACTATCTACTTGTCCCGTTCTGCCAATCCATTTTTGCTCTGGTCATTGTTGGTAGGATCCAGTGGCGACATCATGACAAGAACATACATGAGTGCTGCCCCCCAATCACTAGGCTCAGCATTTTTTGGGCTCACTATCTCATCACTAGTACTGCGCCCAGTGATTGGCTGCAGTGGTCACATGAACTGTAACCTTGACATTACCTTTGCAACCTTTCAGCAAAGAACAAAGCACAGTGTAGAGGTGTGGAGCCCCAAGGGACGTGGGGTACTCGGTGCCGGACCGTCAATGGTGGGGATGTCACAGGTGGCCTGGTCCGGACCGTGTCCCTGGCTCAGCACAATAAAAGGGGAATATTTACAAGGGAATTGTCACGGGTGACGCCACCCACTTGGCGCGGCCAGTGATGGGGCTGCCGCTGCTGCAGAACCTCCGGGGGTGATGGAATGGCAGCGGGGATGGTATAGTTCCAGTGGGGAGAACTGTATCCCCCGGGGCAGTAAGGAGTTAAATCTATTGTCTGTGTCGTTGTGTCACACTTACTTTGCAGGCTGCAGGGACCTCTCCTTCTGGCTGGTGCTGACAGGCTGTAGCTCTGCAGGTTGAGGTCTTCCTGGTGCAAGCCTGTATGGGAGAAAGAGTCTGCAGATGGAAGCAGGCAGGAGGCAATGCAGGGTTTCCAAAGCTTTACTTAAGTTCTCTCAGTCAGCTTACAGGTTATTTACAGTTCTTTTCACAGTTCTTAACATTCAGTTGCATTCTCCCTTTCCGGGTTCCCTTCTCCCCTGCAGCCAGGCTCCTCTCTCCTTGTGACCCCTCACACAGTCTTTAAGTGTCCCTTTCCGGGCTATTACTGTTTCTCCGTCTTACACGGGTGTGTGCGGACGCTGGACAGTATGGCGGTGACTCGGGCTTCTGTGAGTCCTAGTGCGTCACTGAGCTGCCTGCCCTTTGGGTTAGGAACTCCAGCCTGAAACTGAAGCTCCCCGTCAGTGAATCTGGGGATACCGGGTGAATCGTCGGTCCCCTTCAGAGCTGACACTCTGCTTAGCCCAGCCTCCAACAGTCCTCTTGCACAAGGCTCTGCCAGGCTCCTTCCTCTGTGTTCCTTCGGTATACTAGGAGGGCTTCTCCACCTGCTGTTAGTAGCTTCAGCTGCGGTCTAGGGCACGGGTTGCACCGTCCCTTCTCTGTCTGTCACACTCCTGGTGGTTTCAGCATCTCGGACGGGCTTTCCCCCCCATCTGGCTCGCATTGGCTCAGTACGGGTCTGCACTCCTCAGCTTAGGCTCTTCCAGGACGTGTGATCTCTCTCTGTCTTTTCAGCTCGGCACCCTGGGCCTACTAATCTCCTTCACTCCTCCCCCTCTCTATATACTGTCAGTCACCTGACCTTCTGGTATGCCCAACCCACTCTTCATCCACCCCCCATCTGGTCTCATATAGTGTCTAACCTCAGGGCTGGATGTAACCCCTTCTATGCATGGGTATGTGAGCTGTGAGGGTGTTAGTGTTTAACAATTGTCCTACCTGCCTGGCTGCAGTTCCCTTCTGTGGCCTCCTGTACGCAGGGGCGCCACATTCTCCCGGAGTTAAATAGCGCGTCCTCGCGCGACTCGACATTGGTTACCCTGAAAACATTTTTATATTATCATATAACAGTAAACATTATGGATTCTTGGTTTCTTCCCGTCCGGGAGGCACGATTCTTATAACGTTGCATTAACTATAAAACAATTGTATGGGTATCTATACTCGTCATTACCCTCTTTCTATAAAACACATTATTAAACATTACTTTGTATAAAAGTATAAAATTCTCTTCTTTCAAAAAGTGCAAAAGTTTCAAAAAGCAGCTTCCAAGTTCTGGATTCAAAACAGTCACTTGCACAATCTCGCGTGCAGCTGGTCTTAAAACCAAAGGGGAGCACACCGTGGTGCTCAACTATATACAAAAGGGAGTTCGTACCAAGTCATTGTTCATGGCATCAAATGTTCATGTAAAACATATAAGACAGACAGGGAGTAGCTAGCATTCATTCAGGTAAGGAATGGGAGCAATAAGGAAAAAGGTACATTCACACTTACAGCATCTTCATCTGTTTTTTCTGATCTCGCTCCTACCAGCAACGGAGTTGCTCTCCTTTTACCTCGGTCGTCTCAGGCGCTGGGATCAGGGGCTCCGGCAGCTTCAGAAATCCTTCTGGCAAAGCTCCGAGTGGGTCAACTTCCTTCCAAGTCTTATTTACTATAGGCGGCGGGGTGGTTACATCTACCAGTATGGCCGTACGGCCTTCGGCCTCGCTCTCTGCACGTCCGTGCGGCTCCTCGACCCAGCCGGGTCGCTGCAACTGAGCTTCATAGTTCGGGCGGCCGATGTCGATTTGAATCCGGGTCCGATTTGCTTCTTGAACCCGTGTCATCCTCGGGGGCAGCAGCCGCAATACACCCCTCCGGGTGTCCAGGACGTAGGGACGCTCTTCTCCGCCTTCCGCCATCTCTCCACGGTCACAACTGGTCTTTCCCTGGCCGGGTTCCTCCACTGGGTCGTCTTGTGGGCCCTCCGGGATCACAGGTGGTCTTCCGGGTACAGCTCTACTCCTTGCGTCCGTCGCTTCCGTCCTCGTGTACTGGAATGGCGATTGTTTCTTTTCCGGTTGCTCACTCCACCCCCTCTCGATGACGATTTCCTTCTCGGTTCGTGCCAGCTCCTTGGTAGGAGGGTCTAGGGGCGGCGGCTCTTCTTTGAGAGTGACAGCTGGCTCTCCCGGAGTTAAGGAGAGCCAGGGCGGGACCTTCTTTTCGCGCCGTGGACCGGACCGGCCCATGATGGGAGTCTTGGGAACGCCTCCTCTGCACATGGCGTTAGTCTTCCCTGGCCGCCATTAAGGTCAGATTTTGGCGGGAAAAGTCCAGAACACAGGATTTAGGCACACAAGGTCCAATTCTTTTGGACCGGGTAGATCCTGTTCGTGACGCCAGGTTGTGGAGCCCCAAGGGACGTGGGGTACTCGGTGCCGGACCGTCAATGGTGGGGATGTCACAGGTGGCCTGGTCCGGACCGTGTCCCTGGCTCAGCACAATAAAAGGGGAATATTTACAAGGGAATTGTCACGGGTGACGCCACCCACTTGGCGCGGCCAGTGATGGGGCCGCCGCTGCTGCAGAACCTCCGGGGGTGATGGAATGGCAGCGGGGATGGTATAGTTCTAGTGGGGAGAACTGTATCCCCCGGGGCAGTAAGGAGTTAAATCTATTGTCTGTGTCGTTGTGTCACACTTACTTTGCAGGCTGCAGGGACCTCTCCTTCTGGCTGGTGCTGACAGGCTGTAGCTCTGCAGGTTGAGGTCTTCCTGGTGCAAGCCTGTATGGGAGAAAGAGTCTGCAGATGGAAGCAGGCAGGAGGCAATGCAGGGTTTCCAAAGCTTTACTTAAGTTCTCTCAGTCAGCTTACAGGTTATTTACAGTTCTTTTCACAGTTCTTAACATTCAGTTGCATTCTCCCTTTCCGGGTTCCCTTCTCCCTGCAGCCAGGCTCCTCTCTCCTTGTGACCCCTCACACAGTCTTTAAGTATCCCTTTCCGGGCTATTACTCTTTCTCCGTCTTACACGGGTGTGTGCGGACGCTGGACAGTATGGCAGTGACTCGGGCTTCTGTGAGTCCTAGTGCGTCACTGAGCTGCCTGCCCTTTGGGTTAGGAACTCCAGCCTGAAACTGAAGCTCCCCGTCAGTGAATCTGGGGATACCGGGTGAATCGTCGGTCCCCTTCAGAGCTGACACTCTGCTTAGCCCAGCCTCCAACAGTCCTCTTGCACGAGGCTCTGCCAGGCTCCTTCCTCTGTGTTCCTTCGGTATACTAGGAGGGCTTCGCCACCTGCTGTTAGTAGCTTCAGCTGCGGTCTAGGGCACGGGTTGCACCGTCCCTTCTCTGTCTGTCACACTCCTGGTGGTTTCAGCATCTCGGACGGGCTTTCCCCCCCATCTGGCTCGCATTGGCTCAGTACGGGTCTGCACTCCTCAGCTTAGGCTCTTCCAGGACGTGTGATCTCTCTCTGTCTTTTCAGCTCGGCACCCTGGGCCTACTAATCTCCTTCACTCCTCCCCCTCTCTATATACTGTCAGTCACCTGACCTTCTGGTGTGCCCAACCCACTCTTCATCCACCACCCATCTGGTCTCATATAGTGTCTAACCTCAGGGCTGGATGTAACCCCTTCTATGCGTGGGTATGTGAGCTGTGAGGGTGTTAGTGTTTAACAATTGTCCTACCTGCCTGGCTGCAGTTCCCTTCTGTGGCCTCCTGTACACAGGGGCGCCACAGAGGCATTGATGGACCTGCGGAAGGGTAAGGTTAACAGAGAATAAATAAATAGGAAGATTAAGAGGTTTTACATGCAGTAAAACATATATTTTTACTAATATATATATTTACACACATGTATATATAACTATATACACATACTAAAACACCACCTGGAATAAACTGATACACATACACATTAATGGTGGGGTTACACGTCCCGATATCGTGGCGATATCGGAGGCAACGGCGCGGGAGCGCGCATTTTTTCAGCCCTTTTCCCGATATCGCATCGGCGGTTTACACACTGCGATATCGGGAAACAACGTCCCTCCGATGTGTACGCCCACCAATGGTTAGCGTCGGCGTACAGATCGGAGTTGGGCTGTCACACGCTGCGATGCTGCTACAACGGCCATGCGATATCGGGGAGTTGAATAGCTCTGCTATTCAACTCCGATATCGTTTTGGCATCGTTCCAGCATCGCGTTGTACACTCAAACCGTACAACGCGCACACGATATCTGGTCCAACTGGCGACCCACGTGACTTTTTGTCGGAGTTGGGTCGGAGTTGGACGCCGATATCGCGGCGTGTAAACCCACCATAACACTGATGCACAAGCACTAATATATGCACACATACAAACACACATACAGGTGCATCTCAATGAATTAGAATATCATCAAAATGGTAATTTATTTCAGTAATTTAATACATATGGTGAAATACATATATTATATAGAGTCCTTACACACAGAGGGATCTATTTCAAGTGTTTCTTTCTGTAAATGTTGATGATTATCACTTACAGCCAATGAAAACTCAAAGGTCATTATCTCAGGAGATTAAAGTAGGGAGGATGAAGGGTGTGAGAGATAAGATATGACCTAAACAGGTATCAGAGGCTTCACCTTGTGTGGTTGTGAGAGTCACAACCACTATAAAAGCAGATCACGACTGCTGCTGTCCCCAGCGTGGTGCATATCGAGTAGGGAGGATGAAGGGTTAAAAACCATGCTGTCATATTCCTAGAGACATCAAAGGGTGAATATAATATTGATTTATTAGTGTCCAACTTTTACCCCAGGCTGATAGAAAGGAGAAATGCAAGGTCTGGGCACTGGGAAACTAGTAACCCCCCTTTTATACTAGAAAAAGAAGAAAATAAACAGACAGCACCTCATAGCACAGGTGCAAGCTACACACTATATCATATATAGAAATAAATTATAGCAGCACACTGTTATACCAAATATATGCAAAAGGGAAGGCGAGAAGTATTTAAAACCTTAGTGTTCTGAGAAAAAAAATCTATTTAAAAATAAAAAATGCATAACTTGTATATTTTTTTTTTACTTTAGATGAAATTTTTTTATGTGCAACCCCTGACAAAAATTATGGAATCACCGGGCTCGGAGGATGTTCATTCAGTTCTTTTATTTTGTAGAAAAAAAAGCAGATCACAGACATGGCACAAAACTAAAGTCATTTCAAATGACAACTCTCTGCCTTAAAGAAATCTAAAAATATATATGCTAGCCAGTAACGGGTACTTTTGTAGACCAAGCAGGGGGAAAAAATTATGGAATCACTCAATTCTGAGGGAAAAATTATGGAATCACCCTGTAAATTTTAATTCCCAAAACTAACACCTGCATCAAATAAGATCTGTTCATTAGTCTGCATCTAAAAAGGAGTGATCACACCTTCGAGAGCTGTTGCACCAATTGGACTGACATGAATCATGGCTCCAACATGAGCGATGTCAATTGAAACAAAGGAGAGGATTATCAAACTCTTAAAAGAGGGTAAATCAACCCGCAATGTTGCCAAAGATTTTGTTTGTTCAGTTAGCTGTGTCTAAAATCTGGTCCAAATACAAACAACATGGGAAGGTTGTTAAAGGCAAACATACTGGTAGACCAAGGAAGATATCAAAGCATCAAGACCGGAAACTTAAAGCAATATGTCTCCAAAACAGGAATTGAACAACAAAACAAATGAGGAATGAATGGGAGGAAACTGGAGTCAATGTCTGTGACCGAACTGTAAGAAACCGCCTAAAGGAAGTGGAATTTACATATAGAAAAGCTGAACATAAGCCATCATTAACACCTAAACAGAAAAAAACAAGGTTACAATGAGCTAAGGAAAAGCAATTGTGGACTGTGGATAGCTGGATGAAAGTCATATTCAGTGATGAATCCTGAATCTGCATTGGGCAAAGTAATGATGCTGAAACTTTTGTTTGGTGTCGTTCCAATGAGATTTATAAAGATGACTGCCTGAAGAGAATATGCAAATTTCCAGTCATTGATGACATGGGGCTGCATGTATAAGGTAAAGGCACTTGGGAGATGGCTGTCATTACATCTTCAATAAATGCCCACGTTTACATTGACGTTTACGTTTGGACACTTTTCTTATACCTTCAATTGAAAGGAAGTTTGGGGATGATGAAATAATTTATCAAGATGGTAATGCATCCTGCCATAGAGCAAAAACTGAAAACATTCCTTGAAAGAAGACACATAAGGTCAAGGTCATGGCCTGCAAATAGTCCGGATTTCAATCCAATTGAACATTTTTGGTGGAAGTTAAATAAAATGGTCCATGACAAGGCTCCAACCTGCAAAGCTGATCTGGCAACATCAATCAGAGAAAGTTGGATGTGGTAAGGGTGTAGGGAGCAGTATGGCGGGCGCAAAGCAACAGACAGACTTGCGGTTTTGTAGTTCCTTTACTGGTGCATCTGTAATTCAGGCTTTTGTTAACGGGGCTCTTGCCTGAGAGCAACTCGGGGTAATCTTCACCTGGCCGGTTCTGAGGCATCCTTGCTGCGCCCAGTGTGTAGGTTCCTGCTGCTGCTTTAGCTAAGTTGCTAGCCCTCTCTCTCCTGTGAGATGCCGGTATGGCAGACAACTTGAGTCCTTTATTAGTCCCTTGTCTCGGGTGACGGCTCCTGAACTCTCTATGTTGCTTTGCCTCCGGGCACAGGGTGGCTGAGGATCTTGGTATTTCCCACCTTCCGGGATTGACTGCCAGGACATTAGACCCTGCACAACCTCGGTCTCCGGTGTCCGTTCTTTGCGCTGTTCCTCTGTGGTAGCATAGAGGTTACTAATGATCGGCTATGCATAGGTAAGATGGTCTAACATTTTAATAGTATAACTATATTATAAAATGTGCAGGATAGATGCCCATATGATGTGTATAATGATAAACTCCTACAAATCCTCTTTTCAAATTGATATGATTTATAATAAAAATATTTTCTATAGTATAGCTCTAATGATTTTGTATTGGGCTTGTGCAATATATATTTAATGGCAGTGTATTTGAATACTGGAGCATATAAATTGTAATAATTATTCTCTTGCCAATATTTTGTATATGTGTATTGAAACTATAAAGTATAGAGTTATTTATATGTACAGTTTAAGATACATGAATATACATATACTATTGACTCTAGAGAGATATATATTTGTATCAATGCTGGTTTTTCTAACCTTACTCCCACCCCTTGCACCGCACATTGTTTATTTAATAAAATTTGCACTTTCATATATATTGACTGTATGATCGCGCTTTTTTCTCTTTGGGAAAATTGTGTAAATTACTGATTTTGCGATCGGTCAGTTTTGATTAGATGTCTATGATTATTCCAATCCCCTTAGTATGTGTATATGCACAAAAAAATTGTATGGTTTAAATGTTAAAATGGATTGGATACAAAAACTGTGGTGTTGTCTAATCCTCTGGGGTGAGCACGGTGTTGCTCTGCTCCCCAGGTGTTCCTTCAAAGCTTCCTCAGACCCTAGCCTTGGGCCTTTACGCTGAGTTAGTGATCCTGGGACGAGCTTAAAGGGGTTGTCCGGCTTCGTGACATATCCTCAGTGTATATCCAGCCTGCCTAATGCTGACAATTCACTCATGTACTTTCTGTCAGTATTCTGCAGTGTTCCTGAGATAACAGTAATCTGCTTCTGAAGAAAACGACCAGAGGGTGTGTGCTGGCATGATAATGTTATCTGGTCGTGTCCTCCTACTCTACTCCAAGTCTGCCCTCCATAGAAACAACCCCGCCCACCATAGGAACAAGCCCTCCCCGTCCACATGATGAGCCCTCCACACACATTACCAAATCCTCCCCCTACAGCATGATGGCTCCCAGTGCAGAGAGCAGACCTCCTCCCAGCCACACACAAGTGAAGTAAGGAGAGTGTGCAGAGCAGGCAGGGCTGCTGTTATCAGTGTGGAGCGAGGACTGTGCCAGCCACTGATGGCTGCCTGGAGCGTCTCATCTTCACAGGGGTTGGCAATCACACTGGCACACTGTAACAAAGTACTGCTGAGTGAAAGACAGTTCATGTCTTCACACAGGGGCAGACTTGGTGCAGTGTAACAGCAGCCTGTCCAATAAATACCTGCAGAAGAATGAAGTGTTGGGGGTGTTTGTATGGAGTATACTGTATATGATACTAAGGATTCTGATACTAAAAATATAGGGCTTGTCTGAGGTTGTTAAGGAGCCCTTCCTTCCTTCTATCCTTCCTTCTATCCTTCCTTCTATCCTTCTTCTATCCTTCTTCTATCCTTCCTTCCTTCTATCCTTCCATCCTTCCGTGAACCTTTATCCTTCCTTCCATCCTTCCTTCCATGAACCTGTATCCTTCCTTCCATCCTTCCTTAAACCTGTATCCTTCTTTCCATCCTTCCGTGAAACTGTATCCCTCCTTCCATCCTTCCTTCCGTGAAACTGTATCCTTGCATCCATCCTTCCTTCCATCCTTCCGTGAACCTGTATCCTTCCTTCCATCCTTCCGTGAACCTGTATCCTTCCTTCCATCCTTCTGTGAACCTGTATCCATCCATCTTTCCTTCTTTCCATCCTTCCGTGAACCTGTATCCTTTCTTCCATCCTTCCATCCTTCCGTGAACCTGTATCCTTCCTTCCATCCTTCAGTCCTTCCGTGAACCTGTATCCTTCCTTCCATCCTTCCGTGAACCTGTATCCTTCCATCCATCCTTCCTTTTTTCCATCCTTCCGTGAACCTGTATCCTTCCTTCCATCCTTCCATCCTTCCGTGAACCTGTATCCTTCCTTCCATCCTTCAGTCCTTCCGAGAACCTGTATCCTTCCTTCCAGCCTTCCGTGAACCTGTATCCTTCTTTCCATCCTTCCGTGAACCTGTATCCTTCCTTCCATCCTTCTGTGAACCTGTATCCTGTTGTTCCGAGATTTATATGGTGTATTTGGTGGCTCAGTGGTTAGCACTGTATGGTGGCTCAGTGGTTAGTACTGTATATGGTGGCTCAGTGGTTAGTACTGTATATGGTGGCTCAGTGGTTAGCACTGTATACGGTGGCTCAGTGGTCAGCACTGTATGGTGGCTCAATGGTTAGCACTGTATATGGTGGCTCAGTGGTTAGCACAGTAGGGTGGCTCAGTGGTTAGCACTATGGTTGCTCAGTGGTTAGCACTGTATATGGTGGCTCAGTGGTTAGCACAGTACGGTGGCTCAGTGGTTAGCACTGTATGGTTGCTCAGTGGTAAGCACTGTATATGGTGGCTCAGTGGTTAGCACTGTATATGGTGGCTCAGTGGGTAGCACTGTATATGGTGGCTCAGTGGTCAGCACTGTACGGTGGCTCAGTGGTTAGCACTGTACAGTGGCTCAGTGGTTAGCACTGTATGGTGGCTCAATGGTTAGCACTGTATATGGTGGCTCAGTGGTTAGCACAGTACGGTGGCTCAGTGGTTAGCACTGTATGGTTGCTCAATGGGAAGCACTGTATGGTGGCTCAGTGGTTAGCACTGTATGGTGGCTCAGTGGTTAGCACTGTATGGTGGGTCAGTGGTTTGCATTGTATATGGTGGCTCAGTGGTTAGCACTGTATATGGTGACTCAGTGGTTAGCACAGTATATTGTTCAGTGGTCAGCACTGTATATGGTGGCTCAGTGGTTAGCACTGTATGGTGGCTCAGTGGTCAGCACTGTATATGATGGCTCAGTGGTTAGCACTGTAATGGTGGCTCAGTGGTCAGCACTGTATACGGTGGCTCAGTGGTTAGCACTGTATGGTGGCTCAGTGGTTAGCACTGTATGATGTGCTCAGTGGTTAGCACTGTATGGTGGCTCAGTGGTCAGCACTGTATACGGTGGCTCAGTGGTTAGCACTGTATACGGTGGCTCAGTGGTTAGCACTGTAGTGGCTCAATGGTTAGCACTGTATATGGTGGCTCAGTGGTTAGCACAGTAGGGTGGCTCAGTGGTTAGCACTATGGTTGCTCAGTGGTTAGCACTGTAATTGGTGTCTCAGTGGTTAGCACAGTACGGTGGCTCAGTGGTTAGCACTGTATGGTTGCTCAGTGGTAAGCACTGTATATGGTGGCTCAGTGGTTAGCACTGTATATGGTGGCTCAGTGGGTCCATGCACAGTGGTAATGTATAGTTGGCGTATAGTGGTCAGCTACTGTACGGTGGCTCAGTGGTTAGCACTGTACAGTGGCTCAGTGGTTAGCACTGTATGGTGGCTCAATGGTTAGCACTGTATATGTGGTTGGCTCAGTGGTTAGCACAGTACGGTGGCTCAGTGGTTAGCACTGTATGGTTGCTCAATGGGAAGCACGTATATGGTGGCTCAGTGGTTAGCACTGTATATGGTGGCTCAGTGGTTAGCACTGTATATGGTGGCTCAGTGGTTAGCACTGTATATGGTGGCTCAGTGGTTAGCACTGTATACGGTGGCTCAGTGGTTAGCACTGTAACGGTGGCTCAGTGGTCAGCACTGTATATGGTGGCTCAGTGGGTAGCACTGTATATGGTGGCTCAGTGGTCAGCACTAGTACGGTGGATCAGTGGTTAGCACTGTACGGTGGCTCAGTGGTTAGCACTGTATATGGTGGCTCAGTGATTAGCACTGTATGGTGGCTCAGTGGTTAGCACTGTATGGTGGCTCAGTGGTTAGCACTGTATGGTGGCTCAGTGGTTAGCACTGTATGGTGGCTCAGTGGTTAGCACTGTATGGTGGCTCAGTGGTTAGCACTGTATGGTGGCTCAGTGATCAGCACTGTATACGGTGGCTCAGTGGTTAGCACTGTATACGGTGGCTCAGTGGTTAGCACTGTATGGTGGGTCAGTGGTTTGCATTGTATATGGTGGCTCAGTGGTTAGCACTGTATATGGTGACTCAGTGGTTAGCACAGTATATTGTTCATGTGTCAGCACTGTATATGGTGGCTCAGTGGTTAGCACTGTATGGTGGCTCAGTGGTCAGCACTATATATGATGGCTCAGTGGTGAGCACTGTATGGTGGTCAGTGGTTAGCACTGTATACGGTGGCTCAGTGGTTAGCACTGTATGGTGGGTCAGTGGTTTGCATTGTATATGGTGGCTCAGTGGTTAGCACTGTATATGGTGACTCAGTGGTTAGCACAGTATATTGTTCAGTGGTCAGCACTGTATATGGTGGCTCAGTGGTTAGCACTGTATGGTGGCTCAGTGGTCAGCACTATATATGATGGCTCAGTGGTTAGCACTGTATGGTGGCTCAGTGGTCAGCACTGTATACGGTGGCTCAGTGGTTAGCACTGTATGGTGGCTCAGTGGTTAGCACTGTATGATGGCTCAGTGGTTAGCACTGTATGGTGGCTCAGTGGTCAGCACTGTATACGGTGGCTCAGTGGTTAGCACTGTATACGGTGGCTCAGTGGTCAGCACTGTATGGTGGCTCAATGGTTAGCACTGTATATGGTGGCTCAGTGGTTAGCACAGTACGGTGGCTCAGTGGTTAGCACTATGGTTGCTCAGTGGTTAGCACTGTATATGGTGGCTCAGTGGTTAGCACAGTACGGTGGCTCAGTGGTTAGCACTGTATGGTTGCTCAGTGGTAAGCACTGTATATGGTGGCTCAGTGGTTAGCACTGTATGGTGGCTCAGTGGTTAGCACTGTATATGGTGGCTCAGTGGTTAGCACTGTATATGGTGGCTCAGTGGTTAGCACTGTATATGGTGGCTCAGTGGTTAGCACTGTATATGGTGGTTCAGTGGTTAGCACTGTATGGTGGCTCAGTGGTTAGCACTGTATATGGTGGCTCAGTGGTTAGCACTGTTTATGGTGGCTCAGTGGGTAGCACTGTATATGGTGGCTCAGTGGTCAGCACTGTACGGTGGCGCAGTGGTTAGCACTGTACAGTGGCTCAGTGGTTAGCACTGTATGGTGGCTCAATGGTTAGCACTGTATATGGTGGCTCAGTGGTTAGCACAGTACGGTGGCTCAGTGGTTAGCACTGTATGGTTGCTCAATGGGAAGCACTGTATATGGTGGCTCAGTGGTTAGCACTGTATATGGTGGCTCAGTGGTTAGCACTGTATATGGTGGCTCAGTGGTTAGCACTGTATATGGTGGCTCAGTGGTTAGCACTGTATGGTGGCTCAGTGGTTAGCACTGTATATGGTGGCTCAGTGGTTAGCACTGTATATGGTGGCTCAGTGGTTAGCACTGTAATACGGTGGCTCAGTGGTTAGCACTGTTATGGTGGCTCAGTGGTAGCACTGTATATGGTGGCTCAGTGGTTCAGCACTGTACGGTGGTCAGTGGTTAGCACTGTATACGGTGGCTCAGTGGTTAGCACTGTATATGGTGGCTCAGTGTAGCACTAGTGCTCAGGGTTACTTATGGTGGCTCAGTGGTTAGCACTGTATGGTGGCTCAGTGGTTAGCACTGTAGGTGGCTCAGTGGTTAGCACTGTTATGGTGGCTCAGTGGATTAGCACTGTATGGTGGCTCAGTGGTTAGCACTGTATGGTGGCTCAGTGGTTAGCACAGTATGGTGGCTCAGTGGTTAGCAAAAATACACTGTATGGTGGCTCAGTGGTTAGCACTGTATATGGTGGCTCAGTGGTTAGCACTGTATGGTGGCTCAGTGGTAGCACTGTATATGGTGGATCATGGTTAGCACAGTATATGGTGGCAAGTGGATTTATCCACGGGTCTTGGCTCGCTCAGTGAGCACGATGGGGCTCAGTGGTTAGCTTAATGCGGCTCAACTGTCACTTGACTGGTGATTGCTAGCGGTTGAATCACGCACCTAAAGGGTCAATGGTTAGCCAGATAAGCGGTGGGCAGGTGATTTAAATCCCTGCGCTCCTTGGCCGACGCCACAGAGACCCTAATGGCGGTGGAGATTAAAGCTCTATCCCACGGCGCTACACATCACTCATTGAGACGGGCGAGAGGCGGGATGGAAAGGTGACGGCACCAAGCGAAAGCGCCATTGGACGGAAACAGAATATACAGAGCGGGAGATTTAATATTTTTGCGTCACGGGCTAATAGCTCTTGTTAGAAAGCAGCATAGTCCCTGATAAAGGAGCTTTTATTAATCACAAAATGGGGTGACGCTCTAGAATGGACAGAGTTGACGGAACAGGATCATGCAAGTGCAAGAGCGCAATCTCTTGTTTTAACTTAATTATTATACAAGATGCGGCCCCAGAATTTGACTCAGTGTTACATATAGTATGCCAGGCATCATCAACACGTCATTGATACCAAAGTAGCTGACCCAGACATCACGACACGTCAGTTTACATTGTATACTGAGAATATACGCGTCAGGTTCATTAGTATGACAGACACATACGAATATGTATTGTTGCCGAGATCATATCGACTGTCAGTGACCATGCTGACGGATCATACGAACGTCAGGTACAATTACTCCCTAGCTCATAGCCGTCATGTTACATTAGCTGACCCAGATCATACTGTCAGTCATGTTACATATAGTACTGACCCAGACATCATACTGACCCTCAGTGTTACCAATAGTACTGACTCAGACATCATACTGACACCTCAGTGTTACCATATAGTACTGACCCAGACATCAACCGACACTCAGTGTTGCCATATAGTACTGACCATGAGACATCATACCGACACTCAGTGTTACCATATATCACTGACCTGAGACATCATACCGACACTCAGTGTTACCATATAGCACTGACCCAGACATCATACCGACACATCAGTGTTACCATATAGCACTGACCCGATAATCATACGACACCTCAGTGTTACCATATAGTACTGACCTGAGACATCATACAGACACCTCAGTGTTACCATATAGTACTGACCCGAGACATCATACCGACACGTCAGTGTTACCATATAGTACTGACCAGACGTCATACCACACCTCAGTGTTACCATATAGTACTGACCCAGACATCATACCAGACACCTCAGTGTTACCATATAGTACTGACCGAGACATCATACCGACACCTCAGTGTTACCATATAGTACTGACCTGAGACATCATACGACAGCCTCAGTGTTACCATATAGTACTGACCTGAGACATCATACGACACCTCAGTGTTACCATATAGTACTGACCCCAGACATCATACCGACACTCAGTGTTACCATATAGTACTGACCCAGACATCATACGACATTCAGTGTTACCATATAGTACTGACCCCAGACATCATCCCGACACCTCAGTGTTACCATATAGTACTGACCCAGACATCATACCGACACCTCAGTGTTACCATATAGTACTGACCCCAGAATCACCGACACCTCAGTGTTACCATATAGTACTGACCAGAGACATCATACCGACACCTCAGTGTTACCATATAGTACTGACCCCAGATATCGTACCGACACATCAGTGTTACCATATAGTACTGACCCAGACATCATACCAACACGTCATGATACCATATAGTACTGACCCCAGACATCATACGACACGTCAGTGTTACCATATAGTACTGACCTGAGACATCATACGACACTCAGTGTTACCATATAGTACTGACCCAGACATCATACCGACACCTCAGTTACCATATAGTACTGACCCGAGGCATCATATCGACATGTCAGTGTTACCATATAGCACTGACCTGAGGTATCATACCGACACCTCAGTGTTACCATATAGTACTGACCTGAGGCATCATACCGACACGTCAGTGTTACCATATAGTACTGACCCCAGACATCATACTGTCATGTCAGTGTTACCATATAGTACTGACCCCAGACATCATACTGACACCTCAGTGTTACCATATAGTACTGACTCCAGACATCATACTGACACCTCAGTGTTACCATATAGTACTGACCCAGACATCAAACCGACACCTCAGTGTTGCCATATAGTACTGACCAGAGACATCATACCGACACCTCAGTGTTACCATATAGCACTGACCTGAGGCATCATACCGACACCTCAGTGTTACCATATAGCACTGACCCCAGACATCATACCGACACATCAGTGTTACCATATAGCACTGACCCGATACATCATACAGACACCTCAGTGTTACCATATAGTACTGACCTGAGACATCATACAGACACCTCAGTGTTACCATATAGTACTGACCCGAGACATCATACCGACACCTCAGTGTTACCATATAGTACTGACCAGAGACGTCATACCAACACCTCAGTGTTACCATATAGTACTGACCCCAGACATCATACCAACACCTCAGTGTTACCATATAGTACTGACCAGAGACATCATACCGACACCTCAGTGTTACCATATAGTACTGACCTGAGACATCATACCGACGCCTCAGTGTTACCATATAGTACTGACCTGAGACATCATACCGACACCTCAGTGTTACCATATAGTACTGACCCCAGACATCATAACCGACACCTCAGTGTTACCATATAGTACTGACCCCAGACATCATACCGACATCTCAGTGTTACCATATAGTACTGACCCCAGACATCATACCGACACCTCAGTGTTACCATATAGTACTGACCAGAGACATCATACCGACACCTCAGTGTTACCATATAGTACTGACCCCAGATATCGTACCGACACGTCAGTGTTACCATATAGTACTGACCCCAGACATCATACCGACACCTCAGTGTTACCATATAGTACTGACCCCAGACATCATACCGACACCTCAGTGTTACCATATAGTACTGACCCCAGACATCATACCGACACCTCAGTGTTACCATATAGTACTGACCCCAGTCATCATACCGACACATCAGTGTTACCATATAGTACTGACCCCAGTCATCATACCGACACGTCAGTGTTACCATATAGCACTGACCCCAGTCATCATACCGACACGTCAGTGTTACCATATAGTACTGACCCCAGACATCATACCGACACCTCAGTGTTACCATATAGTACTGACCCCAGACATCATACCGACACCTCAGTGTTACCATATAGTACTGACCCCAGACATCATACCGACACCTCAGTGTTACCATATAGTACTGACCCCAGACATCATACCGACACCTCAGTGTTACCATATAGTACTGACCCGAGGCATCATATCGACATGTCAGTGTTACCATATAGTACTGACCTGAGACATCATACCGACACCTCAGTGTTACCATATAGTACTGACCCCAGACATCATACCGACACCTCAGTGTTACCATATAGTACTGACCCCAGACATCATACCGACATCTCAGTGTTACCATATAGTACTGACCCCAGACATCATACCGACACCTCAGTGTTACCATATAGTACTGACCAGAGACATCATACCGACACCTCAGTGTTACCATATAGTACTGACCCCAGATATCGTACCGACACGTCAGTGTTACCATATAGTACTGACCCCAGACATCATACCGACACCTCAGTGTTACCATATAGTACTGACCCCAGACATCATACCGACACCTCAGTGTTACCATATAGTACTGACCCCAGACATCATACCGACACCTCAGTGTTACCATATAGTACTGACCCCAGTCATCATACCGACACATCAGTGTTACCATATAGTACTGACCCCAGTCATCATACCGACACGTCAGTGTTACCATATAGTACTGACCCCAGATATCGTACCGACACCTCAGTGTTACCATATAGTACTGACCCCAGATATCGTACCGACACCTCAGTGTTACCATATAGTACTGACCCCAGACATCATACCGACACCTCAGTGTTACCATATATAGAACATGGGGAATGAAAAACCCAAAAAACAAAAAAGTAATTGCAAATTTCCTTTTTTTTGCTATTTCACCGCACTTGGAATTTTGTTGCCATTTTCCTGTACACTATATGGTAACATAAATGACGTGATTCACAAGAACAACTCGTCATGCAGAAAACAACAAGCCTCATATGTCTAAATTGACGGAAAAATAAAGAAGTTATGGAAGAAGGGGAGGGAAAAACGGAAAGCAGAAAATTACCCGGAGGTGAAGGGAACAATACATAAATAAAGTGCAGCTTGTCTTTCCCAGCACTGGCAGAGGTGAATCGTCCGTGTGCACTTGCTACATATTACAGCTACAAACATTATAAAGTGATAGGATGCAGGATCACGGAAGGATGAAAGGAAGGAAGGATACAGGATCACGGAAGGAGGGAAGAAAGGAAGGATACAAGAGATCACGGAAGGAGGGAAGAAAGGAAGGATACAGGGTTAACGGAAGGATGGATGGAAGGATACAAGTTCACGGAAGGATGGAAGGAATGATACAGGTTCACGGAAGGACGAAAGGATGGAAGGAAGGATACAGGTTCACGGAAGGACGGAAGGATGGATACAGGTTCATGGAAGGATGGAAGGAGGGATACAGGTTCACGGAAGGATGGAAGGAAGGATACAGGTTCACGGAAGGATGGAAGGAAGGATTCAGGTTCACGGAAGGATGGAAGGAGGGATACAGGTTCACGGAAGGATGGAAGGAAGAATGCAGGTTCATGGAAGGAAGGATGGAAAGAAGGATACAGGTTAATGGAAGAATGGAAAGAAGGATACAGGTTCACGGAAGGATGGAAGGAAGGATAGAGGTTCACGGAAGGATGGAAAGAAGGATACAGGTTCACGGAAGGACTGAAGGATGGAAGGAAGGATACAGGTTCACGGAAGGATGGAAGGAAGGATACAGGTTCACGGAAGGATGGAAAGAAGGAAGGATGGATGGAAGGATACAGGTTCACGGAAGGATGGAAGGAAGGATACAGGTTCATGGAAGAATGGAAAGAAGGATACAGGTTCACGGAAGGATGGAAGGAAGGATACAGGTTCACAGAAGGATGGAAGGAAGGATAGAGGTTCACGGAAGGATGGAAAGAAGGATACAGGTTCACGGAAGGACTGAAGGATGGAAGGAAGGATACAGGTTCACGGAAGGATGGAAGGATGGAAGGAAGGATACAGGTTCACGGAAGGATGGAAGGAAGGATGGATGCAAGGATACAGTTTCACGGAAGGAAGGATGGAAGGAGGGATACAGGTTCACGTAAGGATGGAAAGAAGGATACAGGTTTTCGGAAGGATGGAAGGAATGATACAGGTTCACGGAAGGATGGAAGGAAGGATACAGGTTCATGGAAGGAAGGATGGAAGGAAGGATACAGGTTCACAGAAGGATGGAAAGAAGGAAGGATGGATGGAAGGATACAGGTTCACGAAAGGAAGGAAAGAAGGAAGGATGGATGGAAGGATACAGGTTCACGGAAGGAAGGATGGAAGGAAGGATACCACTGAGCCACCATACAGTGCTAACCACTGAGCCACTGTACAGTGCTAACCACTGAGCCACCGTATACAGTGCTGACCATTGAGCCAAAGTATACAGTGCTGACCACTGAGCCACCGTATACAGTGCTGACCACTGAGCCACCGTATACAGTGCTGACCACTGAGCCACCATATACAGTGCTAACCACTGAGCCACCATATACAGTGCTAACCACTGAGCCACCATACAGTGCTAACCACTGAGCCACCGTATACAGTGCTAACCACTGAGCCACCATATACTGTGCTAACCACTGAGCCACCATATACAGTGCTGACCACTGAGCCACCGTATACAGTGCTAACCACTGAGCCACCATACAGTGCTAACCACTGAGCCACCGTATACAGTGCTAACCACTGAGCCACCATATACAGTGCTAACCACTGAGCCATCATATACAGTGCTAACCACTGAGCCACCGTATACAGTGCTAACCACTGAGTCACCGCACAGAGCTAACCACTGAGCCACCATATACAGTACTAACCACTGAGCCACCATACTGTGCTAACCACTGAGCTACCGCACAGAGCTAACCACTGAGCCACCATATACAGTACTAACCACTGAGCCACCATACAGTGCTAACTACTGAGCCACCATATACAGTGCTACCCACTGAGTCACCATATACAGTGCTAACCACTGAGCCACCATATACAGTGCTAACCACTGAGCCACCGTACAGTGCTAACCACTGAGCCACCGTACAGTGCTAACCACTGAGCCACCATATACAGTGCTGACCACTGAGCCACCATATACAGTGCTAACCACTAAGCCACCATATATAGTGCTAACCACTGAGCCACCATATACAGTGCTAACCACTGAGCCACCATATACAGTGCTGACCACTGAGCCACCATATACAGTGCTAACCACTAAGCCACCATATATAGTGCTAACCACTGAGCCACCATATACAGTGCTAACCACTGAGCCACCATATACAGTGCTATCCACTGAGCCACCGCACAGAGCTAACCACTGAGCCACCGTATACAGTGCTACCCACTGAGCCACCGTATACAGTGCTAACCACTGAGCCACCATATACAGTGCTGACCACTGAACAATATACAGTGCTAACCACTGAGCCACCATATACAATGCAAACCACTGAGCCACCACACAGTGCTAACCACTGAGCCACCATATACAGTGCTAACCACTGAGCCACCATATACAGTGCTAACCACTGAGCCACCGTATACAGTGCTAACCACTGAGCCACCATATACAGTGCTAACCACTGAGCCACCATACAGTGCTAACCACTGTAAAGAAAAAATAGGGAGGGGCTCTTTGGTGAGTTTATCCAATACCACAGCAGCGCGGACCGTGACACACCAGCACTCCCATCATTTCTTAGTGCTAACCACTGAGCCACCGTATACAGTGCTAACCACTGAGCCACCATACAGTGCTAACCACTGAGCCACTATATACAGTGCTAACCACTGAGCCACCAAATACACCATATAAATCTCGGAACAACAGGATACAGGTTCACAGAAGGATGGAAGGAAGGATACAGGTTCACGGAAGGATGGAAAGAAGGATACAGGTTCACGGAAGGATGGAAGGAAGGATACAGGTTATGGAAGGAATGAAGATGGAAGGAAGGATACAGGTTCACGGAAGGATGGAAGGAAGGATATAGGTTCACGGAAGGATGGAAAGAAGGATACAGGTTCACGGAAGGATGGAAAGAAGGATACAGGTTCACGGAAGGATGGAAGAAGGATACAGGTTCACGGAAGGAATGAAGGATGGAAGGAAGGATACAGGTTCACGGAAGGATGGAAGGATGGAAGGAAGGATATAGGTTCACGGAAGGATGGAAGGAAGGATACAGGTTCACGGAAGGACTGAAGGATGGAAGGAAGGATACAGGTTCCACGGAAGGATGGAAGGAGTTAGGAAGGAAGAGGAAGATACAGGTTCACGGAAGGATGGAAAGAAGGAAGGATGGATGGAAGGATACAGGTTCACGGAAGGATGGAAGGAAGGATTCAGGTTCACGGAAGGACTGAAGGATGGAAGGAAGGATACAGGTTCACGGAAGGATGGAAGGATGGAAGGAAGGATACAGGTTCACGGAAGGATGGAAAGAAGGAAGGATGGATGGAAGGATACAGGTTCACGGAAGGATGGAAGGAAGGATACAGGTTCACGGACGGATGGAAGGAAGGATGGATGCAAGGATACAGTTTCACGGAAGGAAGGATGGAAGGAGGGATACAGTTTCACGGAAGGATGGAAAGAAGGATACAGGTTTATGGAAGGATGGAAGGAAGGATACAGGTTCATGGAAGGAAGGATGGAAGGAAGGATGGAAGGAAGGATACAGGTTCATGGAAGGATGGAAAGAAGGAAGGATGGATGGAAGGATACAGGTTCACGGAAGGAAGGAAGGATAGAAGGAAGGAAGGATAGAAGGAAGGATAGAAGGAAGGATAGAAGGAAGGAAGGGCTCCTCAACAACCTCAGACAAGCCCTATATTTTTAGTATCAGAATCCTTAGTATCATATACAGTATACTCCATACAAACACCCCCAACACTTCATTCTTCTGCAGGTACTTATTGGACAGGCTGCTGTTACACTGCACCAAGTCTGCCCCTGTGTGAAGACATGAACTGTCTTTCACTCAGCAGTACTTTGTTACAGTGTGCCAGTGTGATTGCCAACCCCTGTGAAGATGAGACGCTCCAGGCAGCCATCAGTGGCTGGCACAGTCCTCGCTCCACACTGATAACAGCAGCCCTGCCTGCTCTGCACACTCTCCTTACTTCACTTGTGTGTGGCTGGGAGGAGGTCTGCTCTCTGCACTGGGAGCCATCATGCTGTAGGGGGAGGATTTGGTAATGTGTGTGGAGGGCTCATCATGTGGACGGGGAGGGCTTGTTCCTATGGTGGGCGGGGTTGTTTCTATGGAGGGCAGACTTGGAGTAGAGTAGGAGGACACGACCAGATTACATTATCATGCCAGCACACACCCTCTGGTCGTTTTCTTCAGAAGCAGATTACTGTTATCTCAGGAACACTGCAGAATACTGACAGAAAGTACATGAGTGATTGTCAGCATTAGGCAGGCTGGATATACACTGAGGATATGTCACGAAGCCGGACAACCCCTTTAAGGCAGCTACCAGTCCACTAGGATGTCTTCCTCAATCTTCCTAGGAACTGAATAAACTAGCTCCGCCCCAGACCAGAATTTGTAGGGGAGCTCACCCTGAAGCCAGGTTTAGGTCTCCCCCTTCTGGCCTGGAGGCAGAAGGTGTTGTGTGCGGTTACCCACCTGGTGCGAAAACCCTTCTGTTGCTCTCAAGCGTGACATTACCACCAGGGGGCAATAATGACACTGTGGCAATTGGACCTTATGGTGCCACATTTCCCCTTAGTAAAATACAGTACTTCAGGACTGTGCAATTTGTCAAAAGAGAAAATATACCGTATATACTCGAGTATAAGCCAAGTTTTTCAGCACAATTTTTGTGCTGAAAAGTGCCCCCCTCGGCTTATACTTGAGTCACTTGGTATGAACTGGGGGGAGGAGGGGGGCTGTGACCGAGGGCTGGAGGAGGCAGGAGGGGGCTGCAGTGAAAGCAGCAGGTCATGTGGAGCCGCTCATTAGTGTAATGAATATGCACTGCATCCCCCTGTCCATCAGCAGCAGGGGGAGCGGTGCATATTGCACTACACTAAATGTAAACTTACCCCCCACCCCTTTCCCTATCATAGAATCTGGCCCCCAAGGCTGCGGGACATGTTAAAACAACAAACGATTTATACATTACCTTTCCGGCGATTCCTTGCAGGCACCGCCACGGCCTCCAGTCTTCCTTCCTGCTTGTGCCGGTGTCATGTGACCGGCACGGTGATGACGTCATCACTGCGCTGGTCACATGACACCAGCACAAGCAAAATATAAAAAGGGGGGGACAAGAGGCGCAATAGTGCCCTATCACTAGTGACACTGATGTACAAATAGTGATGCTGTGTAGCCGCTCACCTGGTCCAGTTGTGGTCCCCACAACTGGTTTGAAGGCGTTTTAGGAAACAAAGTTCTAAGCTGCTGCAGGACCTCCACCAACCACTGGATCGTGGTTTTGTTCCAGAAGAATATGATGGGAGTATGGTGTATCACGGTCCGCGCTGCTCAGGGTTCAGAAATAACTCACCAAAGAGTCTGGCAACTTAACATCTTCTTTATTCCACCTTATCCAACGCGTTTCAGCGCCAAAACCCGGCGCCTTCCTCAGCACAAGCAGGAAGACTGGAGGACGCGGCGGTGCCTGCAAGGAATCGCCGGAAAGGTAATGTATAAATCATCTGTTGTTTTAACATGTGCCACAGCCTTGGGGGCCACATACTATGGGGGGGGGTGAGTACACATTGATGGGGGCATGTGCCAGCATGGGGGGGGCTATAAAAGTTCCTGGGGGCATGTGTCAGCATGGGGGCTATAAAAGTGCTGGGAGGCATGTGCCAGCATAGGGGGGGTTATAAAAGTGCTGGAGGGTGCCAGCATGGGAGGCTATAAAAGTGCTGGGGCACATGTGCCAGCATGGGGGGCTATAAAAGTGCAGGGCACATTTGCCAGCATGGGGGCTATAAAAGTGCTGCGGGGCATGTGCCAGCATGTGGGGCTATAAAAATGCTGGGGGCATGTGCCAGCATGGGGGGCTATACAGTAAAAAGTGCTGGGGGGAATGTGCCAGCATGGGGGGCTATAAAAGTGCTGGGGGGGCATGTGCCAGCATGGGGGACTATACAGTAAAAAGCGCTGGAGTGCAGGTGCCAGCAAGGGGGACTGTAAACAAAGATGGGGGGCATGTACCAGCATGGGGGGCTATATACAATGAAGATGGCCAGGTACCAGGATGTGGGGGCTGTATATAATGATGGCGGCTATTTACAGTGATAATGGGCTAAATACCATGATGGGGGCTATATACAGTGATAAGGAGCTATATACTATGATGGGGAACATATACAGGGATGAGGGGCTAATTATCAGGATGGGATAGGCTATATACAGTGATGGGGTGACTATATAACAGGATGGGGGCTATATATCATGATGGGGTGCTATTTACCAGGATTTGGGGCGATATACCATGATTAGGGGCTATATACCAGAATGGAGTGCTATATACCAAGATGGGGTCAGACATACCAAGATGGGGACAGATGTACCAGGATGGCGGGCTGCGGCATTTCCCACCCTAGGCTTATACTCGAGTCAGTAATTTTCTCCAGTTTTTGGAGGTGAAATTAGGGGCCTCGGCTTATACGCGGGTCGGCTTATACTCGAGTATATACTGTAAACAATAACAAGGTTAAATGGCAATAAATGTTGAACAGAGTCTCAAAATATAAAAATTACAAAAACCAAGAAAAATTCAAAAAGTCGTCACTTGGTGATTAGTCCTTCCTCCTCTGGCTGAAAATATTATTTACAAGAAGCCTTTACCACAAGCAGTCCAGTGGTGTAATGGTCCATAGTTAATAAAAGTCCAAGAAAATGCAAACGTTCATACAATAAAGTCTCTGGTGGTTGCAAAGTTACGACTTACATTTTATATACAACAAAATAAAAGTTCCTAATAGCTAGACTTTTTCTTTATGGGTGTTTCTGCTTAGGAGTCCTGTATTCTACACCTCTCCTCCAGGAACCTGACCTCCAAACTTGATGTTTCTGGGTTTCACTCCAGTTCCTCCACCTGTCTATACACTACTCTTACAGGTTAACTATTTACATCTTTTACACACACACAAGAAAACATATTTACTTTTTATCTAGTACCACACTTTACTCCCTGTAACGGGCTGGAATCTGACCTTGTGTACTACGATGTGACCTCCTTAGTGCTGGAGTGTCTATTGCAGGTAGAGGTCGTCTACCGGCTACAGGGACCGGCGGATGGAGCGCCGAGCACGAGGTCGTCTCCCGGCTACAAGCTCCGGTGGCCCGATCAAGCGCCAGGTAGCTGTGGCCGGCTACCTGTGGCACAAAGGTCTGCGGCCGAACCGCTGATCTCCGTGCCGTACACATCCGCCACTCTGCTCCGGGGCACCGTACCGCCCCCGCCAGCTGCGGCCACCAATCATATTCACGCCGCACGCTCGGCGCCATGTTTAAAAAGAAATTAAGTTAACAAATACCTTTTAAATAAGGCGCCGTGTTTCGCGCCGCTATCCTCATTGGTCGCCGTCTTCTGGCGCCGACCAATCAAATTAGCGGGACGGGGCACGGTGCCATGAAGACAAATCATATATTTTAAATATGCCGCCGTGTTTCGCGGCGCTATTCTGATTGGTCGCCGCCATCCACCAGCGACCAATCACAAGAGCGCCTCCCAGCACGGCGTCATATTTCAAATACAAAGTCCAATACGTATCTCACATATGCCGCCGCGCTGTGCGGCGCTCCTCTGATTGGTCGCCGCCACCCACCAGCGACCAATCAGAAGACCGCCTCACAGCACGGCGCCATATTTACAATCCAGGGATGAATTCGGGATTTTTAATATGCCGCTTCGCCGCGCGGTGCTAGCGAGCGCCGACCAATCAGAATAGCGGCGCGAGCCGAGGCACCATATTTGAAACTTAGTGACGTCACTGTATTTCATTTTTGTTGCGCCGCTCCCGGTGCTATTCTGATTGGTCGGCGTTCGCTCCCGCCGACCAATCAGAATAGCGCCGCGAGCCGAGGCGCCATATTTGAAATCCCAAAGTCATCCCTGGATTTTCAATATGGCGCCATGCCGCGCGCCGCTCCTCTGATTGGTCGCCGCAAAACAGCGGCGACCAACCAGAATGGCGGCTCCCCGTAAGGGGCTAAATCAAAAGTCCTCGCTGTATTTCTAAGCTCGCACCGTGCCTCGCGCGTCTGCTCTGATTGGTCCGCGCCTGCCGCGCCCGTCCAATCAGATTCGCGGCTCGCGGCAAGGCGCGAGGTTTGAAATTCTGTGACAACTTTGCTTTCTCCTCACACTGCTGTGCCGCGGACCGTTTGTAAAGCCCGCCATTTTACCTCAGCTGCCTCAGCCGTGGTTTCTGCCTCTCTGCAGTCCTCCTCTGTGTGACAGCGTCCATCTTCTCTACCCTGCCTGTGACCACCATTTTGCCTCTCTGCAGTCCTGGATTCCATCTCATATACTGTGGTTTGACTTTTACCACTCTTTTCCCTCAATACTGTGTATAAGATAGAGTTGGTTAATGACTGCATAACCTTTTAATATAGCTCTGGACTATTAATTCTTAGACATAAGTGCTTCTACTAGCCTCCATCTTTAGTACACTGCCTGTGTCCACCATTTGGCCTCTCTGAAGTCCTCAACCCTTTGGTATATACTGCATTTTGACCTATAATATCTTTTTTCACAATATCTCTGTACACTATAGACTTCCTATATTACTACTCCTCTGTGTACTATTACTATTACTGGATATCTTCTTTTGACCTCATTTTGATTGATCTGCACACTAATAATATGGGTCGCAATAAAAAATATGCTAATGACGCTGACAATAAAGCTGCCATCATACAACGTCAACGCAAACGCAGTGAAAAGCAGACCCCTGAGGAACATCAGCAGTACCTTGACTACCAGAAGGCTTATTATGCAAAACGCTGCAAAACCGAATTGCCTATATCTAAATCAATTAGATTAGCAAAAGATGCGTCTACGCACCGTCTAAAACGTCTAATTACAGCTTCTACCTCTTCCAAGATTCAGTCTTCACACATACAACATCCCAATCCTGCTCCAGACACTTCTTCCTCTACCCATTTTTCACACGTGCCTTTGCAACTCCATATTTCCTCCGTACCAAGCCCACTAATACTGTCTCCACACCTACACTTTTCTCAATCACAAGATTTCAGTCACCAGCACAATGAAGTGACACCACAAGCGCCACGACTACTCTACATTCCTCAACTCACACGATCCCGTCCTCCATTACCACATACACAGTCACTACACCATCAATATCACAGTGCTGATGAAAATACCGTTACACAACACAGCTGTGGTGACATGAACCATCTTTGTCACCATTGCCAAGCTAGGCATTTCGTCGCTGAGATACCTTCCGATCACAATTTCATCCTATGCTGTCACAAGGGTAAAGTACAGGTGCCCATACAACAATATCCAGATGTCTTTACCCGTTTGCTTCAAGGTGAAAGTGAGTTCAGTAAAACCCTCCATGGGTGCCAATATTGCCCCGCCTCCTGGATATGGCCCATATTGCTTCCGGATACATGGACAAATATATCATCGCACTGGAACCCTACATCCGTCTGATGATGAAGTTCCAGTGTATGCCCAGCTTTACATTTTAGATACCCAGACTGCTAATCAACAACGCTTGCAATGTCAGCAAAATCAAAATTGTCATCCTACTTTGATGAGTATGATTGCTCTTCAATTAGATAATATCAATCCCTTTGTAGCTGCGTACAAAATGTTACGGGATGTAGAACAGGAGGAACATCTTAAAGCTCTTGCAAATGGCAGTGTCATGCCTAATATAATCATGGCCCTAAAACAAGATCGCACACAAGACCCTCGACGCTACAATAACCCAATGTCAATGAGGTTGCCGTTGTATTCGAAAATGACAATGGAGAGCCACTATTCAATCGAGATATTTTAATTCACTTAAAACCTGACCCAAACAACCCTTTGGCACCAAAAACCAAACCTATCAGCATTCTGCATAGCAATTTAGATGCTCTCCTCTATCCACTGTTTTTCCTGTACGGAGAACAAGGCTGGCATGATGACATGAAACAACAAGCTCCAAGTACTCGCAGAATTACACAACTGCAATACTATTGCTACATGCTATCTGTAAGACATCACTTTAATCCAGTACTGAATGGTGGCAAACTCACCCAACAGTACATTGTTGATGCTTATGTCAAAATCGAGGCAAATCGCCTACATTTTATCCGCAAACATCAAAAGGATTTGAAAGTAGAGGACTACTGTGTATTGCAAGAGCATTTATTAAAAAAATCCATCCAAAAAGGCATCCCCATTGGCAAAATCGTCATTTTACCATCCTCCTTTGAGGGTTGTCCAAGGAACATGCAACAACGGTATCAGGATGCCATGGCTATTGTCACCAAGTACGGTCGCCCTGATTTGTTCATCACTATGACCTGCAATCCTAAATGGAGCGAGATTACAACTAATTTACAGCCATGGCAGCGTGTGGAACACAGACCTGATTTGGTAGCACGTGTGTTCAAAATCAAGTTAGAAGCTCTATTACAAGATATCCGCAAAGGATTGTTCGGAAATGTTTGTGCTATGGTGCACGTAATCGAATTCCAAAAACGTGGTGTACCACACGCACACATTTTAATCATTTTAGATAGCAACTCTAAATTAAGGACTAAGGAGGATGTCGACAATATCGTCTGGGCAGAAATTCCTGATGCTAACTCCTACCCTCTACTTCATGGCATTGTTTTGCAACATATGATTCATGGGCCCTGTGGAGAACACAACCCCAATTCTCCCTGTATGGATCTCGGCAAATGTACGAAAGGTTTCCCTAAAGATTTTCAAACATCTACCATCATAGCTAAAGATGTCTATCCCATTTATCGCAGAAGCTTTGGCCCTTCCATTCAACACCACTCTAAAACAATTGACAATTCTTGGGTAGTTCCATACAATCCGTTCCTACTCTTGAAATACAGGTGCCATATCAATGTGGAAGTTTGTGCTTCAATTCAAAGTGTCAAATATTTGATTACATATGTCTACAAAGGCCATGACAAAGCTAACCTTGACATTTGCCAGACCATGATGAAACACATCAATTTATGGATTCCAGATATGTTAGTGCACCAGAGGCAGCTTGGCGCATTTTTGCTTATCCTATGGATAAGCAATCTCATAGCATCATTCGCCTTGCCGTACATCTGCCTCATTCTCAGTCACTCTATTTTCATGAGGATGACTCCATTGCTAACATCCGACAAAAACTTCATCAGAATTCTACTCTTATGGCCTACTTTGAGCTTAATATCAATGACCAACATGCTCATAACTATTTATACCGCCAAATTCCTGAGTACTATGTTTGGAAGGAAGGCTCTTGGGAACTTAGAAAGCGAGGAGGTGGCTCTGTTATTGGAAGGATGTACACCGTCAGTGTCAAAGATCAAGAACGCTACTACTTGCGATTGTTGCTATTACACGTCAAAGGTGCTACAAGTTTTGAGAGTATTAAAACGGTCAACGGAGTTACTTATGACACCTTCAAAGAGGCAGCATTAGCCCTTGGCTTACTCTTTGATGATAGTCTATGGAAAAATACGCTACAAGATGCGTGGATTCTCAACATGCCAGCACAGCTTCGGGACATGTTTGCCTATATCTGCATTTTTGGCCCTCCAGCTAACCCTCTGCAGTTATGGGATGAATTCAAGGAACACTTTCTACAGGACCACTGCCATGCATACCACTTCAATACTCAGGCCTATATAAATTGTGAAGGCTATGCTATGACTGATGTGCAAGATGTTCTAAAAAGTCACGGGTAAAGTTATACGGATTTTCATTTACCACGACCCGTAAATAAACCACATTTCCTCCCGCTGTATAATAATTATGTTGAGCTACAAACAGCTGCAGAGATGAAAGCCACTCTAAATGACGAACAACTGTTGGCCTATAATACTATCAGTCAAGCTTTACAAGACTCTACTGACACCACAAAGTGCTTTTTCATTGATGGTCCTGGTGGGAGTGGAAAAACCTACTTATATCATCTACTGCTACATCAGCTAAGGGGAGAAGGACACATTGTGTCAGCGGCTGCCACAACAGGAAATGCGGCCAACTTACTCGAAGGAGGACGCACAATCCATTCTCTCTATGGCATTCCAATCCCTGTCAATGAAACCTCTGTTTCAAGGATTAAAACTGATACAGAGGCAGACAAACAGTTGCAGAATACAAAACTATGTATCATTGATGAGTGCACAATGCTCTCTAAATATGCATTGCATGTCATTGATAGACTTTTACGGGATGTCATGACAACACATGTCTCCAAGAAACAAAAAACACCGTTTGGAGCTAAAGTTATTGTTCTGGGAGGAGACTTTAGACAATGCCTTCCTGTCATCTTTCACGGAACCAGAACTGATATTGTAGAGAGCTGCATTAAGTATTCCCAAAACTGGCATCATTTCGTTAGACTGCCACTCATTAACAACATGCGCTCCATTGACCAACAATACAGTACTTGGTTGCTTCAACTGGAAAATGGTGAACTTTCCAATGATTTTAACCTTGGAGATGATGTCATCGAAATACCTTCAGACATGCTCTCCACTGGCTGCTTAATACGTGATATCTTTGGAGACAACATTTCTATTGATATTAATAACATGAGAGTATCAATATTGCGGCATCACATGCAATTCTATGCCCTAAAAATGAGGATGTTGACAATGTTAACTCCAACATCATGGATCGTCTGAATGGTGACTACACTGAATATACCAGTCATGATTCCATTGATGCTGACGAATCTGATGACCCTGACCAATATCCAGTGGAATTCTTACATTCGCTTACACCAACTGGAATGCCTTCACATCGGCTCAAACTTAACTCAAGTGGCACCATTATCATGCTATTACGCAACCTCAACACCAAAAAAGGTCTGTGCAGCGGTACTCGCTTGATTGTTACTGCTTTGCTTCCCAACATTATAGAAGCTAAAGTAATTACTGGGTCAGAAGCTGGAAATATTGCATTCATTCCACGTATCGATTTATGTCCATCTGACACAGGATTACCTTTTAAATTAAGACGCCGCCAGTTTCCAGTGAAGCCAGCATTTGCCATGACAATTAACAAATTGCAAGGCCAGACACTCCATCGAGTTGGTATTTTTCTACTTGAACCAGCATTTGGCCATGATCAACTATATGTTGCTTTTTCACGAGTGAGGCAACGCTGCTATGTCAAGGTTCAAGTGATGGATACACCAGCTCAAGGGAAATTAGTTCCAAATAGTCCCAAAGTTTTCACAAAAAATATTGTTTATAAAAATATTTTACGTTAAACTCTTTCGATAGATAGTTAGGTGTAGATACATAGTCACTTTAAAATTAAACAAAAAAATACAAAAAAAAATTAGTTTAGCCATAGATGTATAGGAATAATAAAAAAAAAATACCAAAAAAATTAGTGTAGTTATAGATATAGAGATTATAATTACTTAGATAGGAAATAGTCATTTAAGATATATACCGTATATACTCGTGTATAAGCCGACCCGTGTATAAGCCGACCCCCTATGTTTGCCCCAAAAATCTGGAAAAACCTATTGACTCGTGTATAAGCTGAGGGTGGACCCCAGCACAGGTATACAGCCCCCAGCAGTGTGGTATACAGGCCCCCCCCAGTGGTATACAGGCCTCCCCAGTGGTAGTATACAGCAGCCCCAGTGGTAGTATATAGCAGCCCCAGTGGTAGTATATAGCAGCCCCAGTGGTAGTATATAGAAGCCCCAGCAGCCCCAGTGGTAGTATATAGAAGCCCCAGCAGCCCCAGTGGTAGTATATAGAAGCCCCAGTGGTAGTATATAGAAGTCCCAGCAGCCCCAGTGGTAGTATATAGAAGCCCCAGCAGCCCCAGTGGTAGTATATAGAAGCCCCAGCAGCCCCAGTGGTAGTATATAGAAGCCCCAGTGGTAGTATATAGAAGCCCCAGCAGCCCCAGTGGTAGTATACAGCAGCCCCGGCAGCCCCAGTGGTAGTATACAGCAGCCCCAGCAGCCCTAGTGGTAGTATATAGGAGCCCCAGCAGCCCCAGTGGTAGTATACAGCAGTCCCAGCAGCCCCAGTGGTAGTATACAGCAGCCCCGGCAGCCCCAGCGGTAGTATACAGCAGCCCCAGGAATCCAGGGCCCCCCCAGCCTTGCTCCGGTAACCTGTAAAGGAAAATATACTTATCACTGTCCCGCTGCCGTCCCCGCTCGCCACTGCCGTCTGCGATCCTCCATCTTCATGCGTCTTCTTCCGGTTTCCTGTGTTCGTCGCCGGCAATGACGTCATTGCCGGCGACGAACACAGGAAGCCGGAAGAAGACGCATGAAGATGGAGGATCGCGGACGGCAGCGGCGAGCGGGGACGGCAGCGGGACAGTGATAAGTATATTTTCCTTTACAGGTTACCGGAACAAGGCTGGGGGGGGCCCTGGATTACTATGGCTGCTGTATACTACCGCTGGGGCTGCTATATACACTGGGGCCGTATTGACTCGCGTATAAGCCGAGGGGCCTACTTTTCAGCCCAATTTTTGGGCTAGTGGCAGGCAATGAGAGCGCACGGCGGTCTGCAAGCATCTGCAGACCGCCGTGCGCTCCATTATAAACATAGGGGCCGCGGTCTGCATGCAGATACTTGCAGATGTATCTGCAAAACGCTGCAGATGCATCTGCAAGTCTGAAGGCAGCCTAAGTGTTAAGAAGTAGGGAAAGTTAGTTAGGACCTGTCAGATCAAAGGCCACCGTGAAGTGGTTGATGGGCACGCTTATATTGGCCAATCGGTGTACTATAGACGTTGATTTCTTAAATTTTACACTTCTGTAAAAATAAAAACAAAAATTTTGGGTACACAAAAGGTCTTTTATCTCAGTTGTACGTCTTAGAATTATTAAAAATGAAGACTTAGCTAAGCTCAAAAAATGATTGAAAACGTTCTATAGCAACCCATCAGATGTAAAATTACTGTGAAAATACATGATGGGCACACAAGTATTCGCCAGTATGGGTACTAAGCGCCTTTGCACATATTCATGAAATATTCAAAAATGTTATAGATCATACTAATATACATAGTTGATGGATACATATTATTTATTTATTGCATTATTGTTGTTGAGCAAAGACCCGTGGAAGTGGCATTTGCCATGAAACAGTAAGCCAACATCTGATGTTTTCCATCCCTCCCCTCATAAGCACGTTTATGGATGCTGTGT
Source organism: Allobates femoralis (assembly GCA_033576535.1). NCBI lineage: Eukaryota > Metazoa > Chordata > Amphibia > Anura > Aromobatidae > Allobates > Allobates femoralis. The sequence continues at coordinate 40,308,460 of JARQOC010000001.1, forward strand.
AACTGGACCTTGAATGAAAAGAATTCTCATGAGCTGGTGAGTGCTGCTGTTTTTTGTTCTTTCTTACTATTCTTTATTAATTGCATTATTGTTAAATTAGAATAAATAAAGTATATATGGATTCTAGACTCCCGATTCTTTAGAATCGGGCCGCCATCTAGTATATATATATATAAACAACTAGAAAAAAATTCTCTGCAGCACTCAGCCACTACCAATGTGCGAACATGCTAACAAGCGGTATATATTTGAGGAAAAAATGTAAAAACTTACGGTTTTTAAAAAAAACTCAAAAATCTTAAATTTTTTAATTTTCTTGGGGTTCTTGGTACGCACATTGGCCAATGTCCGTTTGCTCATCAGCCGCGACAAGGCGACCCCAGGTCTGATGAGTCCTAACGCTGACATCCCTGTCCTCCTTTTCCTCCCTATCCCACACTCAAGTGGGTGAACACCATCTCAACCTAAGACCACTTGTGGGTGATGAGGGTGCAAGTTGCAGTCATGGAGCCAGATTCTCCATTCGTTTTTTCAGTTTTTTGTACATATATATGTATATCAGTGCCTTGTGAAAGTATTTGGCCCCCTTGAACTTTTCAACCTTTTGCCAAATTTCAGGCTTCAAACATAAAATTAATAAATTCTAATTGTTTTGTGAGGAATCAACAAGTGGGACACAATCGTGAAGTGGAGCGAAATTTATTGGATATCTTGAACTTTTTTAACAAATAAAAAACTGAAAAGTGGGGCGTGCAATATTATTCACCCCCCTTGAGTTAATAGTTCAGTTTTTTATTTGTTAAGAAAGTGTAAAATATCCAATAAATTTAATTCCACTTCATGATTGTGTCCCACTTGTTGTTGATTCTTCACAAAATAATTAGAATTTATATCTTTATGTTTGAAGCCTAAAATGTGGCAAAAGGTTGTAAAGTTCAAGGGGGCCAAATACAATACTCTCACAATGCACTATATATATACATTATATATATATATATATATATTATACATATATAGGGGTTGGTCACAAAAATGGAAACGCCTAACGTTTTGGCATCATAATCTTCGAACATGTTATGAACATGCAAACCGTGACATATGTAAATGTTTTGTAGTTTATTATTTGTGTTCAGTGATATGTGTATGTAAATTAACTGTTTGTTTTGCCGAATTGTAAGAACATTGATGAGAACCTGATACCAATGGCAGACCTTTCAGATTTTCAAAAAGGCCAAATTGTTGGTGCTCGTATGGCAGGCGCTAGTGTAACAGAAAGTGCCCGAATGCTCGGCGTGTAAAGAGGTCCTGTCTACAAAGTAATGACTGCGTCTGAAAGAGAAGGAAAAACGTCCGCAGCAAAGCACAGGTCTGGCCGAAAGTCGAAGTGACTGAGAGAGACCGTCTGACTCTAAAGTGAATTGTGAGAGAGAATCGCAAGACCACGGCTCCGAAAATCACTGCTGAGCTCAATGAACACCTACAGAACCCAGTGTCCACGAAAACTGTTCATCGGGAGCTGCAGAAATCTGGATTCCCCGGGCAGAGCTGCAATTAGAAAACCGCTGCTCTCAATGACAAATGTTTCCATGCGTTTAGAGCGGTGTAGAAACCTCCAGAACTGGTCCCTCGAGCAGTGGAAACATGAGATATTCTCAGACCAATCATCGTTTACACCATTTTCCGACCTCCGGCTGAGTGTATGTTTGGAGACAGCCGAAAGAAGCATTCCATCCAGACTGCCTTCTCCAATCATAAAACATGGAGGTTCTGTGATGATCTGGGTGGCTATTTCATGGAGATCAGCCGGCCAATGATATCACCTTGTATGAATCCATACCTCGGAGAATTGAGGCTGTAATCGCCGCAAAAGGTGGACCTACACCATATTAAACTAACGTTTGTTAATTTTTCCAGGTATTTCCATTACGGTATTTTGTCCAACCCCTGTATGTACATAGTGGTAGATCAACTCACCCAGCTACTCTGTAGAGGTAAATTCAGGAATCAGGAATATTAGCCAATTGTCTCAATAGCAGGTTGATTTGTATGCCATAAACCGGCTTACAGAAAAATAGCTTTACTGGCAAAAGAAAAACTGGATGTAAACACAGTCAGTGTGACTGCGGGTTCCATCAGCTCACTGAGAGTATCAATATGGATGTCTGCTCCCTCCAAACACAGAAACTAAACAAATCTAGAGGCTTTGCTTTTACCTCCTGGATGACACCCTAAGGTGGAGATATGTTGAACAGCCGGCCTGCACATCTCTTTACCTGTTCACAACAAAGCCGGCCTATTAATGATAATTTAACTCTCCTAGCACTTATTATACTGGAGCATTACATCTGGATTCACATCATAAAGTTTAACAATCTAGATGATTCATATCTTCCCCTTGTACTTTACCCATGCTCACCTTACAATATATACATACATACACCATATTTTTCAGGCTATAAGATGCATTTTTTTCACCTAAAATTTTAAAAGAGTGGAGGGTGCGTCTTATAGTCTGGATGTATCTGGCTGTGGCTGAGCAGCGACAGGGAAGCAGGTCATAAACGGCATGAGCCGGCGCTGGGGCTAGCAGTATGCCTGTTATTAAAGAAAATGAATATGCACTGCTCACTACACCCATAATCCCACCCACCTCTCGGCACTGAAGCTAGGGTGTGTGGAGCAGAGCATATTCATTCTCTTTAACAGTGGGCAAACGTGATCATTGTAGGGGCATAACTAGGGAGGGGACAGGCAGGACATGTGCCCTGAAACAGTAAGCAGTAGGTCTCCCAAGGGCACTATCTATCTATCTATCTATCTATTTTATATCTATGGCTAGGGTCACATTTGGAAAGCACATTGTGATTACCGCAGCCAGATCTGAATGCGGTAATCGCATGTGCCTTCAGACACATTTTTGCTTCAAAATGTGTCCCTAAACCCGGATCCGGTAACTGGATTGCTGATAATGTGCATTCTGGTTGCCGGATTCTTTGTTCATCCCTGCTGCCTCAGGGATGAACAAAGGGTTAATGTTAATATAATATGTGGGCACCATGTCTCCAGGGAGTGTCCACCCTCCCTAGAGACTTGTTGTCTACATAGAGCGGCATATGAAGGGTTAAATTGGTTTATTACAGTATCGCCGCTAATGTCGGCTTTTACTATTTTATGAATGACAGCTGGCGGCTCCTCGCTGTGGAGGAGATACAGTACGTAATGTGCGTACTGTACATGCTGCTATCCAGGGTCCTGAAAGCTTTAATATTAGTTCTATGGGCAGCGCACCGCCATAGAACAACCTGCCTGAAGGCCAATAAAGGCTTGAGAAACATCTTAAACACAGTGCTGCAGCCTGTTCTTTCTATATATGTTCTGTATGTATGAGTGGCTTAACCCCACTCAGGACTGATTTAGCACCTGACTTTTTGAAGTTGAACCGCTGCTCCTAAATATTTTTTCTACATATCTATCTATCTGACATAAAAGAGAAAAAAACTGCACAGCACTCAAAGACATAGTGTGAACTGGTGCCAGCAACCAGAACAACCAAAAAAAATTTCTCTGCAGCACTCAGCTACTACCAATAATACACACATGACAACAAGCGTTATATGAGGAAAAAATTAAAACTTACGTTTTTTTCAAAAAACTTAATATTCTTATTTTTTATTTTCTGAGGTGCTTGGTACATACATTGGCCAATGTCTGTTTGCTCATCAACCATGACATGGTGACCTCAGGTCTGATGAGTTCTAAGCTGACATTTTTGTCCTCCTTGTCCTCCCTGTCCCACTTCTAAGTGGGTGGACACCATCTCAACCTCAGACCACCTGGGGCGATGAGGGTGGTAAGTGCAGACATGGAGCCAGCAACTCCACATATTAGACAAAAAACAGAAAAAAACTGCACAGCACTCAAAGACATAATGTGAACTGGTGCCAAGAAGTGGGACAGGGAGGACAAGGAGGACAGGAATGTCAGCTTAGGACTCATCAGACCTGGGTCACCGTGTCGTGGTTGATGAGCAAACAGACATTGGCCAATGTGTGTACCAAGAACCTCAGAAAATAAAAAAAATAAGAATATATATTATTATTATACAGACAAAGGACTGCCTGCTACATAGCAGCACTTGAGTTTAGCTGTCAGCAGTGCAGCAGAGTTGAGTTTGTGCTTTATATCAGGGCTGAGGAGCAAGGGCTGCTATGTAGCAGGCAGTACTTTGTCTGCTCAGGATCCTCCTGCTAGATTTACTACTGTGGGGTCTCCTATTACAGAAGCTCTATGTTGTAGCAGAGCTGACAAAGCTGTGTAGTGCAGGGAGGTGGCCCTGGAGGCGGTGCACACAGAGCAGAGAGGGATGACTGACACCACAGAGGAAGGAGATAGACACTTGAAAACCCGCCTCCCGGTCTTGGATCTGGTTTGAAACAGATTTATATAAGTCTTTATTTCAGTGAATCAAGGGAGCATAAATGCTATAGACGCCTTGTCAGAATGCAGTCCTAGTGCTGCAGAAGGTGGCTATGTTATCTTTAGATGCCTGGGGGGGTGACAGGTTCGCTTTAATTTTTTCCTCATATACCGTTGTTAGCATGTGTGCATTATTGGTAGTAGCTGAGTGCTGCGGAGAATGTTTTTCTGGTTATCTATCTATCTATCTATCTATCTATCTATCTATCTATCTATCTATCTATCTATCTATCTACACAAACACCGATATGCATATACTGATATACAGTTTCGCAAAAAGTCCACAGCACTCCAGATAAATGTAGCCAAAGATTTAATCCAGCTCAGGCACAGAAACCATACCCTGTGCCTGAGCTGGATTAAATCTTTGGCTACATCTATCTGGAGTGCTGTGGACTTTTGCGAAACTGTATATATTTATAGGAGCTGTGTAGGAGCACCTAGGACGCTTTGCACCCGCAAAAATCAGCAATACAGTGCTGTTTCACCTTTTCCTGCTAGGGTCACATTTGTGGTTGCAATTGCAGATCCTGATCCGGTTTTGAGCATGAAAAATGCTCAAAACTGGATCCGGATCCGCATCCAAAAACTGGACCGCCTCAACAGTGTTGCGTTTCCCGTATCCGGTTTTTCGATGTGCGGTAAAAATCATGCAAGCAACGTTTTTTAGACAGGTTTCTAATCCGTATCCGGATTTCAATTGGAAACCGCAAATGTGAGTGGAGCCGGGTAGAGTAACCGGATTGGGTACCGCAACACACATGAATGGCAGTATTGCCGCAATCTTTTCCCATGGCTCCGGAGTCACCTGGATAGAAGTGTATTGGGGTCCAGTTTTGTGCTGTCCTGGTGGATCCGGGTGAATCCGTTTTCAGTCCGTGGGACCAAAAGGATCATGGATGATTCCTGTAGTCCTTTGGAAAAATCGGACAAAACTGTATTTTCCCGGATTCGCCCGGTCCAGGACAATCCGGGACAATCCGATTTCAACCGATTTAATTCCCGGACAACAAAAACCATGCTGGGAAGCCAGGGAACGTTTGTATTACCACAACGTCTACTGCATCCGGCAACCGGATGCCACATTAAGTAGGAATCCGGTTACCGCATGCGGATTTAGGGACACACTTGGAGGGCAAAATTAGTCTGAAGGGACATGAGATTACCGCTTCCGGAACTGGATGCGGTAACCGCACGTTGCCTTCTAAATGTGACCCTAGCCTCTGTTTGCATATACTGATATATCTACTGTATATATTAACACATGCATCAAATGAACCATTCAACTTTATATTCTTCAGATCTAAACAAGGTAGACAGCAGACACAGCACTGCCTGCTCTTGCTATGGTGTTTTACCTATATAGTGCTGCGTCTCCTCTCCTCTCCCCTCTGCTGTGACCAACTCTAGAGGTTCCTGGCAGAGATGAATACTGCTGTATATACAAAGCAGCAGGAGAATAAGTCATGAAAGACGCTAGGTGTGCGCACAGGCTTCAGCGATACCATTATTATGTACTGCTTGACCTTGGGGAGCCCACTGTTTACTGTCCCAGGACACGTCCTGCCTGCCCCCCCTCCATAGTTATGCCCTTGGCTTTCTGAACATTTGCAGAGAGTCAGCAAACAGGGAGCAGGTAATTACAGGCTGCTAGAAGGGGAATAAGATGCACTTGTACTTATATATTTTACACAGTTATTATATGCTCTACTGATCAGCTCAAGAAATAATAACCTTTATGGATTTAAGATCTACAAAAATATTAGTCTTTACAGTCCTGCAGAACAACTTAATGGTGAAGTTTTTTCCTCTGGTTAGCATTACAACTATTAAGCCTCCCTTAGGGTACCTTTACACGCCGCCACGGCAGGCTGGATACATCGCGCTACAGGCTACAAATGTAGCTTGTAGCGTCAATGTAGCCCGTCGTAGCGGCGTCTGAAGACGCGACGCTACAGCCGGCGACAGATACATCTGTTTATGGGCAATGCTCGAAAACAGATGGCTATATCGCCGATGGTAGCGAGCTGTATCGGCGTGTAAAGAAGCAACGGAAGGGAACTCTGGACACCCGGGGCTGTAGCTGCAATGTAGCTAAGGCGTGACCTCGGCTCCATGTTACCGCGCCCCATGTGCGATCATTGGTGGAAGCTGCTGCATGACGATTGGTAGTCGCTGCATAGGGAGGCATATTTAAGGAGCTGACGAGTCACACTACACAATCGCTCGAGCGTGCTGTATTACTCAGCCTCCTGCGATGCCTGCCCAATCAGGATGTTATTGCTTCGTCCTATCAGCGTACGGAAGTCTTGTAATCCACAATTGGAGCACGCCTATGTGCTGTCCCTGCTGCACCAGGTCCGCCCATAGTAGCTGGTTGTAGCGGTGTGTAAATGAGCAACAGCTGGCTACTTGAGACACCCGGCGATGTAGCTAGCTATAGATGTAGCGTGGCGTAGCGAACCTTGTGGCGGCGTGTAAAGAGGGTGCGTTGACCGTTTGTAGCCGTTTGAGCGTGCTCGTGCACGTGAAGTAGCGGATGTATCCAGCTGCCGTGGCGGTGTAAAGGTACCCTTATGGTACCTTTACACGCCGCGACGGCAGGCTGGATACATCCGCTACTTCACGTGCACGAGCACGCCCGAACGGCTAAAACGGTCAACGCACTCTCTTACACGCCGCCATAAGGTGCGCTACGCCACGCTACATCTATAGCTAGCTACATCAGCCGGGTGTCTCAAAGTAGCCAGCTGTAGCTTTAGCGTACCATGTTTACACACCGCTCCAACAAGCTACTATGGCGGACCGTGCAGCATGGATAGCACATAGGCGTTGCAACAATCTTGGATTACGAGCCGTCCGTACGATGATAGGACAGCGCAATATCATCAGGATTGGCCAGGCATCGCAGTAGGCTGATTAATACAGCACGCTCGAGTAATTGTGTAGTGTGACTGGTCAGCTCCTTAAATATCCGCCTATGCTGCGACTACCAATCATAAAGCAGGAGCGACCTCATGATCGCAGATGGGGCGCGTGTTAACATGGCGACTGGTCACGCCTTAGATACATGCACCACATCGCCGGGTGTCCAGAGTTGCCTTCGTTGCTTCTTTACACGCGATACAGCCGCTACAATCGGCGATGTATGCCTTAAGTTATGAGCAGAGACCATAAACAGATGTATCTGTCGCCGGCTGTAGCGTCGCCTACTTCAGACGCCGCTACTAAACAGGCGATATGGAACGCTACAAGCTACAATTGTAGCTTTAGCGCGATGTATCCAGCCTGCCGTCGCGGCTGTAAAGGTACCATTAGGCTACCTTCACACTACGATTTTTGTAAAATCCGATGCTGTCCGATATAAATCGGAGAGCATCGGATTTTTCTGATGCCTGGAATCGGATGCCAAATAGGCATCCGATTCAGACATTTTAACTGATGCCCGCCCTCACCTCGCTCCCTGTCAGCTGTCATCAGCTGTCTCTCCCCTGATCCTCTCATGTGTCCTCCCATGTGTCCTCCGGTCCTCAATTGCACTCCCCTGGTCCTCCCATGTGTCCTCCGGTCCTCAATTGCGCTCCCCTGGTCCTCCCATGGGTCCTCCTGGTCCTCCCCTGGTCCTCTGGACCTCAATTGCGCTGCCCCTGGTCCTCCCATGTGTCCTCCGGTCCTCCCCTGGTCCTCCAGTCCTCAATTGCGCTGCCCTGGTCCTCCCCTGGTCCTCCCATGTGTCCTCCGGTCCTCAATTGCGCTCCCCTCTTCTCCCATCTTTTCTCACCTGTCCACGACTCCTGAACGGTTCCGCGCGTCTCCGGTGTCTTGCTGTTCTGTGCTGCCAGGACCTCGCGTGACGTCACAATCACATGGCCGCCAGCTATTGGTTACTGGCGGTCATGTGATTGTGACATCACGGCAGGTCCTGTCAGCAGAGAACAGCAAGACACCGGAGACACGGAGATGCGCGGGAGACGCCGGGGGCCTCGTGGACAGGTGAGCATAGATTTTTTTTTTTTTTTTAACCCCTTACTTCACTTTTAGGAGCTATTTTAGTGTACTGAGCATGCTCAGTACACTAAAATCGGGTCCGAGGAGACATCAGATGTTTCCTCGGACCCCGCTCCATAGGGCCCCATGTTAAATTGATCGGGTCGGATCGGATGTGCACTAAATGCCATCCGATTCGGTCCGATTCGATTCTGTCAGATTTTATTTTCGGTGCAAAAATCGGACAGAATCGGATCGGACCAAATCGGATGCCATTTAGTGCACATCCGATTCGGTCCGATGCCCATAGGGCTGCATGGGGCCAAATTCAGATCCGATGCTGTCCGATTTTGATCGGACAGCATCAAATCTGAAAAATCCGTAGTGTGAAACCAGCCTAACATGAGTGCATGAATCCAGTGGCGGACCTTGAGCCCTGAGGGCCCTGGTTGCAAGCAGCAGGAAGCTTCCCTCAGTTAACCTCCTCTCCTCTGGCACAGGGTCATGGGGGTCGGCTGGAGGCCAACCTGCAGGCTTGAGGGGCCCCCTAGCCGGTCGGGGCCCTGGTGCAGCTGAACCAGCTGCACCACGGTAGGTCCGGCCCTGCATGAATCAGATGAGTGCAATGTGAGAAAATCTGCCATTGCACTTGAATCAATGTTGGTCGATAAGGCAGAGCAGATGAACGATTTTTTTCTCATCCAGATTCAGGATGAGGAAAAAGCCACAGCACGCTGCAAGTGGATATGTAAATTGGACAAGACTTAGCAATATCAGTCAATGGGTGCGATTAAAAATCAGACACTCCTTATGCCATCCATTTTTAATGATATATTACCATTCTGTGACATACTGTAGAACACTGCAGATAATGGCTAAGGTCAGACTGCTGTTTTTTGCTTATATCGCGTTAACGCTATGCGCTTCTGGAGAACGCTGCCCCTAGTTACCCGATGTGTACTTTGGTTACCAGCCACATACAAAGCTGTTCGGAGTGCACTTTAGCTGAGCGCACAGGAAAACGTTCCAGGCAACGCTCAGCTAAAGCTGAGAAGTTAACGCTATGCGCTTCCGGTGACTTCAGCCTAAGACTTAGATCACACTGGACATTTCTGATCCATTTTTGGTGCTGCATTTATACTTAAAACTGCACCAAAAATGGATCAGTCAAAACGTCTGACAGCAAAGTGAATGGTATTTTCAATTTGCTGTGATTTTTGACTGCTGTTTTTGTCGAGCCCCAGGCCCTGGGGTACTCGGGTATCAGACTCGGAGGGTTTTCACGGGGATGTCACGTGTGGCAGCGCCTGAGCCTGTTGCCTGGGTGACACTACAATAAGGGGTTATGTATAGGGGATAAGAGTTTGTTGTTGTCACGTGACGCCACCTGTAGTACCTGGTGATGGGTCAGCAGCGCCGCCACAGTCCTCCAAAGGGCGATGGTATTGCGACAAGGGTAGTAAAGCTCCCTACAGGTGGAGCTGGTCCTCCGGGGCAGCGTTGAGTAAAGGGGCAGCTTGAAGTGGGACTTGGGGCCAGGGTAGGAAGCAGTAAGGCAGTCTATATGGAGGCTGGGGACAGAGAGGAATAACACACACACTCTGAAGAAGTTTCTTTTACCTTTAACTGATGGTATGCACAGGTAAAGATGTCCAGATCACTGTTGGGTGACCAGGTGAGCAGTGAGTCTATACAGCAAGTGGGTATAAGGTCTCCTCAGGTTCATTGCTGTCGCTGAAGCCCTGTCTGTATACAACACGACTGGCCTCCTCACTTTCTCTGATCTTTACTCTCTCCTCCTGCGCGGTCCACGGGTTACCCTCTCTGATCACTGCAGTGCTACTCCACACTATGGTGTCTGGCTCACTCTTTCTGGGTATGCAGGGGGACCGGGTGACTGAAGTCTCCACGGTGTGCTGGGGTTTTCTGCAGTCTTGGAGTAATCCTGCAGGTGCGGACCCCCGAAGTCCAGTACTTCTAGGGCGAACTTCCACCAGTTTCTCACTCCCTTGGCTCTGCTCCTTGCCTTCTGTCCCCACTCCTAGGCTTGGCTCAACGTAGAAGGGCCACTCTGGGTCACTGGTTCAGGCCTAACCGCGGCACCGATCACCAGGACGTCTTCGCAGCTCTCCTAGTATCTGCACACTCTGACTAACTCCTCCCCCAGCAGCAGTATTTATAGGGGACCTCACTTAAAGACAGTGAGTTTAGCTCCCCCTACTGTGCCGGGGTGGAAGGTGTTGCATGTAGTAGATACCTGCTGTGGAAACCCAGCTGTGCATTAGGAAAGGCTGTGGTTACCTGCGTGAGCAGGGCGCCATATTTTAGGCTAGGGTCATATTTGGGAGCTTGCATCCATTGGAAGGATGCGTTAAAGGATCCTTTTTTTCCCCTTGCCATTTTCATGGCATGTATGTTCATTGTTAGCGCATGCGTTAAGGCTAGGGTCACATTTAGAAGGCACAATCCGGTAACCACATCCATTACCGGATGCGGTATTGGACTGTGCCTTCATACTTCTTGAAATTTGTCAAAATGCAATCCTCATTCCGGATCTGGATGCATTAATGCATCCGGTTTTGGATTGAGGATTTTTGAAACTTTCAAAACCGGAACCGGAAAATTTACGTACCTTGCGGTACCGGATCTGGTTCCCATAGGCGCCCGTGTTAAAAAAACGGATCCGGTTGTGCAACTTCTCCGAAAAAATGCAGCTTGCATGATTTTTACCGTGGGCTGCAAAACCGGATCCGGTAACCAGATTGCCATTTGGGAGATCCGTTTTTTCTATTGCAGCCTATGGGCTGCGGATGCGGATCCAGTTTTGAGCATTTTTAATGCTCAAAACCAGATCAGGATGCAAAAAAAATGCAAATGTGACCCTAGCCTAAGGTATGCGTTGACACATGGTACATATATGTACCATGCGTTAACGCATGCGTTTCCCATAGACTCCAATGTTAAAAAAACGCATGCGTTTTTGCAAAAGCACCAAAAAACACTGCATACCATGTTTTTTGGTGCACTTGCAAAAACACATAGCGTCAAACGCATTGCACTTTTTGTGATGCGTTTTTTGCACTGGAGTCCATGGGTGCGTTAACACATGCATTTTTCAACATTTGCACATGAAAATAGTGCATGCATTTCGCAAATGCATGATGCAAGTTTGACCCTAGCCTTATTGATCTATTTTTCTGGTGAGCTTCCTGCACCACTAACATTCATTTACTTAGGCTAGGGTCACACTTGTGTCATGAACCTAGCCTGGTGCATCCGTCCTAAACTTAGTACCAGGCAGGCATAGTGTTAATGGTAGGTAACGCTATGCGCTGCCTGCCTGTGCATTGCTATGGTGATGTGCAGCTTACCGGTCCTGCCGGCTTCAGTGAGCAGACCCGGATATGCTATTTTGCAGAGCACACAGAAAAACGCTGCAAGCAGCATATCCCTGCCCCTCATGTACCTGTACGTCCTGATCGCCTAGATTTAGTGTACTTGTTCTTGTCTTCCTCATCCTCATGTAAAGCGCCATGGAACCTAATGGCGCTATATAAATAAATAATAATAATAATATGTACCATGCGTTAACACATGTGTTTACCATAGACTCCCATGTTTAAAAAACGCATGTGTTTTTGCAAACGCCCCTAATAACTCTGCTTACCGCATTTTTTGGTGCTTTTGTAAAAATGCCTCGCATCGAAAGTGTTGCATTTTGACCATGCGTTTTTTGCATGGGAGCCTGTGGAAGTGTTAACGCTAGCGTTTTTCAAAATTTCAACATGAAAAAAATGCTCGATTTTAGCGCGTCTATGGCTCTAATGTGACCCTAGCCTTAAGGACTTCGGGTGTTCAGTTGGGCTGAGCCCTGGTCCATGCTGTCTTTCTAAAGACGGTTGGGCCAGCGGACGAGGACAGACATCACCAGGGATCACCATGGGATTGCAGGGAGGGTAAGAAAGTGTGTTTGTCTCTGTCTGTGTGTCTTGTCTGTGTCCCTCGAAAACGGAGCAAAAAAAGCAATACAAACAGATGATGGGTTTGGGATGCCTTTTTGCAAAAATAGGATCCATTTGTGGTGCAGAAACTGCATCAATAACGGATCAATGAGAAACAGAGCACAAATGCTCCGTGTGAACCTAGCCTTATCCTGATTTACTATAATGTGTCTGAACCCTTTCTCTAGCAGCAGAAAGCACAGAATACAATGATTTTATCATTAGCTCAATTCCAGGGGACAGTTAGATTTTAGATATTGATGGCGTCTTAATAAATGCTGTAAATGAATCAATACTGTTCTTTTGCATTCTGACTCCAATAATTAAAGCAGCATCCCTTTCTGAAGGGCTCTGAAAACAGCGGAGGACGAATTCATGATACACCTTTAATTATCCAGCATGTCACAGACCACTTGACTGTTACATAACGGATGGTATGACACCATTGACTTTGAGGATATACGCGGAAGAGGACTAGACCGTGGCTGTAAAGTACACATTGATATTTTCCTTTTCTGTCTGTGCTTTTATATGGAAGGTCCAATCCTGTAAATGGTTATTTACTTGAAGTTTCCAGAGATTGGAACATGATGAGCTTCAGTTGCTCTGTATTTTTCCATTTATTTCTTAGCTCAGACTTCGTAAAACATTGAAGTGTTTCGTATATCCAATGTTTTTATATGGATGGTTACCTATTAAGATGCTTAATCCTTTCAACTGTGCGGAGAGAGGTAAGAAAGACATTTCTGTCACATACTTTGGAGGATATGTCTAGTTCTGCATGACAAATAAAAACTTTTGGCTCCGTGTAATACTTATTTTCCCCTATAGAGGCGCTATAGGGAAATTGAAGACATACAGGTAACTGAGAACAGAAAGTGTGTTAAAAAAATAAAAAGAGTACTATGTTCATACTCAATCAGATGTCGATCCAGTGCTGTCACTCTGGCGGAACCAAGTTGAATTGCAGTGACGATGTCACGGTAATCATTCCGAAGAAGCCCCTGCGAAACACACGTTGGGGTTGGTGTTCTGTGGTTGCCTTGAAGGAGTAATGGGTAGGTAACTTGGGTTTATCAATCCTGATGGCCCTCATCAATTGTTAAAATCTTCATTATTCTTCAAGATATAAAAATGTGCAGGGCAAAAGGAGGATCCGGTGGACATCTGGATCTCAACTGCTTCATGACAAAATACCCTTCTTCAGGTCCTGACCTGTTACTAACCTGTGCCTCACAATCATAAACTGGACTTTGAAAAATTCCCAGGCTAAGGTAACATATTCAGTTTTTGGTCAGTATTTTACCTCCATATTTGTAGCCAAAACCAGGATTGGGTGATAAATACAGAAGTGGGGACATATTTCTTATCCTTCCGATTGTCCAACCCCTGCTTTTGGCTTACCAATACAAAGGTAAAATACTGAATGTGTGCACGTGGCCTCAAACATAATGATGCTGGTTTCATAAGCTGAATTGTAGATGTGTTCAGTGGGTTTGGAGAGAATGTTCAAACCAATGGAAACGGTTTATGCAACAATGTAAAAATGAGATTTAATTTCACAGAACAAATTTTTCACAACTTGTATTTTTTTTTACCTTTGTGCTTGTGGAGCTGCAAGTTCAGAGCTCAGGGGTTGTTCCATGTAAAGAGTGTTCTCCCACACTCACCCTTGTCTGAGTTATTTTCTAGTATAAGAAAAATGATCTGAATTTTATCAATGATTTTCATCAGAGTTTAACCAGAATTTCATCGGAATGTTCTCTGATTTTATCCCACTCTTGCTGATTTTGAGCAGTTTTTGTTGCATGTAGATAAAGGAAAACTTTTACGCCGGACCTCCATCGTTTGACCTCCCTTTACTTATCCAGTAAGTAGTATTATACTATTATTACTATCTGTAATTGTAGTCTTTAGCTCCACTTCTCCACTTCCATTACTGTAATGACTCGTGTCACACATGTGAACGACCCCATTCATCATTATAGGTATGAAGGATATCTGAGAAAAACAAAGTCTGAATGAGCCATTCAGATTAGATTGTGTTTCTGTGTCCCAGCTCAATCTTCCACTATGGCTAAAGTCACATTTAGAAGGCACATTGCGATTACCGCATCCAGATCCGGATGCGGTAATCTCATGCTCATAATGTGCAATCCGGTTGCCAGATGGTTTGTACATCCCTGCGGCTGTGGGGATGAACAAAGGGTTAATGTTAATATAATATGTGGGCACCATGACTCCAGGGAGTGTCCACCCTCCCTAGAGACATGTTGACCATATAGGGTGGCATATGAAGGGTTAAATCTCTTTATTACAGTATTGCCGGCTTTTCTTGGCTTTTACTGTTTTATCAATGACAGCCGGCGGCTCCTCGCTGTAAGGAGGAGATACAGTACGTAATGTGCGTAAACATAGTGCAGGGCAGCATCCTCAATAAGGAGCTGATCCTGCTGCTGACGCAAATTGTGTACTGTACATGCCGATATCCATGGTGCTGAAAGCTTTAACATTAGTTCTATGGGCAGCGCTAATGTGACCCTAGCCTATGTTAAGTATCTTGAAACAAACAAAAAAGGTTTCACAAGTCATCAAAATCCTAAAGATGTGCGATTTTAACTGTAAGTTTTTAGTAACATCAAAATAAAAAACTAAGAATACAGAACTTGCCTAACGCTTGAGTTTCATCTGCCTTTCTTTGGTGCAGCCAGGACAACCATGAAAACGCTGTATCCTTGAAATTCACAGCTCATTTGTAGCTACAGTCTGCAGTTTGTACACATTGATGCTCGCTGTAATGCTGCAGGTGTTATGTGCATGTTGAGCTGGGCCTACAAGTCTGCAGAAGAGAACAAAGATCTATTTAGTATATGCCTCAATACTTCCTTAAAGACATTTACAAGAATGCTAAAACTGTTAAAAACTTACCGTAATACTTGGCACACTACTATGTCTAATCATTCACTAATGGAAATCTGTGCTATTCTTACCTTATCAGCCACTGGTTCCCAAACTCCAGTCCTCGCGGCCCCCAACAGGTCAGGTTTTCAGGATTTCTTTAGTATTGCACATGTGATGCCTTGATGATGATTCCATCACCTGTGCAATTCTAAAGAAATCCTGAAAACATGACCTGTTGAGGGCTGTGAGGACTGGAGTTTGGGAACCAAACCTGGTGCAAGCTGCGATGCTGGAACCAACAACCAGAAAAACTTCACTGCACCACTCAGTTACTACCAAAAATGTAAAAACTTACGTTTTTTAAAAAAAACTCAATATTCTTATCTTTTTATTTGCTGGGGTTCTTGGTACATATATTAGCCAATATCTGCTTGCTCATCAACCACTCCACGGTGACCCCACAACTGATGAGTCCTACGCTGGCCAATATATGTACTAAAAACCCCAGCAAATAAAAAGATAAGAATATTGAGTTTTTTTTCCTCACATATAAACCGCTTATTAGCATGTGTGCATTTTTGGTAGTAACTGAGTGCTGCAGTGAATTTTTTCTGGTTGTTTGTTCCAGCATCGCAGCTTGCACCAGTTCACATTATATCTTGAGTGCTGTGCAGTTTTTTTCTGTTTATGTCTAATATGTGGAGTTTCTGGCTCCACAGCTGCACTTAGCACCCTCATCGCCCCCAGGTAGTCTGGGGCTGAGATGGTGTTCACCCACTTAGAAGTGGGACAGGGAGGACAAGGAGGACAGGGATGTCAGCGTAGAACTCATCAGATCTGGAGTCACCGTGGCGAGGTTGATGAGCAAACAGATATTAGCCAATATATGTACCAAGAACCCCAGCAAATAAAAAGATAAGAATATTGAGTTTTTTGAAAGAAAACGTAAGTTTTTACATTTTTTCCTCATACATAAACCGCTTATTAGCATGTGTACATTATTGGTAGTAACTGAGTGCTGCAGTGAGTTTTTTCTGGTTATATATATATATACCAATGCACCAAACTGTTGTAACCATGGTTTCTAGTCAGACTATTCAGAGAAGAGCAGGGAGCAGGCACAGCCAACATGTAAGAAATGTGAACCCTCTTGGTTTTAAGGAGGCCATATGGAAAAGAATAATCTGAAGAAATGTAGAACAGCACAAAGAATACTTGAAAGAAAAAGAGAAGAACAGCCTGGTCTCACAGAGCACACATTCCTTGTCAATAGTATGTCATGGACGCAGGAGGAGTACTTGTTGACGGAAGGTGGTTACTTTCCTGAAGAAGAAGAAGCTAAAATGGCTTTGAAATGCATTGAATTAAAACCACTTAACTCAAGTGATGTGTTCTGGATCAGCCTGTGGAAAGTCTTCAGCAGTAGCACGGAGTTAACCGATCTTATGTC
This sequence comes from Allobates femoralis, assembly GCA_033576535.1. Classification (NCBI taxonomy): domain Eukaryota; kingdom Metazoa; phylum Chordata; class Amphibia; order Anura; family Aromobatidae; genus Allobates; species Allobates femoralis. The sequence goes on from JARQOC010000001.1 coordinate 40,325,275, forward strand.
CTTTATCTGCAGTGGACGCAAGGGGAGTACTCTCCTGTTTGCTTCACCAACACCATGGGATATGCCACTAACCATCTAGCCATACACAAAGTAGGGATGAGCGAGTACCGTAATAGTCGTACTCGCTAGACTCGCAATGAGTAGGTACTGGTACTCGTTGTGAGTATAGCGAGTACAAATACTTTCGCAGTGTATCTATAGATACACTGCGAAAGTAGCCTAAAAATGATTAAAAGTTGTTAAAAATAATAAAATTACATACTTACCTGTCCGACGCCTGCACCGGGACCAGCAAAGAAGACATCCGATCACTGGACAAGGACCTGTGACTACCAGCCAATCAGATGGCTGGTAGCGATCTGGCCAATCAGATGGTGACACGTCACAACCACGTGATCGCTAGCGGTCACCTGATTGGCCAGATTGCAAGGTCCTAGGTGTACTGTCAGAACCTTTTTCGAAAGTATTAGGACTACACGCTACTCACGAGTACACATAAGATACTCAGAGAGTAGTGAGTAGCCGAATACCGCTACTATTCGGCGAGTTCCGAATAGTAGAGACTATACTCGCTCACTCCTAACATAAACTGCAAAATGCCAGCGGTAACCCTCACATTTCTGGAGCCATGAATAAATCACCAAAATCGCAGTCAGTACAGGAATATATCACCAAGCTTAGTACAGTGATCAATTGCAGTTCCAGGTCAGCCCATGATATACTTGAATCACATGAACCTGCAACACCCAGTATGTCCTTAACAGTGGTAAGGAGTTACTAGTTGTTGTTATCAGTCATCAGTCTAGGACTATACAGGAACCACAGTACTGATGAGACATAGTCAGTATCACAAATAGTTGTTTACTGCCAGGTACCTTGTAAGTGACATCATCTCTGATTGGAGTTGTTCCAATTGCTTTTCTCGCCATCCCTTTTGTAACCATACTGACACCACGATTGCTTTTCCCATCCACAGCTCATCTCTGCAGATTTACCTCTTCTCCGGTCTTCTGCAGCACATCCAGACACAATGCCATTAAAAATAAAATTATCATTGCTACATAAATAAAAATATCTGTTATGCTGCACCCTGAATAAATAATAATGCCCCTTGCATACTGATCCCCTTCACAATCCTATTCTTCCCATAAGGTGACCTCATAGTGACAGTAACCATCCTCCTTCCTCTTTATTAATATATATCTATATATCTATATATATTTTTATATATATATATATATATACACAGTTAGGGCCAGAAATATTTGGACAGTGACACAAGTTTTGTTATTTTAGCTGTTTACAAAAACATGTTCAGAAATACAATTATATATATAATATGGGCTGAAAGTGCACACTCCCAGCTGCAATATGAGAGTTTCCACATCCAAATCGGAGAAAGGGTTTAGGAATCATAGCTCTGTAATGCATAGCCTCCTCTTTTTCAAGGGACCAAAAGTAATTGGACAATGGACTCTAAGGGCTGCAATTAACTCTGAAGGCGTCTCCCCCGTTAACCTGTAATCAATAAAGTAGTTAAAAGGTCAGGGGTGGATTCCAGGTGTGTGGTTTTGCATTTGGAAGCTGTTGCTGTGACCAGACAACATGCTGTCAAAGGAACTCTCAATTGAGGTGAAGCAGAACATCCTGAGGCTGAAAAAAAAGAAAAAATCCATCAGAGAGATAGCAGACATGCTTGGAGTAGCAAAATCAACAGTTGGGTACATTCTGAGAAAAAAGGAATTGACTGGTGAGCTTGGGAACTCTAAAAGGCCTGGGCGTCCACGGATGACAACAGTGGTGGATGATCGTCGCATACTTTATTTGGTGAAGAAGAACCCGTTCACAACATCAACTGAAGTCCAGAACACTCTCAGTGAAGTAGGTGTATCTGTCTCTAAGTCAACAGTAAAGAGAAGACTCCATGACAGTAAATACAAAGGGTTCACATCTAGATGCAAACCATTCATCAATTCCAAAAATAGACAGGCCAGAGTTAAATTTGCTGAAAAACACCTCAAGAAGCCAGCTCAGTTCTGGAAAAGTATTCTATGGACAGATGAGACAAAGATCAACCTGTACCAGAATGATGGGAAGAAAAAAGTTTGGACAAGAAAGGGAACGGCACATGATCCAAGGCACACCACATCCTCTGTAAAACATGGTGGAGGCAACGTGATGGCATGGGCATGCATGGCTTTCAATGGCACTGGGTCACTTGTGTTTATTGATGACATAACAGCAGACAAGAGTAGCCGGATTAATTCTGAAGTGTACCGGGATATACTTTCAGCCCAGATTCAGCCAAATGCTGCAAAGTTGATTGGACGGCGCTTCATAGTACAGATGGACAATGACCCCAAGCATACAGCCAAAGCTACCCAGGAGTTCATGAGTGCAAAAAAGTGGAACATTCTGCAATGGCCAAGTCAATCATCAGATCTTAACCCAATTGAGCATGCATTTCACTTGCTCAAATCCAGACTTAAGACGGAAAGACCCACAAACAAGCAAGACCTGAAGGCTGCGGCTGTAAAGGCCTGGCAAAGCATTAAGAAGGAGGAAACCCAGCGTTTGGTGATGTCCATGGGTTCCAGACTTAAGGCAGTGATTGCCTCCAAAGGATTCGCAACAAAATATTGAAAATAAAAATATTTTGTTTGGGTTATGTTTATTTGTCCAATTACTTTTGACCTCCTAAAATGTGGAGTGTTTGTAACGAAATGTGTACAATTCCTACATTTTCTATCAGATATTTTTGTTCAACCCTTCAAATTAAACGTTACAATCTGCACTTGAATTCTGTTGTAGAGGTTTCATTTCAAATCCAATGTGGTGGCATGCAGAGCCCAACTCGCAAAAATTGTGTCACTGTCCAAATATTTCTGGCCCTAACTGTATATATATATATATATATATATAAATCTTTCGCTCATCCTGGAACACTTACTGTTTCCATCCGCATCCTCTGCGCTGTGGAGCTGATGATGGCAGCAGTGTGATGAGATCACAGTGTAATTAAATTTAACAAAAGACTGACTGGCACACCAAGCAATGTGTACAGGTGCGAGCAAAAAAAAAATACATGACTACAAAAGCTATTCAGTTTCACACTAGAATACTTATAATTAGTATTAAATAAGACTATGGCCATGCATTACTGCTGTGGGACAATTAGAAAAAAAGGGAAAGGTACACGGAAGAGAGAAAATATGACATACTGTAACATTACTGCGGCAGGTATACTTGAATAAAAGGAAATGCTTAGCTAATGTCTTGGCCAATGCATATGAGCCCGATAACCACAACAAGCTGCATCTCATATATTGGGACTGTAAACTGAAATGCCTCTATGTGCAATTAAAAATCTGTGTGTGTGGGTAGATAGGATCCTAGCTATAGAGGAATGGAATATGACTCCACCATGGTTAAAGGGCGGGTGTGCAAAGACAGGAAAAAATGTAACAAAAGACTGCATGGCACACCTACCGTAGCAATGTGTACAGGTGCTAGTAGAAAAAAACATGATTTCAAAAAGCTATCCAGCAGAGGATCAGTTCCCCCCCCCTGCCCCGATGAATGGCAGTGTTAACAGATCATAAGTGTAATGACCTCATCACACTGCTACACACTGGGTGGGGGAGGAGAACTGAACCTTCTTGTTTGCCTCTATCTCGGCACTCAAATATTCAGGTCTGAATAATGAGCGTACAGCTGAAAATAACACTGACTTTTAGGATTGCTGCATCCAATAGGTGACGCTAGAGTTCAAGCCCTCGTCCTCTCTCAAGACCATTTGCATAATTAAGGTTGAAAGAAGACACAAGTCCACTGACTTCAATCTACAACCTAAAATGTTGATCGAGAAGAAGGCAAAATAATACAACCTACACATTTTCATTCACTTTCATCAGCGATCACTTAACAAGAGCGCACTGTACTTGTTCATGAAGCGATCGTGATTAATAATTCTTGTCCCCTCCAGCCTTCGATTTCCGTGACAAACCTATTAACCAACGTGACACAAGCAAACATTAGTCTGAATCTCACAGAGTCCCCGCTCGTAACATTGCCTTGGAAATGCAATCATAGTAAAACAGGATGGATTTCAGTTAATTGATTTTTTTTTTACTCCTTGTCCCCTCCTCCAGACAACACGATCGATTTCCTATAATCATCAATTCCCTGGTAAAATGTCAAATGTCGAGAAGAAGAAATAAGAACAGGAGGTGGAATTCTATGCTGCATTACCCTTGGGGGAATGGGTGTAAGTGGTAATTATTACACCCGGAGTGCTCCGTCAGCGTTAGCCATGCAAAACTGCTCCTCAGCAATGTTAAGCCGTGTTTTTTAAGATGAATATCTATTGCTAATGTGCAGTCAATAGCCGGTGTGAACAATGCATTCTTCATCCAGCTCAAACAATGGCCCAGGCTGAGTCACGAAGCGGTACAAATCACCGTATACAGAACCTCCGCGCCTCGGCACATTTCCACCTTATCATAGTACGCTCGGAACTAAATAATGAAAAGTCAATGCATTCTTGGAATTGCCCTGCTCAATATCTATCCACTGCCTTCACTTGATTCATCGAGGGCTCAGTACAGAGGATTCTGCAGTGAATTATGTACCCACTTGGTGGAGGGGCTGGGAGGCTGGCTGTGCTGCATTGCAGCATTTTGTGCCAGGGTAGGAGCCGGCTCTTTTGGAGAGGTTATATATCCAGGATTGCGGAACGGTCACAGCTTTCAATGCATAATAAAATTTGGAGGAAATGGGTTTGATATAACCTTTTAAAAATACTGTGAAAATAGCAAAAAAATCACAGGGAGTTCTCTTCTGTCTTTTCAAGCAATGCTGATGACTATTCTTGTATACACAATGCATAATTCTCCTGGTTGGATTGTTGACCCTGGGCGATGGTGACCGCTCTCCTGGAGCCAATGTCATTGTAACCTGTGAAATTGAAGTTTTATGGGTCATGGGCTTCTTCAGAATCCCTAGAAATTATAGTCATTCGTGTGTAATCATGAAGCAATGACTGCAAAGTTTGCTGGTCAGAGGTTAAATGGTTCCTGCAAAGTCAGCAAGGAAAACCTTCAGGTTTGTGTTATGGATTTAAAGCAACATTACGCTGGGGTCACATTTAAAACATGAATTGCATTCACCGCATCCAGATCTGGATGCGGTGAACGCAATACCGGTCACACACATCTTCTTACAAAAATGTGTGCAGAATACCGCACTGCAGTAACCGGATGGCTCAGGATGTGTAATCCTGAGCCATCCGGCAACTGCATAGTTTGCTGATCCCGGGTATTGCCGAGATGAGCAAACTGTACTATGAATAGTAAAGAGTTAAATGTAATAAATTAAAGCATGCTTGAGGTCTCTAGGGGGGGGCTTAGACCCCCTAGAGACCGGACGCCCACTCTGGTGGGCTTCTCCTACAATGGCCCCATGCCACGGGCTCCTCCGAGCTCCGTGCATGTCCCCCAAACTCACCCCCCCATATCTCTATAGAGGGGTCCCTGCACCCCTCTGATATAAGTATCCCTACTTGTGCCCAAACTAAATATTACAGTACAGAATGATGCGGGTTATAGTTACGTGGTGCTGTGGGCTGAAGTGTCATTCTCCCTCCATGGGCGGGGCTGTGTGCTGCAGCCTCCGCCCGCTCAATCATTATGGCCGCCCCCTCTGGGCTTGATCCAGTGTTGTGAGGGCGGCCGCGTCATGAAAGGGGCGGGGCTAAGTTCACGTCATACCCATACATGAGTATGAGAGGCGAGGCTGTATATAAGCCTCGCCACCGCCATTTCCCCCACATTCCTGTGACGATCTGAGCTAGTGCAGGGTGAGGTAGATGCTGGAGCAGATCATAGGGAGTGTCAGTCAGTGTAGGGAAACTTCAAGATTCCTTATATTTAACCCAAACAGCTCTTCTGAGAGCTACCAGGAGGACAGAGGAGTACTGTGTAGAAGACTGTAGGCAGGCAGGCAGGCAGGCAGGAGCAGCCTTAAAGTGCACACAGGACCGACCTCATAGCTTAGCTTACTCACTCAGCTTTCCTAATAGCTGAAGTCAGAGGCTTAGCTGAGGTACTATTTCCTATTTTTTTGCACCTGATAGATTTTGGGTCATAATAACCGCTTCAGCTTTATTTTCTCTGTGGCAGACCAGTGCGTTGTTGCTCTCCTACCTGAAAATAGCACGTACGCCACCTGCTTGTGCGACTACTTGTGCGCACTTAATAATTTTTGAAGGGACTAGTGTGCTGCTACACAGACACGGACACATTTCTTACTTAAGGTGCACTTTTAAAATATAACCTTTAATAAATATTTGTTAAAATAACAAAAAAGTGTTCTCCCACACCTAGTGTCTATAAAACACACATTACAGACAGGGATGGGACAATATCCCTATTAAACCCTGTCTCTTGTTCTCTTGTTATCATATAATTTGGATAAAAACCACAGACACGGACACAGCAGCAAAAAACTGTTGCGAGTGGGGTTTCCAAAACGGCAATGCGAGCGCTTTCCGAGACATCTGTGATTTGTAAATCGCACATTATTCGCTATTACTCGCTTCCCCATTCGTTAACGAGTAGCGAGTCCCAGGCTCGGACTCGCTAGAGTCAAGCGATTCCGAGTAGTTTAGGACTCGCCCATCACTACTCCTGACCTAAATCTGCTGTGGTGAGAAAATTTATTTTCTATTTGTGTCTTTGCTCACTTTTAGATAAGAAATTTAGTGGATAGGACTTGTGATATGTGGGGAGCCGTGTAGGGCTCACAAGCTTAAGTGTTTTGGACCAAAAGACAAACCAATACTCCACAATTTGCTATATGTAAAGAACTAACTAATTTCCACAATTTCAGCACCTGTCATTGTGGTTTTTCTTGCACTCTTTTTGTTGCTGTGTGTAGCTGGGCCATATGGGTGCGTTTGTTCCGGCAGGTAGCAGTGTTGAATGCCATAACAGCCCACCTTCTGAGATAGGGGTTAATGTAAGAGGCTGGGCATACACTGTGCAAACCTGTGTGAACAGCACCCTATATGAATCCCATTCTGTTTGCAGGACAACCAGTGGTCACTCCCTCTGTGAGAAAGGAGGTTGTTAGTGATTGGGGCTGGTGTCCTGCATTCATGATACCTTAATTTATAACCTGGGCAAAGCTGCACACAGCACTGAGTGTAATGGTCTCCTGACCTAAATCTGCTGTGGTAAGAAAATGTATTTTCTATTTGTGTCCTTTGCTCACTTTTGATAAGAATTTAGTGGATAGGACTTGTGAGATGTGGGGAGACGTGTAGTGGCTCACAAGCTTAAGTGTTTTGGACCAAAAGACAAACCAATACCCCACAATTTGCTATATGTAAAGAACTAAAAGCAATTCAAGAATGCGCACATAGGGTAATACCTTCTTTTATAAGGCTAAAATATGTGTAAAGAGGGAGCTGCTCACCTGATGCAATTGTGAAAACCCACAACTGGTAATGTCGCTCATCTGTGAGTGGTTTGCTGCAGGACCGTACTTCCACAGGTCACCGTGGTTCAATCAGCTTGTAGGACAAAGTACCGTGGGTCCGCGCTGCCACTTCAATTAATGGAGATAAAAAAACCAGCCACACGGGAATGTCTGGATCAAACAGGATTCTTCTATATTTGTCCAACATGTTTCGGAGTTATCTCCCAACTCCCCTTCCTCCCTCCCTGAGGAAGGAGTTGGGAGATAACTCCGAAACATGTTGGACAAATAAAGAAGAATCCTGTTTGATCTAGACATTCCCGTGTGGCTGGTTTTTTATCTCCATTAATTGAAGTGGCAGCGCGGACCCACGGTACTTTGTCCTACAAGCTATATGTAAAGAAGGCATACCACAGGAGTCTCCGAGAGACCTTGCAGCCCTCTGTGACTACCTGGCCGGTTACCTCTTGAGAAAGACTGCTTTGCACTGTGAACTGTATTGCAACCAGAATTGTTACAGTAAAATACCAGGGTGGAGTGGCAGAGTCTTCGTGTGTTTGTTCTTCTACTGTACCGCTGATCATTGACATTTACACTCTGCATCCCCATCATCGGTGCACTCCTGCCCTGGAGGCCCAGCTCTACCTGCAGGGAGCTGTTCCATCAAAGCTGCAGTACCATCGCCTCCCGAAGGTGTGCTACGCTGGTGTCCAGTCACCAGAATCTGCAGGTGGCGTCACGTGAACTTTATACTTTATTATTTTCAAATGTTCCCCTTTTTGAAAGCAGATCACCAGGGCTACGGGTCTGGGCAGGCCTCCAGTGACAACCCCACTACAGCAGAGGGCCCAGATACCTGAGTCCTCATACCCTGGGGTGCGTCATTAGCACAGCTGAAAACGGTTTGGCTGATTATAGAAGCTATAAAATTGATGCACAACTGAGCAACAAGACAAGTTTGAAAAATCAACGCCTCACAGCTCCTCATCTGGCAGCTTCATTAAATAGTACCTGCCAAAGGTCTGCAATGCTGTAATTGCTGCAAAAGGAGCATTCTTTGAAGAAAGCAAAGTTTGAGTTTTAAGTCTCTTTAGCTGCACATGAGTGACAAGTCTCCATTTTAGTTTATCCATGCAAACAGGACCTTGTTGTTCAGGAGATGTGAGGGGATCCTGCTGAGTGTGCCAAGTGTCGAGGGGGCTTCAACCTAGGGGCTGGTTACGCAAGCTCAAGTCTGGGCCCAGATTTGTTGGGCCCGCAGCATTGCACGCTCCAGCCAGCCCTCAATTGAAACGTTTGGTTGGCTGCTTGTCACGGGTGGCACGGATGACAGGGTAGAGGCCACGCGCAGACGGTCCCAGCGTTTGGCCAATCAGCCATAAGGTTTGAGGACGGTCCGTCTTTCAGGGGCATTTACCTTCTGTGTAGATAAAGAGAAGGTATGATAAGATCTCCCTATCATGGGGAGACGGCTGGGAAGGTCTTGTGCTCGGTCTGGTTTCTACACCAGTATTCTGGGTCTCTAGGACCCAGCAGGTTCTTCCCTCCTTTATAAGGAGTTTCATTGCCCTCCCTCGGTGCAGGTGATATTTCCTTGTGGACTCATTATCCTTGCTCCAGCAGAAGCCGAGGTTGTGGAGGTTGCTGTGCTCTGCTGCAAGATAAGTGTTTTCTTTCCCCATTGTCTGTTTTTTCCTTGTGTTGTCTTTAGTTGTTAGTGGAGGGGTCTAGTGAACCTCTCCATCTGATCCTTAGATAAGGTAGTTCTAGGATCAGAGAGGGACGAGGTTCGTGGTCGGCGACAGTTGAGGAAACTGTATAGGGACGTTAGGGCAGACAGGGTCAGCCCTAGTAAGACTAGGGGTCACCCTCTCCCTCTTGTGCCCATAGCTTTAGGGACTCCTTATTCCCCCCCCCCCCCCGTCGTGGTCCTACGCTGGGTGCCTCTCCCGCTCCCAGCGTGACATTATCACCTGCCGTAACTGTAAGTGAAGGAAGGGGAGGAACCGATTTTTCTTCCTTTCCTTATGGATCCTGTGTCTGCTTTGGCCCAGCAGCTGCAGTCTCTGTCTTTGGAGGTTGCGGACCTTCGGTCGGCTTTACAGGGCCCGCAACCGCAAAATGGTGTCTTGGGGAATCAAGCATTGGGTCAGGCCAGACCTGAACCTAAGGTTGCCCTCCCTGACAGGTTTTCAGGAGGTAGAGATAAGTTTACTGTGTTCAAAGAGGCCTGTAAATTATATTGTAGGCTTAGGCCTTATTCCACTGGTGATGAGCAGCAGCGTGTAGGAATTATTATGTTGGTAATAGGGAGCTGTTGGCTATTAAATTGGCTTTTGAGGAATGGCGTCACTGGCTGGAGGGGGCTGTCCATCCCATCACGGTTATTACCGACCACAAGAACCTGTCTTACCTTGAGTCCGCCAAGCGTCTCAATCCCCGGCAGGCTCGGTGGTCCTTGTTTTTCACGAGATTTAATTTTACCGTCACTTACCGTCCGGGGGTTGAGAACGTGAAGGCTGATGCATTGTCGCGTAGTTTCCCGGGTGGTAGTGCTCATGAAAGTCCCGTTCCCATCTTACAGGAGGGGGTGGTTGTTTCTGCTCTTTGCCCTGATCTGGAGGGGGAGGTGTTGAAGGTCCAGGGGGGCGCCCCTACCTCCTGTCCTTCTGGGAGACTTTTTGTGCCATCATCTTTGCGTCTCAGGGTGCTGTCAGAGCATCACGACTCCGTATTGGCGGGGCATCCCGGCAGTAGGGCCACCTTCGATCTTTTATCTCGCCGCTTTTGGTGGCCGGGGTTGAGGAAGGACGTAGCGGAATTCGTATCTGCCTGTAGTGTGTGTGCACGGGCTAAGGTTCCGCATACCCGTCCGGCTGGTTCTCTCTTGCCATTGTCTATTCCTGAGAGGCCATGGACGCATGTGTCCATGGATTTTATCACCGATCTCCCGGCGTCGACAGGCAAGACGGTAGTGCTGGTAGTGGTTGATAGATTCAGTAAGATGGTTCGCTTTGTGGCACTGCCCGCACTTCCTAATGCTCGGACACTGGCACAGGTGTTTGTAGGTGAGATTGTGAAGCTTCATGGAGTTCCCTCCGAGGTGGTTTCTGATCGGGGTACTCAGTTTGTCTCCAAGTTTTGGAAGGCTTTTTGTGCACGTTTGGGAATTGCTTTGTCCTTCTCTTCTGCTTTTCATCCTCAGTCTAATGGGCAGACCGAACGTATGAATCAGAATTTGGAGACTTATCTGAGGTGTTTTGTCTCTGACAATCAGGAGACTTGGGCGAGTTATCTGCCCTTGGCCGAATTTGCCCTTAATAATCGTCTTCAGGAGTCCACTGGCAAGTCACCGTTCTTCGGTGCATATGGGTTTCATCCTCAGTTTGGTACTTTTAGTGGTACTAGTCCTTCCGGAGTTCCTGAGGAGGACCGATTTACCTCATCCCTCTCCTCGGTTTGGCGGGGGGTACAGAGTAGCTTGAAGCTTTTAGGCGACAGGTACAAACGTATGGCTGACAGGAAGCGTGCGCCAGGTCCGGACCTGTGTGTGAATGACTACGTGTGGTTGTCTACCAAGAATGTGAAGTTGAAGGTACCCTCTTGGAAGTTGGGGCCCAGGTTTATTGGCCCTTATCAGATAACCGCCGTTATCAATCCCGTGGCGTTTCGTCTTGCGTTACCTCCCGCTCTTAAAATCCACAATGTATTTCATAGGTCGCTCCTCAAACCGTATGTGCCGTCGTCTAACCCGTCTCCTTTGCCCCCGGAGCCCATCTGCGTGGCGGGGAATTTGGAATTTGAGATCTCGAAGGTGGTTGATTCTCGCAGGTTACGCCGTTCTCTTCAGTATTTGGTGCACTGGAGGGGATACGGTCCTGAGGAGCGGATGTGGGTGCCGGCGTCGGAAGTCTCCGCCGCTAGGCTGGTCCGCGCTTTTCACCATTCCCATCCGGATAAGCCTGGTCCTGAGTGTCCGGGGGCCACTCGTGGACGGGGGGGTACTGTCACGGGTGGCACGGATGACAGGGTAGAGGCCACGCGCAGACGGTCCCAGCGTTTGGCCAATCAACCATAAGGTTTGAGGACGGTCCGTCTTTCAGGGGCATTTACCTTCTGTGTAGATAAAGAGAAGGTATGATAAGATCTCCCTATCATGGGGAGACGGCTGGGAAGGTCTTGTGCTCGGTCTGGTTTCTACACCAGTATTCTGGGTCTCTAGGACCCAGCAGGTTCTTCCCTCCTTTATAAGGAGTTTCATTGCCCTCCCTCGGTGCAGGTGATATTTCCTTGTGGACTCATTATCCTTGCTCCAGCAGAAGCCGAGGTTGTGGAGGTTGCTGTGCTCTGCTGCAAGATAAGTGTTTTCTTTCCCCATTGTCTGTTTTTTCCTTGTGTTGTCTTTAGTTGTTAGTGGAGGGGTCTAGTGAACCTCTCCATCTGATCCTTAGATAAGGTAGTTCTAGGATCAGAGAGGGACGAGGTTCGTGGTCGGCGACAGTTGAGGAAACTGTATAGGGACGTTAGGGCAGACAGGGTCAGCCCTAGTAAGACTAGGGGTCACCCTCTCCCTCTTGTGCCCATAGCTTTAGGGACTCCTTATTCCCCCCCCCCCGTCGTGGTCCTACGCTGGGTGCCTCTCCCGCTCCCAGCGTGACACTGCTGTCCTTAATGAGGATAAAAGTGCACAAAGAGTCAATCATATCATACAAAAGTTCTTTACTCAAATGGTCTTGTGAAATATGCGCACAATTTTAAAACTTGACAGTTTTGGGATTGGTTACAGTTTTTCTCTTTGTTGCAGACTGTTCCTCATCTTTCAGTATCTCCAGGTTTTATGCTCTTTACGTCCGACATTTGGTCCACTGGCTGCATATTCCTTGAGTCCTCACTATCTTCAACCCCATACTCGGCATAGGGGCCTGCTTGCATAAATGATAAGGGCTTTATAGGACAGCGTTCCCCTGCTCCCAAGACCCGTTCCTCCAGGTCCACTCTAACGTTACATACTCTAACAGCAAAGATGAGTTGCAAAAGCCAAATTAATACACTGTCAAAGTTCCTGTGAATCCTTGCTCTCCTACTAGGGACTCTTCTGTCAAATTGCCATGTCAACTCCTTTATATAGACTAAGCCCGCCCACCAAGAACACCAGTAACTCTCATTATTAACCCTGACTAATGGAGGAGCAGACTTCACCCTGACTCCTAGAGGGCCACAAACAAACGATTACATAGATATAAAATGCATAATTACACCACTATTACAACCTCATGAGTACAAAAGTTCTTTTCACAGCAAAGGGGGAACAACGCACTCCCACACCCCTACAGTTATCACAATACACTTGATTCAATGTGTATAGTGAATGCCAGCATCTCATCATATATTTATCAAATAGCACAGTTTATTATATGGTAAATGTATGAATGTGGATAATTTAATATATGTATGTGATTCACCCAGGGGTTTATGGGAACTCGGAACCCAGGCGTAGAGTTGGCATGATGTCACTGATGGCCCGCCCGGACCCGTAGCCCTGGTGGTTGGCTAAAAAATATGGGGAATAATAAAAAGGGAATAAAAGAATAAATGTTTTTTTGTGATGCCACCTGCAGATTCTGGTGATGTTCACCAGCGCCGCTGTCACACTGCCGAGGATGATAGTATTGCAGCTTGGGTGGTCTGGCTCCCTGCAGGAGGAGCCGTGTCCCCGGGGCAGGAGAGCACTTGTTGTCGTGGTGCTGGATGTGGGCAGCGCAGAAAGGAGACACGGAGGCCTTGTGACTCTATACTGGTACTTAACTGGAAACGGTTCAGATGGTACCTCAGGTTACAGCTTACACAGTCTTTTCGCGGGCAGCTGGCTGGGTAGTCATTAAGGAGGATGAAGTCTCTCTGAGGCTCCCATAATATACCTTCTTTTGTCTTTCTTATGTCCAGCTTTTCTGACCTATGCCTCCTCACTTTCCTTGCGCTGCCCTGCACAGCCCACTTGTTTACCAGGCCCGTTGGGTGCTATGAGGTACCCTTCTTCTCTCTAAGGGGCTTAACCCGGTTTGGTGATCCTAGTGGGGCTGCACTTTCTGAATGGGGTCGGGTTTGATAATTTGGCCCTCGACTGGCCAGTGTTTATGGCTCAGGGATGAACTCACCTGTACTGTAACTCAAAGCCGGCACTCCGTTGGTGGACTGGGATTCCCCCAGACCTGTCCGGTGGTCTGGCACTGGGTTTCCCCTTTCTTTGCTGAGCTGCCCTTTTCTTCTCAGGAGCCCTCCCTGGGAGACCCCTCCAAGGCTCCGTCCTTGCTTCTTCCTCAGTACGGACTACATCCAACTGTGTGTCTTCCTGCTTTTCCTTACTTCTCACACTTCTCCCCCGAGACTGGTAATGGGTTGCCAATTGGTCCCCTAGTCTAGGTGTAAGGATGCCGGGGTGGGAGCCTCAGGTTGATTTTACACTCCCCAAATGACAGGAATACTGCACACTCTGCTGTGGGTGCAGTACCCCTACTGTGGCACACTGACCAGTGGGGCGCCACATTTGTACAGTACCTGAACAGTGGGCCCCCAAACTCAATGTTTATGGTGGGTCCTTGTATTCCCAGTCTGACACTGCACATGTTCTCTATAACTAAATGGTGTAAGGTGAGATTGGGAAACTAAAGGATCTCTCGCCCTATGTGCCCAGGTCCTGACATTGAGAATGGTTAGAATCCATAAGATCTATGGGGTCCATCAGAGACTGACATTTCTATCTAGCAAAATTATTGGTCTTTGGTCTAGTTTGCTCTGATGGATCCAGGAAAGTCCTGTCTGTCTGATCCTGTATATGTTATAGGTTTTATATATACAGACATCATTTATATACTGGTAATTCTCAAATATGTTGACAGTTAATCAGCACAGTAATGTAAGGAATACGTACATAGTCACACAGATTTTTTGTATTACTTTCTTCCTAAATGCAAAGTTAAGCTGCTTTCTTAATATTCCCCTAAAATTGTTTATTATAATTTTGCTGTTGTAGTTTGTAAGTTGTTTTAATAATTGAGTTTTCTGCAAAATGTTACAAATCCATCAGAGCTCCTGCTTACTCTGTTCTCCCTTAGTGATGGGAAGGGAGGTGTACACAGATCTCTACAGTACGGACAGAAGGTATCATGTCACAAGGAGGAAAAAAAGTGTATAGGAAATTAGGAAATGGGGGAGTACGGGAAGAGGGGGTGGCAGTTTGGAAGCTATAATTATATATTAGTTACTGAAAACTTCAGCACTCTGGATACATGCTTATCTTACATCCAGCCTGTATTACTGGGAGAGGCACTCCCACAAGGGAAAAACATTGAAACTTTTATCAGGTGGCAAACTGTATATCAGGAGGTCTGAAAATTAATACATAAAGGAATAAAGATTACAGACTGAAACTTAGTACAATTTTATTACAGGATCTTTCTTGGCCAGGCATGTTTTTCTTCAGCCAATTTGAGTGCAATCTGCCGAGTTTGTCTGATGATCCATGGTATAATGACACTTAGCTCTTTTCCTACTTTTCTCAATGTTCTCATAAGAGACCACAAGTGCAGAAATCGCATGTGAGAATCAGGCATTGTGGTGGGGCAAACTGGGCAATTGGATGGGGCCTCCAGCCAAAGTCATATTGATCGCGGTCACAGAGGGTGTTTTTGCAGTCTCTGGTCAAGGATATGTGCGGTTCCGGGAAATATTTTTGAGTTGTCTCTGTTACTATGGTGTTATATATATTTTGTATATATAAAATGGCAGCAGCGTCTCTGTCATGTAAGGAAGCTATGCCTGTGAGAGGCAGAAGGGACTCAGAGAATGAGTGTAAATTTAGGTGTTTGAGGTTTCTGCAAGGATGATTGAGTTTGTGGAGTGGGGAATACTCACTAGGAGGGGAGACGGAAGAGAAGGTCAGTAGGTTGTGGTCGACCTGGGAGGGGTGAGCCACAGAGGTTCATAAGGGAATGTGGCGCCCCTGCGTCCAGGAGGCCACAAAGGGAACTGCAGCCAGGCAGGTAGGACATTGTTAAACACTAACACCCTCACAGCCCACATAACCCACGTGTCAGAGAGGTTACATCCAGCCCTGAGATTAGATACTATATGAGATCGGAGGGGTGGTGGATCAGAGGAGTGGGTTGGGCACACCAGAGGTCAGGTGACTGACAGTATATAGGAAGTGGGAGGAGTGAAGGAAGTTAGTAGGCCCAGGGTGCCGAGCTGAAAAGACCCAAGAGTAGGCCACAGTAGGCTGAGAAGCAAAGACCAAGAGCAGCAGAGTGAGCTGAGATGAAAAGGCCAGAGAACAGCAGCAGGTTGAGCTGAAGCTGAGCAGGAGAGAGCCACACTGCCTGGAAGAGTGAAGACACAAGGAGCGCAGAATCTGTACTGAGCCAGTGCGAGCCAGAGGAGAGAGAAAGCCCATCCAGAGTCAGATCCCCAGGAGTGTGAGAGAGCCGAGAGGGACGGTGTAACCCGGGGCCCTAGACACACAGCTAAAGCAACCGACTGCAGGCGGAGTAGCCCTCTTATATACTAGAAGGAACAGAGAGAAGGAGCCTGGTAGAGCCTCAGGATTGAGGACTGCTGGAGGCTGGGCTGAAGTAGAGTGTCGGCTCTAAAGGGGACCGTAGTTCACCCGACATCCTCAGACAACACGACGAGGGGTCTGAGTTTCAGATTGAGATCCCTAACCCAAAGGACAGGCAGCTGAGTGACATACTAGGACTCACAGAAGCCTGAGTCACCGCCATACTGTCCAGTGTCGCACAACACAGAGAAAGAGAATGCAACAGCCCGGAAAGGGACACTAAAGACTGTGTGAGGGGTCACAGAGGGAGAGGCCTGGCTGCAGAAGTAGAAGGAACCCGTGTACTTGAACTGTGTACCAACTGCAAATGACTTGTAAACTGCTTGAAGGAAACAACGAGTAAAGCCTTGGAAAACTCTAAATTGCCTCTCTTGTCAGTCTCTATCTGCAGACCATTCCTCCCTACAGATCCAGCCTGTCAGCACCAGCCAGGAGGAGAGATCCCTGCAGTCTGCAAAGTAAGTGTGCTATAACTACACACAATAGACTTTAACCCTTACTTCCCCGGGAATGCAGTTCTTCCCACTGGAACTACACCATCTTCGCTGCCACTCCATCACCCCCGGAGGTTCTGCAGCAGCGGCGGCCCCATCACTGGCCGCACCAAGTGGGTGGCGTCACCCGTGACAAATCCCCTTGTAAATAATTCCCCTTAATTGCCGAGCCAGGGACACGGTCCGGACCAAGCCACCTGTGACTTCCCCAGCACCGTCCGGTCCGGCACCGAGTACCCCAGTCCCGTGGGGCCCGACAGGAACAGAAGAAGATAAGGTCCAGTGTGTGGCCTTCTTTGCGAGTGGCCACAATGGACCATTGAGAGAGCCCAAAGGAGGGATCAAATAGGGTCTTACACTAATTTAGTAAGATTAATATTAGATAAGGTTAGGATCACCTTGTGGATGCTGTCACATGTAGCCTATGCCGCAGTCTCTCTGAACTGCTCTGCAGTGATTAAATGTGTTTATTCCTGTTGGTGCCTTCAGGGTTAATATCAGTAGCTTAGTTGCTATCCATAGTATTAGCTGCCTGTGGCTCTTCAGATTGCTAGCTCCCGCTGTGTGTGTCAGTGTCGCTGTTACCACTCTCCTAGTCTTTAAATAGTCGCATTCCCCTTCAGGTGGTGTCGATGAAAGAGTTTAGTCTCTACTCTGACCTTGTGATGTGTGGATGCAGAGCTGTGGAGCAGAAGCTTTCCTGAACCTAACCTTTGTGAGAGCTATCGTGTGGGACTTGCTGTTCCTTTCCCTGGGTTGACGTGAGGTGTTGTTAGGCTAGGGCTGGATTGGAGCAGGGAAAGGCTGGCGGCCCACACATCTCTGCCTATAGGGGTAATTCTGGGATATAGGATCAGCTAGGGAACCTTTCTACAGGGTCAGACTAGCTCCCCTGATTCTCTGAGTCCATCTCTGCCTTCCCCCTACTACTCCGCTCATGCAATGATCACCCTGTTACAGATGCCATCCAAGTACAGTCCAATTTTCTCAGACTGGTAGAAGGTGGAGACAACTTTTTTATTTTTTATCAAAGGAAAACAAACAAAGCCCTGACCAACTGAAACTAGTGAAAATCTTATACAACTCAATCAAAAACACTGAAACGTGGACAGATATTCCCATACCAGAAAATTACTGATGTGGTGCGTGTGAGCCCTTAGGGTGAGGCTGAGATAAGGATATATTGTGAACGTATCCTATGTATGTACAATGCTGGGAATATATCGCCACTTCAATAACATGTAACATATAGAAGTAAAGCGATAAATATGTTGCGTCCCTAAGACTAAATAAAAATTGCTGAAGTTGACAACTTGTGACAAACAGTTATAATGGAGACTGACAGTAATAGCTGAATTACAGGTGCTCCGCTGGGACTATTAATCATTACTATGACTCAGGTAGATTGGAACTTCAACATTCAAATAAAGAGTTTCCGCTAATCCAGCAAAACAGGTGACAACATGGGAATAATACAGGGAGCTTAAAATACATGCTGCTAGCTACTGTGTAACCAAGCAAGTCACTAAATGACCATTCAGAGATGTTGGGTAAGCACTGGCCAGATATAATGTATATCGAGGAGCCAACTTAGGGGGAAGGGATTTCCTGGTACTTTGCAATGTCTTTCTAAAGGCCCCGTCACACCTTTCAACATCGTTTCCGACGTCGTTCAAAAGTGACGTCAGGAACGATGTTGAAATGACATCGATGTTGCTTTGTTGCGTGTAAACGCACGATTCAATAACGATACTTATTCAAGTCGGAGTTGACAGGTTTTCCTGCATGCAGGAAAACCTGTCAACTTCAACTTAAACAACCTGCGGCATCGTTCGGTGTGACGCTGCAATAGCGATGTCATTGCCGATCCCTCCTATTCACTGCATTGCAGCAGATCGCTCGCTGGGTTGATCCCAACCCAGCGAGTGATCGTGCCGCCAACTACGCAGCGCCATAACCAGCAACATCTTGCCGTGTGACAGATAGGCTGCGATGTCGGAAGCGAGCGCACACCCACGGCATCACATCTGATATCACAGCCGATGTTGGAAGCCTTTAGCCTTCATGAGATCTTTCAACTAGGTGGAATTCACTTTATATGTTTGTTTTATTATAACAGTATGGCTTTTAACAGGGAAAAATGCAAAGTCCTACATTTGGAAAAGAAAAATGAAAAAAGCATGTACAAAATGGAAGGAATAAGGCTAAGCAACAGCACATGTGAAAAAGACTTGGGTATACTAATAGATAGATCACAGACTGAAGATGAGTCAACAGTGTAATGCAGCAGCAAAAATGGCAAATTCAGTTCTTGGATGTAATAACAGAAACATCTACATCATGTGAACTCTTTATCCACTTCTACTCCTCTTTGGTCAGACCTCATCTGGATACTGTGTCCAGTTCTGGGCACCACATTATTAAAAAGACATCAATAAACTAGAGCAAATTCGGAGAAGAGCGACCAGAATGGTGACCGGTCTGCAAACCATGTCCCAAGAGGAACAGTTACAGGATTTGGGAATGTTTAGCTTCCAAAAAGAAAACTGAGAGGAGACTTAATATTGTCTACAAATATCGCAAGGGCTGTCACACTGTAAATGGATTATTATTATTAATATTATTAAAATCTTTTTATATAGCGCCATTATATTCCATGGCGCTTTACATGCTAAAAGGGGCAGACTAGGACAAGTAACATAGTAACAATAGAAGTGACAATAAATGTGGACAATTCGGTCGTACAGATATAAGAGGGGAGAAATCCTGTCCGCGAGGGCTCACAGTCTACGAGGAGTGGGTGGGGATACAGTGGGAGGGGGAAGTTCCAGTCGTGAGGCGGTGTGGTGGACCGGGTCTCATTGCAGGTAGTAGGCTTGGCGGAAGAGGTGGGTCTTCAGGATTCTTTTGAAGGTTCCCAGGGTAGGAGAATGTCTGATGTGTTGGGGCAGTGAGTTCCAGAGTATGGGTGAAGCATGGGAGAAATCCTGTATGTGGTAGTGCGAAGAGGAGATGAGGGGGGAGAAGAGGAGGAGCTCTTGGGAGGATCGCAGGTTGCGTGAGGGTAGGTATCGGGAGACCATGTCAGCGATGTATGGAGGGGACAGGTTGTGAATGGCTTTGTATGTCATGGTTAATGTTTTAAACCGGGATCTCTGGGAAGTGGGGAGCCAGTGAAGGGCTTGGCAGAGGGGGGAGAGAGAAGAGTAGCGGGGAGACAGATGGATTAGGCGGGCAGAGGAGTTAAGGATAGATTGGAGATGTGCAAGGGAGGTATTGGGGAGGCGGTGACCAGGAGGTTGCAGTAGTCGAGGCGGGAGATGATGAGAGCGTGAATAAGGGTTTTAGCAGTGTCGTAGTCAAGGAAAGTGTGGATCCTATAGATGTTTTTGAGATGGAGTCGGCAGGAGGTGGCGAGGGCCTGGATGTGGGGCTTGAAGGAGAGGGAAGAGTCAAGGATAACACCGAGGCACTTGGCGTGGGGGACTGGGGAGAGAGAGCAGTCGTTGACAACGATGGATAGGTCGGGTAGTGAGGGGGAGCATCTTGGGGGGGAAGACTATGAACTCAGTTTTGTCCATGTTCAGCTTAAGGAAGCGAGCAGAGAAGAAGGATGAAATGGTGGACAGGCAGTGTGGAATTTTGGATAAAAGGGAGGCGATGTCAGGACCAGACAGGTAGATTTGGGTGTCGTCGGCGTAGAGGTGGTACTGGAGGCCATGGGACTCAATGAGTTGCCCTAGGCCGAGAGTGTAGATTGAGAACAGTAATTGCCCAAGAACCAAGCCCTGGGGGACCCCAACAGACAGGGGGTAGGGCGAGGAGGATGTGTGTGAGTGGGTGATGCTGAAAGTCCAGTCCATTAAGTACGAGGAGATCCAAGAGAGGGTAAGGTCCGTGACGCCAAGAGATTGCAGGATCTGAAGTAGAAAGAGGTGGTCAAAAGTGTCGAAGGCGGTGGACAGGTCGAGGAGGAGGAGGACAGAGTACTGGTGCTTGCTTTTGGCAGTTAGTAGATCGTTGGTGACTTTGGTCAGGGCTGTTTCAGTGGAGTGGAGGGGTCGGAAGCAAGATTGCAGGCAGTCAAAGAGGGAACAGGAGGAGAGGTGAGAGGACAGCTCATAGTGAATATGCTGTTCAAGTAGTTTATAGACGAAAGGAAGGAGAGATATAGGGCGGTAGTTGGAGACAGTTGTGGGGTCGAGGGAGGGTTTTTTGAGGATGGGTGTGATCAAGGCGTGTTTGAAGGCTGAGGGGAAAGTGCCAGTGGTAAGTGATAGGTTGAAAAGATGAGTTAGGGCTGGGATGATAACGGAGGTGAGGTTGGGAATGAGGTGGGATTGGATCGGGTCGTGGGCGATGGTGGTGAGGTGTGATTTTGACAGGAAGGAGGAGAGCTGGTCTTCAGTTATGGGGGGGAAAGCAGTTGATGGAAGGAGAGGGCAGTATAGGCGAAAGGGGAGGCTGTGGGGACAGTGGATCAAAGCTGTCTCTGATTCTGTCAATATTTTCTTTGAAGAAGGAGGCAGTCTTCTGCAGAGATAAGGGGAAAGTGAGGGGGAGCGGGCGGGCGGAGTAAGGAATTGAAGGTTTTGAAAAGTTGTTTGGGATTGCGGGACAGGGAGGTTATTAGGGATGAGAAGAAGGTTTGTTTTGCGGCAGTAAGTGAAGTCTTGAATGGATCAGCATTATTATCATTTGCACAAGGAAATACTAGAAGCAATGGGATGAAACTGAATGGGAGGAGACACAGACTAGATATTAGAAAAATGTTTTTGACAGTGAGGGTGATCAACGAGTGGAACAGGCAACACGAGAGGTGGTGAGTTCTCCTATAATGGAAGTCTTCACACAGAGGCTGGATAGACATCTGTTTGTGATGATTTAGTGAATCCTGCTTTGAGCGGGTGGTTGGTCCAGATGACCCAGGAAGCCCCTTCCAACACTACCATTCCATGATTCTATGATAACTTAAAGGAAAACTGTCAGGTCAAAAATCCATATGTAAATGCTATCATTTTCTAATTCCTTTCTCTAGGCTTTCTCTATTTATGAATTTCTTTTACTTATATTTCCCTCCTATCTTCTGTAAACGTTAAATATAGATATTCATTCCATCTGTCACTCACAGTGCATGATCCACTTAGTTCTCTGCTGTCCCCTCCTCATAGGATGATTATGCATGACATGACCCTGGGGTAGTCAGAGCTCGGGCACGGTGTCAGGAGAACACTATCACGGGTGGCTGCACCCGAGTCCGTGGGTCTGGGGGTCGGTGACTTCGTAAATACATTTTTGTAATAATTTTTGTTAGAATGGTTTGTGACGACACCTGTAGTACCTGGTGAGGGATCACCAGCGCCGATGCAGTCTTCCGGAGGGCGTTGGTATTGCGGCAAGGGTGGCATAGCTTCCTATAGGTGAAGCTGGCCTCCGGGGCAGCGTTAGCTGAAATAAAAGTTCAATGATGGCAGTACAATGACACGAAGGCAGTTTCACTCTTTCCGGGTACTTTACTGGGAACAAGCATCCAACAAATACATAATCCGCAGTTCAGCAATGATGTAATTCACAGGTAACCTTTCGGGTGACTGTAAATGGATGCAAGGCGGTCTGGAGGTACCCGCGGTATGCCTTAGTTAACGAACCCGTGTCCTGTTAGCCCTGCCTTGGATAAGTCTTTTCCCAGTCCCGCTGAGTTAGTAATCGAGTTCCTCTCTCTTTCTTTGCTACCTGGACACCGATCTCTATGGAGAACCGGGTGGACCTCTCCGTGTGTGGCAGGGTGCTGTGTCTGGTAAACAGGCCGCAGGAACCGGTTGACAGCTACGGAGATGGACTCCGGCCGTTTCCTCTGATCAAGCTTTCCGTGGTTGACTGTGGGAGCTCCCCGGAGTATGGTGGCTCCGCTTTGGGGTTCCCCCTTTCTCTTTTGGGCCCAGACTCACGCGTCAGGAACACTCTCTCAAGGTCCCCTCAGGACCCCCTTTCATCTTCCCTCAGGTCTCATCTGCATCTCGCCTGTTCTGAACTTCCGACTTCCCTAACCCTTCCCATAGGGTACCACCCCGGCTTGAGTGTGGGAGTGCTGGAATTGGGTTCATCCTACCAACCCTGCATCCACTTACAGTTGGGATAATTACACTGCTTTTATGGGTGTAATAACCCGGTGTGACGCCTGACTAACGGGAGCGCCACATACACATCACAGCACAGAAGATCAGTGAGGAGTGAGGGGGGCTGTATTCTCCTCTCTACACTCTTTACAGCATAACCAAGAGATCAGATAAACACAGGATTAGGGATGGGCGAATTACTCGCTACTATTCGGGACTCGCCTGAATAGTAGCGGACTCGGGGACTCGCTACTCGCCGAGTTTCCTTAGGAATTACTCCGGGGTAGCGAGTCCCTGTACTTTTGCAGTGTATCTATACAGATACACTACAAAAGTACCCTAAAAGTTAATCTAAGGGGTTAAAAACAATAAACATTAATACTCACCTCCTGTACTCCTGTACCTTGTGTACCGGGACCGGTACCGAAGACCTCCGGCTGTTACTAGGACCTCCGAGACCACCGGGAGAAGATGGGGAAACGGACCTTTTCATTTTTTTTGCGTCTTAGCTTATTTCGGATTGCCCATCGACTTTAAATGTCTGGACAGTCGATACTCAATTCCCACGAGTAATATAACCATGGAATAATAGCTGCTTGGTCCTAGTCAACTCTACTATGCATACAGGAGGCTGAAGTTCCCCTGTAACTGGGACTAATATATTTGCCCCAGTTATAGTAAAGATCAGCAACAAAAAGAATCTATTAATATTGCGTCGGGCGAGCGCAAGCCGAGCGCATACACCGCACTTCCCTATGTTTAACATGGAGACGCACGGTGTATGCGCTCGGGTGCGCATGGCTGTGCGCACCCATTGCCCGCCATGTGTGATTTGTACGCAGGCAACGGGTGCGCATACATCGGGCGTCTTCATGTTAAAAATAGGGACGTGAGGTGTATGCGCTCGGCTTGCGCTTGCCAACCGCAATACGCAGCGGCAGGGAACGCAAGTGTGAAGCCACACTCAATGAAGATTTTCCAATAAGTGATGTCATCACCAAACCACCAGGCTTGATGTATTCCACATTGTGCATTTTGAATAATCTGATGAATGTTTTGTTTTGTTTTCATACTTCTTTTCTTTTAATATTCATATTCATAGCACAGTTCTCCTATGCAGTGAGTATTTTTGGGTGACACTTCAAAAATTAGGGCTGAGTGGCGAAGAATGTACTTACTCCGCAGGGAGGCTACTTAACCTCTACAGAGGGATCCTTCCAAATATGTATTCTCCCTGGGTGAATACTCTACCTGGAAATTCCTGTTTACCCAGATGGTGGCGGGGGGCGCTCATCTGCTTATTTCTGGCTCTGACTCATATTTTTGCATTGCTCTGGAATATAATACACGATACGTTAAGAAACCTCTAGCCCATCAATCAAGGGCTCTTTCTTGCAATGTGGTTTATTTGGCTGTAATTAGAACTCAATCCTCCTGCCAAAAATGAGTCAAGCAATTGGACCTCGTGTCATAGCTCAGAGATGCACATCCTAATAAAATGACTATGATTGTCTTGTTACTGTGATGTTCTTGGCAGATTTTTGTCAAACTGCAGATTGTGTTATTCACTGTAATGTATGGAGACTTAAAGGACAATTACACCTAGAATTGGACGATCTTTCTACAGTTAATGTTAGAAGCTGCTGTGGTGTCTGAAGGGCCTGTGCAGATGGGATGTTGTGAGTGTGTTAGGTGACCATGCCCCTGGCCTTTAAATAGTTCCTCTTCCACCAGCAAATGTAGCAAAGGCAAGGGTGGCGACCAAGACATCCTCAACTTCAGAGGAAATTCTGGGAACAGGGAGAGCCAGGGAACCCCAGTTTAAGGGTCAGTCTAGTTCCCCTGTTAGCCTTTTGCCCAACTTACTATTCTGCTACCTTTAACACCCCTTTATAGCTACTGCATACTTAAAGAGAACTTGACATTTCATGCAACTTTTCAGAGGAAGCCATAATGTGTGTATACATGAAAAATAATGTTGTTTTTGGCCATTATATGACTTGCATCCTGTATTTTCATAGTTTTTTCCCTTTGTGGAGAAATTTCAGCTGTCTCTGAGCTAGTGGGTCAAGAATAGAGGCTTTGATGTCTACTATACATGTTACACTTGAGCAATTCCTGCTATCATGTCTTTATGTAGTACATGTTCAGAAGCCACGGCAGCATGGTTAATATTATAACAGCACTAGTGAGCTGTGTGTCTGTGAATTCAACACACTGCAGTGAGATAAACACTTACTAGAAAGAAGCAGAATGGATCTGTATTTGTATTTCACTCTAACTCTGCCCCTTCCGCCTCCTTCCCTTTCCCACCCCATGAACTTTAAAAGGTAGCCTATAAACTGATCTTTCAGTGAGCTTACAGTCAATATTGTCTTCAGCAGGATACATTTTAGCTTTTTATGTGGCACCCCGGAGTTCGGTTGCCATGATGTCCTTACCTCGTTCGGGGGGGGGGGTAGGGTCATGCTTGAAAGCAGGGTAGAGTAGCCACACCACGTAACCCACAGCACACAACAACTTCCTGACTCCAGACCAGAAGGGGGATATCTAACCCGGATTCAAGAGAGTCTCTCCTACAAATTCTGGCTGGAGGCAGGGCTAGTCAGTTCAGTTCCTGGGAGGGCTGCGAAGAAGGCCTGTGAACTTGAGCAGTGCTAAGCTCGTCCCAGGTTGATCTGAGCAAGGACCAGCTAGCATTAAGAACTCATGAGAAAAGGTCTGAGGAGAGGAGTAGTCCTGGGGAGAGGAGCCTGTCACCGGTTCACCCCAGAGTGGAGCGCCAGAACTGGACACTGGAGTCCGAGGTGGCACGGGTGCTCCAAGCCCAGCAGTCAAAACCGGAGGACAGGAGATTCCAAGTCTCCTGGCCAACACAGCACTGGGACACAGCAGCGTAGAATTGCTCAGGGACAGCGGTCAGAGGAAAAGCACCCGGGAAGGGCTCGAGCTGCCTGCCATACTAGTGCAGGACTGTCTAGCAAAAGCAGAGGGTCACAGCTTAGCTACAGACAGCCAAGACCAGCAGGCAGAGGCGCAGCAAGGAAGCCAGGTGAGGGGAACCCTAACTTGTTACCAGGCTACCCGGATTTCTGTCAGCAACTGTGGACTGTACCCTGAAGTTTGCCACTACAGTAAGGGTAAAGGAAACCAACCTACATTTCTGTCAGTTATTCAGTGAAATCACCGAAGTAGGACATAAAACTTCAAAAAACCTCACCAAAATTTAGCCATGTCAAATATGACACAGTGCACCGGTATTCCGACACCTGTGTTGCCTTCCAGTGGAGCTGGCAGCCTCCTGCTAGGTGCAATGGATATTTGACATGTCTACATTTTGGTCAGTTATTCAGTGCCCTAAATCCTGCACCCCAACGGTCTACTATCGCCATAGACTGTTACGGTTGCCCCGGGGAACTGCTCCACCTGTGGGAAGCGATAACATCTCAGCAGCCCGTCCATCATCCCCGGAGTTCCCACACTGCAACACCAGCCCAATAGCTGAATACCACAGGTGGCGTCACGACACCTGTCCCCTAAATCATATTCCCCAGAACACCCATCTTTTTGAAAGCTGGTCCCCAGGGTCACAGAAGCCGGGTCTCGACCCCTGTGTCTCTCCCTGACGTGCTCCCAAAGCCCGGTTCCAAGTACCCCATGACCCTGGGGCGAGAAATTTACATGATAAGTTTAAGGAACAAAAGAGGCTCATATGTGGAGAAAGAAGCATATTTCTCTGACAATAAAGTTGACAAAGTTTCTTATATTCCCTTGTATTATTGATAATACAAAGTATCTGGATACATAAATTATTTAATTTAAAGGGATCTTGTTCTAATACCCTTGGCATCATGACTGAGGTCAGTGATTGGCTGCAGCAGTTACATGTGTGGCGCCTCTGCGGACTGTGACATTGCACCTACTCCACAGGTGCTGTGCTACCGCTCACAGGTGAGGGGGGGTTGCCAAACCAAGACTCATTCACCTTCATCCAACAACACCCAACTCCTGGGGATCTGGGCGGACCCTATTGAGGGGGGACCCCATCTGCCAGCTGGAAAAGGGAGTAGGGAGAGGGGGTAGGGAAAAAAGGTTAGAAAGGACTTAGAGAGAGTCGAGGTATGGACGTCGAGCAGGCAAGAGGCCTGCAGAAAAGAGGAGTCCTAGGGGACACGGGAGTTGGGGAAACGCCTGTGTGCCCTGAATCTGGCCTAACCCGAGTTGGGCAAAGGGACAGGTCAAGGAGGGAACTGGCACCGATCTAGTGAAATGACTGCAAGCCTTAGCTAGAAAAAACGGAAGCTGCTGGCTTGCACGGGCAGCAGCCAGAACCGTGGATTTCCACAAGACAGTGGCCATATAGGGTCAGGGGACATCTTGAAGTCACCCGACAGAGCCCGCGACCACTAAATTGGGACTCTGTCACACAAAGATGCCGGGCAGGAGAGGAGAGTAGCCAGTGTGAGGAGACAGCCAGGAAAGGCTCATGAAAGGTGTCTTGGTGACTTGGCCCTGAATCCACTGAGAGCTGGCCAGGTTGCGCCATGGAGGAGTACACCATGCGGCTGGGTAGACTTGAGTGATCGTCAAGTAAAGGTAAAGAACTACAACCCTGGTCTTCCCCTGTTGTACCCTGCGCCCCTTTGCATCGCTACACAGACACCACCACCATCTCCTTTGACTTCTACCATTACCCTGGGCCACGTTCTACCTGTTGGGAGCGATACCATCCAGGCTGCAATTCCACCGGCCCCAGAGGTCCCATAGCAGCGCTTGTCACCCTGACCAGACCAAAATAACCACAGGTGGCGTTACAAATTTATCCCATGTAAATAATCCCCTTTTTCTGTACGCCCAGGGCCACAAAGCTGGGTCACCGCCACCATGACATCCTAAGCAATTGTCGTGCCAAGGATTTGAGTACTCAGGTCACGGGTGGTCGGATGCAGGATGTCACGGGTGGTTGGTGCCCGAGTCTGTGCCCTCGTGGTGACAATTAAAAGAAGGAAAAAGAAAAATAATAAAGTTTATGAAGTTCGAGACGTCACCTGTTGATCTAGTGATGGCACCAGCACTGCTGCAGACCTCCGGGGGATGGATGGCAGCAAGGTGTTCTAGCTCTCTACAGGTAGAGCGGGGTCCCCCAGGGCAGTGTAGTGTGATGATTGGAATAGGGCAGCACAGTCTCCGCTGTGAGACTTGAATGTCTCATTCAACCAGGAAGAAACACAGACACTTGCTTGCTCTGCACGGGTCTTTACTCCAGTTACCTTCAGCTTGTACACAGTTCACAGGTGTTTCGGCTCGGGTAGTGAACCAGGTGTCATAGGAGGAAGCAATGTCTCTCTGAGGCTCCAGTGATGTTCCTTCTCTATACTCGCTCTGTCCTACCTCTGCGCACTCCTTCTTCCTTGCGCTGCCCTGCACGAATCCCGCTTCTTGAACCCTTTTTCTATCCAAAGGGAATCCAACCCTGTCTAGCGCTTCTGGTGGAGACCGTGCTTGATTTGGGCAGTTGGATCGTGCTCCTATGAAGACATCAACCACGCCGGTAATTTGCGGTTCAGGGATAGACCTCTGATCCACATCGGAGCTGGTACCCCGCTTCGGACTGGGCCAGGGTGTTCAATCACCCTCTGTCTGCCCTTCTCTGTCTGGGTCGCCGCTCCTTCTGGGCGCCCTCCCTGTGGTGTCCCCTGAAGGGTCCTTCTCTGTCTCTCTCCACAGACGTTCTGACTTCTCTGCTTCCTGCGCTCACACTGCTATGGCCTGAAACTCCTCCCACCGGGACTGGGTCTCTCAGCAAAGATTTAACCCTTAGGAGTTAGTCCCCTGCTCTAAGTGTGTAAATGCAGATTGAGAGCCTCAGACTACATTACCTCCCCCCATAACAGGAATACTGCACTCTCTGTCTTGGGTGCAGTACCTCTCTGTAGTGCACTGACTATTGGGGTGCTACACAATCACCAGCCTGGTTACCGAGTACCCCACAGCCCTGACAGGGCGTCACACATGTGCCGCAATGGTGATGTGTTGGCCGCACCTTGTCAGCACAGACCTGTGGTTGAGCTGGAATTGGAGGGGGTAAGAAAAAAATTAGTTTATTTTAAGCCAGGGACAAAGTTAAAAATAAATTGTGGCAAACCCCCTTTAAAAAATAATCGATAGGCCAAGACAAAATGTAGTCACAGAATAGAAGAGCATCAGTTTGTTGCTACATAGATATATTCCTATGACATATGTGACATTTTTAAAAGTCAGTCGCATTTTTCTCAGGACATATATTCAAATTAATTCAATTTCAACATATGTGAAAATACAATATTTGTGCTGAATCTTACTATAATGTTATAACTAGAACATCAGTCACCGAATA
The DNA here is from genome assembly GCA_033576535.1 of Allobates femoralis. Classification (NCBI taxonomy): domain Eukaryota; kingdom Metazoa; phylum Chordata; class Amphibia; order Anura; family Aromobatidae; genus Allobates; species Allobates femoralis. The sequence goes on from JARQOC010000001.1 coordinate 40,354,354, forward strand.
TTGGATCCAACAGCAAATCCATGACAAGCATTTCTCTGTTATTGATGATGAGATATTCAGGACAGTATGTGCAATTACACTAATTGCTGGAATTGATAGAAGGATAAGGCTACACATCAACCTCAATCAAATGGCAGAAGAAGAGCAAATCCATGGTGATTCAGGTTATGGCCCCTGAACCAAATCAAGCCAAAATAATGACAGATTTATTAACAAATGCTTTACTTTTGGAGACGAGCAAATTGATTTGATACAAATGAAATTTGTGTTGAATTTTTAGGACCCAGAGCATTCAAACAATGTGCGATTCGCTTTGCTTAAAGGGCCTACAATTGCGATTACCATTTTACACATTACAGAATACTTGTATTGTCTTTCTGAGTTACAGGTAAAAAGAGGAAACCCAAACAGACAAAATACAAACCGCACCATCAGGCAGAACCCTGAGATACCCCAACACCCTTTAACCCCTATACAGGGATCTGGCTTTACTGCAAGGTTCAGGGGGTGACTGCCAATAGATGAGTTGCAGTCCCGGAATACAAAAGTAATAAAGCAGGGTCAAAGCCGAGAGGTTAGAAAAGTATGAAATTGTTAGGCTGGCGAATAATATAAAATTAGGCAGAGGTCAATCCAGAAAATCAACAATATAAAGCAGGAATATCAAGTGAACCAGGGAATATATCTGGCAACCAGCAGGAGCTCACAGAGGATTCAAATAGACTGCATTATTTCCTAATTGGCTGAAGTCAGAGTTAATGACTGCACCTGGCCAGCCATACAACACATCCACAAGTAAGGCTACTACATTACCAGACCAACCTTTGGAGGTCAATCCAGAAAATCAACAATATAAAGCAGGAATATCAAGTGAACCAGGGAATATATCTGGCAACCAGCAGGAGCTCACAGAGGATTCAAATAGACTGCACTATTTCCTAATTGGCTGAAGTCAGAGTTAATGACTGCAGCTGGGCAGCCATACAACACATCCACAAGTAAGGCTACTACATTACCAGACCCACCTTTGGAGCAAACAAAGCGGCCTCTGGTTGCAGATGCAGAAGTTACAGGAGCAGACTCTGGGGATGTGCAATACTGCACAGTGAGGAGGCTTGACATTTGGGCTTCACATGCAGCTATTATATGAACTGATATAGCCAATCGGGATTGACTATCAAATCTGTATTAAAGCAGAAGCAGGGAATGCAGCAGCCATTTTTTGGTAAGTATGGATAGTGAGAGGATTTCACAGTTCACAGCTTAGCCATAGAGTTAGGGTGAGCTGATGAGTATTAATTATTTTTCCATTCTAACCTATTTTGAATCCAGCAAATTGATGGCCAAATTCATGCATATCAAATCACAAAGAAAAATTTGGATTCTGTCACATCCCAATTTTTTGTGAATTTTGAGGCTAGGTTGATCCATTTTAAAGCGGTTTTCTCTCCATTGATGCAATGAAGTTCCCTACACTCCTCCACTGTCTGTGTTGCCAGCATGGAATTTCAAGAAATGTGAAGAAAAGGTTTTTATACTTTTCAGGGTGAGTGTCAATTTCCATTTTTTCATGCTACTTGTGTGGCACCCCTGGGTTAAAGTGCTATAGGGTCATCTCTGCCCACGGATGGTGGCGTCCCAAAAGAGCAACAAAGGGTATGCTCATCAGGCAATACACACACAACGCCAACACCTTCAGGCCAGAAGGGGGAGACTAAGCCCGAGTTCAGGTTGAGCTCCCCTATATATTCTGGTCTGGGAGGAGCCAGTTGTGCAGTTCCTGAGAGGGCTGTGAAGAGTTCAGTTCCTGGGAGGACTGTGAAGAAGACCTGGGTGTAAAAAAGCTGTGCTAAGCTCGTCCCAAGGTCCGCTGACTAACACCAGGCCTAAGGCTAGGGCCTAGAAGCAAGAACACACCTGGGAGGCTGAGCAACTCCGTGCTCACCCCAGAGGAAAGGAGCAGAGAACAGACACCAGAGTTCGAGACTGTGCAGGGTCACATATCCCAGTAGTCAATACCGGGCGGTGAGGGTTCCAAATTCTCAGCCAAACTAACCAGAGACACAGCAATGTAGATTCCAGCAACACTGATACCCGGGAACAGGGTATAGGTAAAGGACTCGAGTTACCTATCATACCGGTACCTCAGAGGTCAAGACAGGGCCGGCAGCCAAGCTTAAGCAGAAGCAGGAGCCAAATTGCAAGTGCAGTAAGGGAGCCAAAGACCCGGTCGGGTGAGAATTACACCAAGTTGCTCACAAGACTCCATTGACAGCTTTTACCATCTGCTCCAGTAAAGGATTGAGAACACTACAAAACCGTGAGTCTGCCTATTCCTTGTGCCCGTCGCCCTGCATCCCACTCATAGACTATTTACACCTGCCCTGGGTACACTCAGCCCTACCCCAGAAGGGCTTACCATTCACGCTGCCCTAATTCACCGTCCCCAGCAGGAATACGACAGCGATGGTCTCCACTGAACACATACCCTTGGTGGCGTCACAAAAAAACCCCTATAAATAACCCCTTCCTTTTTGGACTGAGCCCAGGCCACAGGACCGGGTCACGACTACCGTGATCCCCAGAGAGACAGCACCGGCCCCGAGTACCCCACGGCCTGTGGGCACCTGACTTGCATCTTCAGCCCATATTCCACAAAGACCACAGACTGAAAGCAATATTCCCGGAACTGCCACTGCTCTCCTACAGACTGCCCCAAATTTAAGGAATCTCCTTGTCAGAAGTGTCCTCACATCATCACATCAACATCATCAGTAAGAAATGCAAGACTTGTACTCACATATCACCGACAGATACAGTCCCTATACTCAACACAAACTAGGAGTATAACATCATGGACTTTTTTTCATGTACATCGTCCAATGTGGTGTACATGATACAATGTACAAGGTGCACTAAAGGGACATATATTGGTGAAACAAAGTAAAAATTACAATCAAGGTGTAACCACTCGGGGGTCTGCCGCAGGGCTCCAGCGCCCTCTGCTTGAATAGCGCCGCTCATCTCCTCACTCCCGGGGCTACTGCTTGAGCGCATGAAACTCCATCTCCAAATCAGTGAATGCTGGAGAAGCTGCAGGGATCATGCTCCTCCCCTCAGCCAATCACCAAGCCTCTGTGTCCTGCCAATCAGGAGTGCCCTGCTGTAATATACTGTAAAATATAAAGGGGAGGGGGACAAGAGGCGCAATAGTGCCCTATCACTAGTGACAACAGTTGTAGTGTGGTGGTGCTATGGAGCCGCTCACCTGGTCCAGTTGTGATCCCCACAACTGGTTTGAAGGCGTTTCGGAATCAATTGTTCCAAGCTGCTGCAGGACCTCCACCTACCACTGGATAGTGGTATGATCCAAGAAAATGATGGGAGTGATGGTGTACCACGGTCCGTGCTGCTCAGGGTCACAGGTCCTTAACGTTGATCGGATGTCTTCTTTGCCGGTCCCGGTGCAGCCATTGGATAGGTGAGTATGATATATATTTTTTTTTAACTACTTTTAATCACTTTTAGTGTACTTTCGCAGTGTATATGTAGATAGACTGCGAAAGTTAAAAGACTACTCGCTACTCCCAAGTAATCACAAGAAACTCGGGGAGTAGCGAGTAGCCCGAATATCGTTACTATTCGGCGAGTACAGAATAGTAATAATTCTACTCGCTCATCCCTGGACTTAAGTATTTATATCGATTTTTTCTGGCTAACACGGTAGCACCATTTTATTTCGTATTGCACTTTTTATAAAAATATATAGAATGAATAATTGTGGGAACAAACACTTTATTTTTTAAATACTTATAAGTTTTAACCACCAAAACAATTTTTGTTCTAATGAATAACAAAAAAAGCCGAGAAATAGCTGAATTCTGATCCTAGAGTTGCTCTCCTCTCCGGGAGATAGCGCTATTCACACTGTCACGCTTTAATTAATTTCTCCCCTTGAGTTATTCCATTTTTTCTTCTTTATTTGCTTTTTTGGTTCAATATAAATACAGTTTAGGGAAAAAGACAATTTGAAGCTCATCGTAAAAGCATAAGAAACAATCTATGTCGAAGTTTCTTGAAATGCTTCAGTGAAAGATAGAACAATTTTCAAAGCTTTAGATTCAATTGCAGTAACTATTCTGATGTAGAATGTTTCCAGCGCTGGGGACCGTGAGGACTTCTATAGCTTCTTGCGTTGGTTCTATGTGTCGAAATGTCAAAGTTACTATTTTGATTATTGAGGGCCTGTTTTTTGCAATTTTTTACAAAATATTTTTAATACAGAGTTTAAAAACCTTGATCAGATGGAGACAAGATGTGTACGTTATTAGAATAGAATTTGGATATTTGATTTCCATGGTAATACTGTGGAGAAAAAGTTAATGGTTGTAGTATAAAAGGGAGAGGTCAGTCTCATTATCTCTGGTCCTCGGGGTCTAAGGAAGGATGAATATTATCATCACTGTTTGTCATGAATTGACAAGGGGTTTCCATCTTTGATGCTCTAGGGCAGTGATGGCGAACCTATGACACGCGTGTCAGCACTGACACGCGTAGCCATTTTCAGTGACACGCGGCCGCCGGAGAAACTACAAGTAGGATTCAGTACTCTGCGATCCTAGTTTTGTCATAGTTTACTTTTTCTCACTCGCTAGACTCGCTATTTGGATAAAAACCATAGACACGGCAGCAAAAAACTGTTGCGAGTCGGGCTTCCGACACGGCAATGCGAGCGCTTTCCGAGACATCTGCGATTACAGGGCCAGGTGCAGTAGCTGAGGAAAAAAAAATGTGCTGGAGGTCTGTAGGCCAGAACAGCAGAGCTCCGGCACAGAGCGTCTAGTCCTGGGACTTCCGGTAGGTGGAACTTGCTGGTTGGCTGGCGCAGCAGGGAGCAGCGGAACGCTGTGGGGGACACATATCTGAGGCCCTGTGATCGCTGTCTGGAGGTCTGTCTGGAGGTCCAGTGATTACTAGAGCAACCATCCTCCAGTGAAAGGTTCTGGGCAGAATCTGGCGTGTCATGAATGTGTGATTGGCCATTACTGAGATAAGTGAGGGGGAGGCTGGAAGAGGCCTGTGCTATGGGTGCCGTTTCCCGCCATTAATTTACATAAGGAACGCCATCTTGCAGCATAGTACAGACTCCATTTCACCACTATATTATTGTTGCGCACCCTATTAATCCCTATTTCTGCCCTTTCCTAAAAGACAGTTAACCCCTAATTGCCTGCAGGGCAGTCTATAAATCTTCTGTCACTGCCCCTCTGATGGAGAAGCCAAAAAAAACAAGGTTAAGTAAAGGAAGTGGTAGTAGCAGTAGCCGACCCTTTCAAGAGACATGGACTGAGATGTATGGCATTATAGAAAAAAATGGCAGATCATTTTGCGTTCTATGTAGTGAAACGGTAGTAAGCAGAAATTCAGCAACAAAAAAGTCACTAAATCCGTGATGGCGAACCTGTGGCAGTCCAGCTGTTGCTGGACTGCCACAGGTTCGCCATCACTGGAAGAATTCCCCCTCCCCCTCACTTATCTGACTTAGTTCATGTACCCCACACAAGTTAAATAACAGCAAGACCAACAAAAGAAACCAACTGACAGATTAACAAAGAAGTCACTAAGCAGGTAAGTTAAATATTAAACATATTTGTTATTTAAACTATAAATATCGTAAAATTAGGGTTTTTTTTTCTCAAGGTGACACACCTCCCGATTTATGCGCGGTTTTTTGGCGAATTTTGACACACTAAGCTCAAAAGGTTGTGACTCACCGTGGCCGGCTGACTCCGGTTTAGACAGGCGATGCTTCCTTCCTCCTTGTCACGGGTGGACCGCGCCTGCCGGCAGTGGGCCCGGTGTAGTGCAGATCAAAAGTGAAGACGTCTTGGTGGAACAGATTAAAAGGGGTTTTAATTTATTCGTGACGCCACCTATGAGTAGATTCGGTAAGGACTACCGACGCTGCGGAGCCCCGGGGGATGGACAGCAGCAAGATGTTACGCTCCCCACAGGCTGAGCGGTGATCCCCGGAGGCTGGAGCTGCTCAAGATGTTGTGCGGCAGCTGCGGTTACCTTGATGTGCGGACGGACAGTTCATAAGGAAGCACGGACACAGAAAGTCTCTATAACGGGTCTTTACTGTAACCAGTAGGCAATACATGGCATACAGTGGTTGAGTAGTAGACCGGGTGGACTCAGCAGTGATAGTGTCCCTCAGAGATCCGCAAGTGTTCCTCCATTCTACCTCTTTAGTTGCCAGTGTCGCCCAGGAATACCAGGTCGGGTACGGGGAGGCTGCTTCAATGCCCTATCCATGATGTACGTTCTGGATGCTTTGGGGAGCCTTGGATCCCTCAGTGGGTACACCGCTGGTTAGACGACTGGAAACTGGCTGGCGGTGGGGTGCTCCTGTGAAGCTGCTCCTCCACTCTTCTGGTTTGCGTGGCAGAGGTGAACTGCTGCCAGCTTCGGTACCAGTGAACCCGGGTGTGAGTTTTGGGCACGGGAGTCTTTTAGGAACCCGTGTAGATAATGCCCAATCCCGGTGGTTAAGGCCTCAGGTGCTGACACCCGACCGGTGACGGCCCAGGGGCCCGCACGGGGTGTGGAGCCCCCGCTCCTCTCCAAGCTCTGTGTTCTAGGCTTTGCTCTAGGTTCCAGGCTATACTGTTCTGGTCTAAACTATTGTGTGTGTTCTACTACACTTCCCTAACACTCCACCCCCAGGACCTATGATTGGTCCCCTGTTCTAGGTGTTGCATGTTGGGTTGGATCTCTATGTTAACCGGATCATTGCTGAGTCAGAGGATATTGCGGCTGCATTTGTGGCTGCAATACCCTCTTGTGACGCACTCGTTGCGGGGCGCCACACTCCCCCTTGGTTGAATAAGCTTGTCCCCAAGCGTCACACTACTCACATTACAGAGGTTTTTGTATTTTTATAACATATATGACACACTTTTATTAAAAATGAAAAACAGGTAAAGGTATGCTTTGGTGAAATAAGCAAAGAAACAGGTAATCACTTTGTGCGGACCCGGCGTGCGGTCGGCTGTCCTTTAACTAGAGTCCAGGCTGTAGCCGCAAGATCTCACAGTCAGTGATTAACGGGAACAGAGTCATTGAGAGAGTTCAAGTTTTAAAGTCACTGGCACTGAGAACGATGACGCACCCGGATAGCGAACCACCCATCTGCACAAGCATAGCGCTCGTAGGTGATAATATCGCCCCGGTATAGGTCGCGATCGGGATGTCCTCTTGGCAAGTTTGACTCAACGTCCCGGCGCCCCACAAACACCTCCTCATTCAAACCCACCTCCCAAGCGAACCCCCACCCGGTATGCAAATTAAAGGTGGAAATTCTACCTTCACGGCGGAGTTCATCAGGCAGCGGCGGCTGGCGGCGAGCCTCGGCACGGGCTTGCATATTGGCGCGTTCTCGGGCTTGCCACTCCTCTCGTCGTCGCTGGCGTACATCTCCGTCGTTACGGCTCGGGGTGTAGAGATTGTGACGAAATGGACCCTTTAATATATAATGTAGGAGGATTTCTTATTCATCCAGACATATCATATTGTATATAGGTTTGTAAACTTGTAATGGTCAAAGAGAATTTCTTACAGTATTGTCATAGATTTCTGTGGTTAAAGTTTAGCTTGGTAATGTAATTATCTAACCTGTTTGTCATTGAAGGCCAGAGAACTTAATTATGCTAATCGTCCATTGTCTATTACCCTGTGAATGTGGATTGAGGCCCCAGCCACCATTGTGTTAATGTCATGGTTTGCAGACTGATTGTCTCATGCTAACTTTCCATTGTATCACTGCTAGCATTTGGATCAGCATTTGGATTGCAATAGGACTAAAATATGTTAAATGAGGATTGGAGTTCAGCCAATGAAAAGACTGTGTTATTGCACCAATCATGACGTCCCCAATATCCTACAATGAGGGCTGAGGGTATATAAGGAGGACTGTTCACTTTAACCAGTAGTTTTGGAGTTATATTCTGTCTAGTGGCCTCAGTCTAGGGGTTTCGGTCCCGGCTAGAGGTCACTGGATTGGATACAGGCAGCTAATCGAGGGTCTTCGGATCCGGTTAGCGAGCCATAACCCCAGGCCTAGGCATTTCGGTGCCGACCAAGGGGATCAGAACACGGACTAAAGAACCACAAGGACCACAGCATCGGATTCTGCTGTGATAGACTGCTTAAGGACAAGGAAGCAACCCAGGTTGGGACGATACAGTCACCTGGCTACAGACTTTGCCATGCTGCATTCTAAACCCTGGTGAGCCAGCGGAAGGGTGAGACTCTGTTGCCTGTTACGTTTATGTGTTATGCTTGGTTATGCGTTATATGCTGTTAACTGTTTGGGGATCCAATAAAGCCTTGATATTGTGATTCCCTCACCCTGTGTTGTCTGAGTAGTGTTCCGCCCACGGTTAAGGAGCTCGGGCGTTCAGTTGGGGATGAGCCCTGGTCCACGCTGTCTTTGTAAAGGCGGCTGGGCCTGTGGACGAGAGCGCCCGCTGACCCCCGGGTCTCCACAATTGGTGGCAGCGGTGGGATACTACTCAGCCTGGTTTATCCAGGGGAGCTGCAGGGGACTGGTGTTCGGGGACACCGTCCAAGGGCTCAACAACCAGGGAGGCATATAAGCATACCCAGCAGGCCATAGGTGAGGCATTCAGGTTTCGGACGTTGCCATGTCCAACCCCACCAGCTCAGCCATGGGACAAGGGCCGGAGAGGAGATACGGCAGCAGCAGTAAATGGATGCTACAGGATCTGTGCCAGAGGAGAAATATTGAATACAGGAACGCTGACACTCGGTCGGCTTTGATTCAGAAATTGGTCCATTGGGACACCCAGAATGATGGTGAGGATGATGAGGACCCCGCCGACGTGGTACCAGAGGATGTAAGTTGTGCACCACATCATGGATCCAGTGAATATCGTGAAATCACCAGGTCCACAGCAGTCCAAATCAAGGAGGGCTTGGCTGCATTGGGGCCCAAAGCCTCAAGAGAAGAGAGGGCTTGGGTTCTGGGAAATATTTTAGGAATTCCAGCTCACCAACTGCTACCACCAGCCGCTCGAGTAGGATTATTCCGCTACCCATTAGAAGCCCCACCAGGACAAAGGTATGCAGACAGGATACGTGACTTGCCCAATCCACAGCGCTGTTATACCTGTGGACGTCTTGGACATATGGATATAGATTGTCGCGAACGCCGGGGCCCCATGCCTGGAGCTCATCGGCCAGCACAGCCAGTCCAGGTCAGTGACGTCCAAGCCCCGGGACAACAAGAAATTGATTCTGTCTACACCCTGGTAAGCCCAGCTATTGTTTCTCCAGACCCTGTACCCTGTTCCCAATTAACCATCTCCCTGGCTGAGGGTCAGTGCTCAGACATCCCTCTGGCAGGTGTGCAGCTGGCCGGGGCGAACAACCAAGGAGAGGGTGAGTTGGAGCGTATGGACAGCATCCCTGCCCCTGTTATTTTGGAGCCTGAGCAGGGAGAGGACAAGTTGGAGTTTATGGACAACGTCCCTATCCCTGTTGCTTTGGGAACTGACCAGGAAGAGGTCGATGTGGAGCTTACAGGCAGCGTCCCCATGCCTGCTATTGTAGAGACTGACCAGGAAGAGGTCGATGTGGAGCGTATAGACTGTGACCCTACACCTGCTATTGTGGAAACTGACCCGGAAGAGGTTGATGTGGAGCTTACAGACAGTGTCCCCATGCCTGCTATTGTATAGACTGACCAGGAAGAGGTTGATGTGGGATTTGTGAGCAGCCTTCCCACACCTGTTGATTCAGGGTCTAACCAGGAGGAGGTTGAAGTGGGGCTCATGGATGGCCCCCCCACATCTGTTGTTTTGCAAGCTGACCCAGGACAAGGACTATCCAGCCAGTGTGTCACAGCCATCACCAACATCCAGGAAGCCAAGCAGCACCCTGATGTGGATCTTGCTACCCCACCTTCTGAGGATAATCCATGTTCCCAGACCCCATCATTCTTCTCTGAGCCATCAACAGTGAGTACACCTAGCCAGACTGTGGTCATTGACTGGGGGGGAATGGATAACCAGAAATTCATGGGAGCTCAACTCCTGAATCCCATTTTACTGTTTATCCACAATATGTCTGCCCATCCTGGGGGAGGTAATCTGGGGGAGGTGTATAGATGGAAGCCTCGATTGCTGTTTTCTCCATTAAAAAAGACAATGCCGCCAAGAGGAGAAGGATAACCAGAGACTGATCACATCTGACTGCTCTGTCTGGCTAAATAAGAAGGGGGAGGTATGTGACGAAATGGACCCTTTAATATATAATGTAGGAGGATTTCTTATTCATCCAGACATATCATATTGTATATAGGTTTGTAAACTTGTAATGGTCAAAGAGAATTTCTTACAGTATTGTCATAGATTTCTGTGGTTAAAGTTTAGCTTGGTAATGTAATTATCTAACCTGTTTGTCATTGAAGGCCAGAGAACTTAATTATGCTAATCGTCCATTGTCTATTACCCTGTGAATGTGGATTGAGGCCCCAGCCACTATTGTGTTAATGTCATGGTTTGCAGACTGATTGTCTCATGCTAACTTTCCATTGTATCACTGCTAGCATTTGGATCAGCATTTGGATTGCAATAGGACTAAAATATGTTAAATGAGGATTGGAGTTCAGCCAATGAAAAGACTGTGTTATTGCACCAATCATGACGTCCCCAATATCCTACAATGAGGGCTGAGGGTATATAAGGAGGACTGTTCACTTTAACCAGTAGTTTTGGAGTTATATTCTGTCTAGTGGCCTCAGTCTAGGGGTTTCGGTCCCGGCTAGAGGTCACTGGATTGGATACAGGCAGCTAATCGAGGGTCTTCGGATCCGGTTAGCGAGCCATAACCCCAGGCCTAGGCATTTCGGTGCCGACCAAGGGGATCAGAACACGGACTAAAGAACCACAAGGACCACAGCATCGGATTCTGCTGTGATAGACTGCTTAAGGACAAGGAAGCAACCCAGGTTGGGACGATACAGTCACCTGGCTACAGACTTTGCCATGCTGCATTCTAAACCCTGGTGAGCCAGCGGAAGGGTGAGACTCTGTTGCCTGTTACGTTTATGTGTTATGCTTGGTTATGCGTTATATGCTGTTAACTGTTTGGGGATCCAATAAAGCCTTGATATTGTGATTCCCTCACCCTGTGTTGTCTGAGTAGTGTTCCGCCCACGGTTAAGGAGCTCGGGCGTTCAGCTGGGTATGAGCCCTGGTCCACGCTGTCTTTGTAAAGGCGGCTGGGCCTGCGGACGAGAGCGCCCGCTGACCCCCGGGTCTCCACAGAGATGAGTAGTGGAGCTGGTGGTTTGGCGAGAAGCTTGAACTTGGCGGGCTGTCTGTATCGGCAACCGGTGGAACGGCACAGGGGAAGGTGTCGGCATTGCACCCGACCAGTGTACCCGAGCTGTATGCCCGGTAGGAAGTTCTTTGTTGTCTCCCCAAGCGAACCCGGTGTCGAAATCCTCAGCGGTGCTGCGGGTCTCGTCGTCATCCTCTCCGACCTCTTCCTCGATGACCACATCAGGCTGCTCGTTGGCTGGAGATGTTGAAGCTAGTTCCGTTGTACAACGGGGCGGTGGTGCTGCGGATCCTTCCGTAGGGACGTCCTGCAGGGCTTCCAGGCTGCCTGCCTCTTCATCTGTTTCCGCAGGTAAAGGTGTTTCACTCCCGGTTACCAGGTAGGCCTCGGCAATAGCAAGGGAACCTCCGGTACGGGGATAAAACAGGCGACAGTCTCCGTACTTGTGAAACACGTCGGGGTTCCTCGGTGGGAACCTGGTAGAGATCAAGTTCTTCTGTGGAGCGTAGTATGAGCTCCGGCTCAAGAACGGGGTCGGTTGCGATATTAGTCGCTGGAACGGGTCGAGTTGCGGCCTCCACCGGAATGATGCAGTCTATGGGCTCCGGTGACGAAGCAGGACAGGTGGTAGGCGACGGTGAGGTGGTTGAGAAGCTGGTGACGTCGTCTGGGCTTGGAGTAGCGGTACCCGGTCGGCTCTGCTGCATCGCATGGTGTAGTCGTCTGCCTAGGGTCACGCTCCAGCTGCGAATCGTCCATTCCACAGTCTCTAGTAACCGCACCCGGAGGTCTTGTAGAGCCTCTAGCCAGAAGTCGGGGCTGCCATCAATGGTAAGGGCAGGATCCGGACCCGGTTGGCTAATGGCTGCTCTGGCCTCCGCCTCGACCTCCCGCAATAGGTCTTGGAGTCTCATGTTGGACATTTTCTTCCTTGGAGGGAAACCACACCCGTTCAACCGGTAAGACGTTCTGGTAGAGCTGGTGAAGTCTGTCTCTCTGGTTGTGACACTCCCATTTCCTCTGGGCTTTTGTAGTCCAATTTTTGGAAAAGTCTTTGGGGTCCGCCCCCATGGTTGATTCGAGCAATCAGGGCGGACAAAGAGTTTGGCGCCTTTTGTCCTTAGCCCTCCCACGATGAGGGGGGTTGACTCACTCCTGGGCTTGCACGTGGCGGCTTCTTGTGGCGGGAACGCCATCTTGGGCGCCATCTTGGCCCATGGTGTAAAGGCGGGAAAGTTCTTTTAGGGACGAACAAAGTCCAAATGTAGACAATAAAGTCCAATTTAAGCACAATATACCCGTTGGGTAACGGGCCTGCTCGTATCCTGTTCGTGACGCCATTTTCTGACTCACCGTGGCCGGCTGACTCCGGTTTAGACAGGTGATGCTTCCTTCTTCCTTGTCACGGGTGGACCGCGCCTGCCGGCAGTGGGGCCCGGTGTAGTGCAGATCAAAAGTGAAGACGTCTTGGTGGAACAGATTAAAAGGGGTTTTAATTTATTCGTGACGCCACCTATGAGTAGATTCGGTAAGGACTACCGACGCTGCGGAGCCCCGGGGGATGGACAGCAGCAAGATGTTACGCTCCCCACAGGCTGAGCGGTGATCCCCGGAGGCTGGAGCTGCTCAAGATGTTGTGCGGCAGCTGCGGTTACCTTGATGTGCGGACGGACAGTTCATAAGGAAGCACGGACACAGAAAGTCTCTATAACGGGTCTTTACTGTAACCAGTAGGCAATACATGGCATACAGTGGTTGAGTAGTAGACCGGGTGGACTCAGCAGTGATAGTGTCCCTCAGAGATCCGCAAGTGTTCCTCCATTCTACCTCTTTAGTTGCCAGTGTCGCCCAGGAATACCAGGTCGGGTACGGGGAGGCTGCTTCAATGCCCTATCCATGATGTACGTTCTGGATGCTTTGGGGAGCCTTGGATCCCTCAGTGGGTACACCGCTGGTTAGACGACTGGAAACTGGCTGGCGGTGGGGTGCTCCTGTGAAGCTGCTCCTCCACTCTTCTGGTTCGCGTGGCAGAGGTGAACTGCTGCCAGCTTCGGTACCAGTGAACCGGCTGTGAGTTGTGGGCACGGGAGTCTTTTAGGAACCCGTGTAGATAATGCCCAATCCCGGTGGTCAAGGCCTCAGGTGCTGACACCCGACCGGTGACGGCCCAGGGGCCCGCACGGGGTGCGGAGCCCCCGCTCCTCTCCAAGCTCTGTGTTCTAGGCTTTGCTCTGGTTCCAGGCTATACTGTTCTGGTCTAGACTATTGTGTGTGTTCTACTACACTTCCCTAACATTCCACCCCCCAGGACCTATGATTGGTCCCCTGTTCTAGGTGTTGCATGTTGGGTTGGATCTCTATGTTAACCGGATCATTGCTGAGTCAGAGGATATTGCGGCTGCATTTGTGGCTGCAATACCCTCTTGTGACGCACTCGTTGCGGGGCGCCACAGTTGCCCATCACTGCTCTAGGGCAACAAAGGTTTTACTGTTCGTATCCTTAATAGTCCAGGCATGAGAAAAGGTTAGTGTCGACATTCTTGGTCATCTAGGGCATTAAAGGTATTATATAGTATATTTATGGTGGTCAAGGGTAAAGAAGGGATTAATGTTAGAATTCATGATAGTCTAGACCTGGGATCTCAAACTGACCAGGAGGGCTTCAAACAATGCATGTTTTTAGGATTTCCTTAGCACTGCACAGGTGATAATTGAATCACCTGTGCAGGTGATGATTGCAACCCCTGTGAATTGCTAAGAAATCCCTGAAAACATGACCTGTTTGAAGACCTCCAGGTCTGGAGTTTGAAATCCTTGATCTAGGCAGAGGCAAGCATATCATTGGCAAACCAGAGAAAGACCACACGGTCAGACATAATTCAAAAACACACAGCTTTATTATTAGGTGTATTGAGGGAGGAGGGAAGAAGGACACAAGTACAACAAAGCAAAAACAGGGCACATATACAGGATCTTAACATAATTTATAATAGTTCACAATGTGTAGTCATAAATACTGCACATTGGAAAGATCATACACTCTTAAACAGGGCCGGCTCCAGGTTTTTGTGGGCCCCGGGTGAAATAGTCTCAGCGGGCCCCTTTAACACATACCATGATTTATGAATATAATATAGAAGCTGCAGGCTGTGTATAATATAGTGGCTACTGGGTGGGCTGTATACATAATATAGAGGCCATTTAGGGCTGTATATATAATATGGAGATTGCTGGACTGTATATACAATATGGAGACTGACGGGCTGTGTATATAATATAGAAGCCGCGGGTTGTATATAATATGTGGAGGCTGTGCTGGACTGTATATATTATTTGAAGGTTGTGCTAGGCTATATATATATATTATTTGGAAGCTGGACTGGGCTGTATATATTATTTGGAAGCTGTGGCAGCCCAGCAGCAGCCTCCAAATAATATATAAAGCCCAGCACAGCTTCCATATTATATACACAGCCCAGCAAAGCCTCCATATACCCCAGCATAGCCTCCATATACCCCAGTACAGCCTCTATAAGCCCCATCACAGCCTCTATATACCCCAGTAAAGCCTCTATATACAGCCAGCACAGCCTCCACATACCCCAGTACAGCCTCTATAAGCCACATCACAGCCTCTATATACCCCAGTACAGCCTCCATACACAGCCAGCACAGCCTCCATATACCCAGCACATCCTCCATATACAGCCAGCACAGCCTCTATATACACCAGTACAGCCTCTATATACCCCAGCTCAGCCTCTATATACCCCAGCTCAGCCTCTATATACCCCAGCACAGCCTCTATATACCTCAGTACAGCATCTATATACCCAAGTACAGCCTCTATATACCCCAGCACAGCCTCTATTATACCCCAGTGCAGCCTCTATATACTCAGCACAGTGTCACAGTGTAGGGAATAATAATAAGGGAATGGCAGTTACGGGCAGGGTGACCAGGTAAGACTAGTCTTCGAAGGTATCTCTGATAGTGAGAAGGTTCTGGCCTCCAGCCTCTCCCTAACCTCCTCCACCAGCCCTGCGCTATTCCCCCCTCACCTCCCTTCACAGAACCAGGATACAGCAACTCCAAAGGAAAGGACCTTAGCCACACAAACACACAGAACTGCACAGCATGGCTTCCAGGCATAGAGTGAAACCCTATCAGGAGCACCACCTGGTGGAAGGAGAGGCTACTTGAAGGCTAGGGGGAGGGGAGTTCTGGTGAGTCACACATTAACCCCTCAACCAGCAGTTGAACCTAATAGTGAATGCAGTTCTGAAGCGCAACATAGGAGGCCAGGACCTTCACAACTATCAACCATGCAGCTCTTAAACACAAACACATACACAGCAGCATCCAGCAATGTCAGCGCCATCTAAGTGTGTGACACACAGCTTCTATATACCCCAGTACTGTTGTCAGGGACTCAGGGGTATCATGGAAAACCTGGTCTTCATCATCTGGGGCTAGAACATCAGGAGATGCAGTCACACTTCCTACTTCCTCCTCACCCTTTGGGGTGCAGCAGCAGGGGATGCAGAGGACTCACTATGGACAGGATCAGGCTCATCAGACACCTATACTCACATTGCAGCACTTTTACTACATGCCCTGGATTGATTCAAGCACTAATGAATTCTTTCCCGCGCTCCCTACTGAGTGGGGGCTGGGAGCTCCCTGGCAGATCTGTCATACCTTGCACTTTGTGCTCTATTGTAGTGGCTGAGCAAGTCATTGCCAGTTGATGTCTGAGCAGAGAAACACATTGAACTGACCTAAAACAGCTGCTGCCCTGATTGGGGCACATAGCCTGGCCTCACATGTGCCCGGTACCACAAGGTGCTGTGCTGGGTGCCGGCATATACAGTGTTGGACCGGTGGTACCGCTGGGCCTCGGTTGGCTGTGGATTCAGAACACAAGGGAGAGGAGAGTTATTGAATGATGATGACGATTGTCTTCTGTGCACTGTGCGTTCCACACTGTGAACCGCAGGAACAGGAAGTGAGGGGGCGGAAGTGGTGGCGGAGCGGGGCTGGTGGCCGTCAGCCAGTATCAGAACATTAATGAACTGTATGTACCATACCACGGGCAGGCAGGCGGCGGTGGGCCCCTTAGTCACACCTGGGCCCGGGCATATGCCCGGGTATGCCGGGTACTGATGCTGGCCCTGCTCTTAAACCTCTAAAGATATCAATTATATCAGACACTATTAGTGTCCCAGAATATTGTTACAGTGCCAACAGAATCAATGGCATATTTGCACCAAATCACCCACTACTGCTGTTAATAGCTCAGCCCATTAGCCACCTCCCTTTGTACTGGGGAGACAAAATATCTTACAGGGAGTGAAAAGGGGAGGGAGAATTCCAAAGTGCAATGGGGAAATCTGCAGTGACACCCAACCCTAAGATCGTTTTGGTCTCAACCTTCATCAGGGACCCTCTAATGGGCAGAGCTATTAACAGCATGCCTATGATTAAGAACTTTGTTCGAAATGCATCAGGCATTTAGGGGCTGCGTCCAAGCATGATGTTTTAATCTTGACATGGAAATAAACTATTGAAGATTTTAATAAAGAGACGCCTGGTACTGGAACGTTTCTTCTTGCTTTACTATTGCTAATGAGTGGTATACAGCCACTTGTTCCTGGCACCTGTGTTCATCTGGATCCGGTGAGGCACCACTAATCCCCATCCCTGCTCCCAGTATGATGACGCAACCTGTACAGTTGTACAGGGGCCACTTTCACCTCCAAAGCAGCTAGCAACATCTGTCACAGACACATTATTGGACTGCAGAGGGCCCATTTTACTATTCTTGCAGATGGGCCCTCTTCTGTCTGTGTCTGCCATTAAGGTTAGAGAAGATGTTACTGCCTGGATCTGTTGTGGTGCAGGACAGAAAAGTATGTTCAGCTTTCTTGGTGATCTAGAGAAAAGTTAGGCTAAGTGCTGCGATCCCTCTGCGCAGAACATCTAGGTCTCTATTGTATGTTACTCTTACTGGCACCTGGGTGTGCTGAGTTGTCAGAATGTTGATGTTCAGATCAATTCTCCATGCTGGTTCTGGGAAGGGTTGGGTTTCTCAGGGGTTTATGCTTCCCAGTGATTGTTACTTCCCAGTAAGTGTTACGTAATTGAGTAGCTTTCGTCAGATTATTGCCAGTTGTACAGTTTGTCTTACAATTACAAACACACTTAGTGCCCAGGATCAGGACACACTCTGTTCAAGACGGCGTGTCATTCCTCTTTTGGAGACACTAGTGTTTTCTGCAGAAGATTGCGCTGCCAGTGCCCACAATCAGGATTCTAAGAGCAGCATATTGTCATTGTGATCTGCTGCTGAGAAGAATAGTAGCTACACAAGCATTAATTGACATGCTTCAGCTTGAGAAGCTGCGCCACATATCAGTTATTGGGCACGGGATTTCAATAAATCCATCTACTGCGCTTGTACTGTAAAATGCATTGAAAACATGCTGCATCCAAAACACTGCTAATCCTGATTATGAGCACTTACCCATAATGGAATAGAGACTGAAACAATTGAACATCTTAATTAATAGAGCTTAGAATAAAAATATCTTTCACAATTGGATGTGTTAAAATAAAATGTTCCTGCCCCGATAAATGTCTCCCTGTGTAATGTAAGTGCCCGACCATTCAGGTATAAGTCGGATATACCAGAGCTCCTGGGCAGAGGAGGAAGTAAAAGTATATACAGACATTACAGCCGGGGTCCGCAGCTGATTAGTTTTGCAATGAAAAACATTTAATTGCTTGTTTAAAAACTTGTTTTACAGAAAAAATCTCTGTGATCCCAAGCTGTAATGTCTGTATGATCTTATTTATTTCCTCCTTTGCCCAGAAGCTGTGGTATATCCCACCTGTTCCTGCATTGTGGGACACAGCTATTCTAGAAAGCCTGTTCCACACCTCTGCGCCTGGCCACATCACCTGCGCCAGCCTGGTTGCTCTGGCGCAGCTGCAGGAGCAGAAGTGTTTTGGGGCACTGCGGGGCCACGTTTACAGCTTGTGTAAATGCATCCTACTGCCCCCTGTGCGCTCAGTGCCCACATTATTTCCTATGGCCGAGCACAGCCGAGCACCCGCTCTGTATAATCAGAAGCACAAGTGAAAGTGGCATAGCGCACGGCGCATGCACCTGGTCATACGCTCCCGGAAACGCCCAATTGGGCGTTTCCAGGTGCTAATTGACAGGCGCATGCACCGTGCTCTCCTGTGCTAATGCAGGACATCTATGCGTCCCTGCGCTAGGCTGCCCCAGGCCCTGAATGCCCCTGCGCTTGCTGGCACAGGGCAGGCAGGGCAGCCTAGCGCATTGAACGCATAGATGTGAAAACACCCTAAAGGCACCGTCACACAGGGAGATATCTCCGGCGATGTTGCCGGCAACTGAGGGGCGTGGTCAGGTTGCGGCGACATCGCCGGAGAGTTGCTCGTGTGACAGGGCGATTATCAGGGGAAAAATCGCCTAAGTAACATCGCCAGGTTTCCCAACAATGTTGGGAAACCTGGCGATGTTGGTCAGGCGATCATGCCTGATCGCCCTGTGTAACGCGGCAACCTGCAATGTTGCGGGCGATTCCGCCTATCTACAACATTGCGAGTTATCGCTCGCTGGGTTGCTGGGCAACCCAGCGAGCGATAGCCGCGGCAACTAGCCGGCGACATCGCCGGTAAGTTGCTCAGTCTGACATCTCCCCGGCGATGTTGTCAGGGATGCGCGCTCCCGCGATCGCCGGCAACATCGCCGAAGATATCTCCTGTGTGACAGTACCTTAAGAAAGAAAATGTAATAGCAGCTGATCTTCACTGTGCTATTGAAAGAATAATAGAATCCACACTATCTATAAACAGACAGATAATGAGGGAACACTTTGCTAATTGAAATGAACCTAAATCTCCCCATCCAGAAGAATTAAATCCTAGGATTCTGAAAGAGATAACAGAGGAAAGTGAAGAACGACTAACCAGAATGTTTGAAAGTTCTTGGAGAACAGAATGGCTTTTTTCTACTATTGTGAGTTATGTATTTGGTGCGCACCTGCGCTCACTGACAGGATTGAGTGCCACCGTCATTTTTGCAGCATGGCTACATACTGTCTTGGCCATAAGTGTTGTCACCTTGAAATTGTTCCAGAAAAAGAAATAATTCTCCAAGAAAATGATTGTAATTACACGTTTTGTTATACACCTGTTTATTTCCTTTGTGTGTATTGGAACAATACAAACAAACTAAGAAAAAAAGGCAAATTGGACATAATTTCAGACAAAACCCCCAAAATGGGCAAGACAAAATTGTTGACACCCTCAACTTAATATTTGGTTTCGCCCTTTGGAATAATGCAAGCAAAAGTGAAGGTCCAGCTTGCAGGATGAATGCAGAGATAATTTTATTAAATCCACAGCAGCGTTCCCATAAATACAGCACGATCAATGCAGGATTAACAGACAGAAGATGGTACAGCAGAGGGCACTGTGCCAGGCAACGCGTTTCGGACTGAAGCCCTTTGTCAAGCCTGAGAGTGTGCATATCAAGGCGTCTGCTATATATGCATTGGTCAAATAGCCTTAATATATTGAAGCAGGTGTAGACTCTAAGGCTGGCTTGACATCACGGCTTTCTGCTGTCAGGTTCTGTCCAGTGTTTTGTAGGATCCACTGGACAGAACTTGACAGGACAGGATGAACAAAAACTGTGGGCAAATATGCCCTCCGATCCTGTTTTTTGCAGGATTTGTTTCTGTATTTTCCTACTGCTGTCCGTAGTGCTGAAATCTCAGCCTGCGTATGCTGTGCAGCTATCAATGGTGCTGAACGTTCAGCCCGTGTGAGCAGTAATGCTCTCCATGGTGTTGAACATTCAGCTTTGAAATGCTGCTGCTGTCCATGGTGCTGAATGAGTGCGGCAGCATTTCAGAGCCGGAGCTGTTCTGTTAATAGCATCCTGGAAACAATCCAATTTTTTTCTGGATCTGGGCCAATCCAGCGCCCATAGACTACCATGTTGTGGGCGCTGGATCGCCCAGATCTGGGAGGATCCGATTTTGTCTGATTTTTGCACCGATGCTGATGCTGACTCCAATTTTGTGTCCGATGCAAAACTGGACAAAATCGGATCAGGGACAAAATACAGCAAATCAGATAGCCAAATAGGACCAATCCAGCATCATAGGTATACATGGGGGCAAAAACTGATAAGGTTCAGTCCAATTCGGACCAGACCTGAAAGCAGAAAACCATGCTGTGAAGCCGGCCTAAGAAAAATAAAACAAATCGAAAGGCTACATAAATGATAACAAAGGAAAAAGTAAATCTAACAATGAATAAAGAAAATCATACAAGGGGAAAAGAAAAAACTACAGTAACACGTGTAAAGTTGAAGACTAAAAATTAATAATTTACAGGAATAGTGTTCTACACAAAAAGAAAAAAAAAATGTCCGAAAAAATATATAAATACCCCAAAATGTAAATTACATTCATGGCTTGGAAACATTGAATAGTTCCATATTGTGTATGCAGGGGCGGATTATAATGAGGTCATTCTGGGCTACCGCCCGGGGTCCAAGCCTTCGGAGGGGCCCACCAGGTTCCAAAACATAATTTGCTTTATTGCTCTCATTATAATGTGCAGGACCGCATTGCTGGTGCCGATTTAAAAAATGCTGGCGGTGGAGTCACCTTGCTTCATGATAACATGTGGCAACCGGCAGGAGCAGGACAAACTTAGAGCGCGGGAGTGGCTGCTGGAGAACTTGAGGAGCCATGTCTACCTCAGTCTCTGCCATGCCAAAGAGGAGCTGACATCCGAATCTGCCGGGCCTGCTCTGAGTCACATCACACAGACAGCAGCATCACTGCCTCACTCCAACGCTGCTTAAAAGACTCTCGGGACAGAGATGGAGAAGACAAGGTCAGCCGGTCACGGTGCCTGCCTGATCTGTGCTAGTTGACAGTTTTGCTGCACTGCACATCACTAGCAGTGGCTAGCAGGCAGCTTCGTATGTGGAACAACAGGGCAGAGTTCTCTATAATGTTGTGGGGTGGGTCAGTGACCATGGGTCAGGGCAAGGTGTATGGCACAGGAGACAGTAGAGGACTGTCTGAAACTAAATTATGGGGTAAATATTGCTGCAGCCTGCACACTGTGCCCCACTGCCCCCTATCATGAATATTGCATTATTATAAATGCCTCCAGCATACTATGTATGCTCCCCCACCTTGATACTTTGATTGTATCATGATTTATTAAATGGATATATAAATGCATGATATGAGCAAAATATAAACATGGGGAGAAAACATACACTCCCTGACAGAAGTTATGTCGCTTATCCATGTTATGTAAATAAAAGCTTATAACTGACGTTAAATTCATCCATTGGTTGTATAAATTACTCTTATGAAAGCTGAAACCCTCCGAAATTTGGTTTAGGTTAAGAAAATAAATTGGCATCAATGCTAAAATATTGATAATTTAATGAACATAGAAAGGTCAGATTTTGACAAGACAAAAGTTTTGTCGCCTGGTCATATAATGCACCCAATCCTAGTTTACATCCTCACCTGTGCTCAGTAAATGATCAGTTAATTAGTGGGTGTGTCTAAAAAGAAACCAAGCACCCCAGACCTTCTTTGAACTGCAACTTGAGCTCTGACAACATGCCAAAGCTTGATTATCAAGAGGCTGAAGACCAGATCCACTACAGAGGTGGTGTCATGCGCTTATATGGTCGCGACATTGCTGGTTGCTGCTGTGTATGTGTTTGTCTTTAAGAGCTGCATGGTTGATAGTTGTGAAGGTCCTGGCCTCCTGTGTTGTGCTCCAGAACTGCATTCACTATTAAGTTCAACTGCTGGTTGACGGGTTAATGTGTGACTCATCTGAACTCCCCTCCCCCTAGCCTTTAAGTAGCCTCTGCTTCCACCAGGTGGTGCTGCTGATAGAGTTTCACTCTATGCCTGGAAGCCGTGTTGTGCAGTCCTGTTTGTTTGTGTGGCTGACATCCTTTCCTTTGGAGTTGCTGTATCCCGATTCTGTGGAGGGAGGTGAGGGGATATAGTAAAGGGCTGGTGGAAGAGGTTAGGGAGAGGCTGGAGGCCCGAACCTCTCACCATCAGAGATACCTTCGGGATTAGGGCCATTCAGGGTTCCTAACTAGGGTCAGACTAGTCTTCCCTGGTTGTAACTGCCTTTCCCTCGTCTTATTCCCTACATCGTGACAGGTGGCTGGCACCTTTAATGTGTCTCAGCATCAAGTAAAAAGAATTAAAAAAAAGATTTGAAGAGACTGGAGATGTGTTTGACAAGCCTAGGTCCGGCAGACCTCGCAAGACAACTGCTCAGGAGAGTTGTTGGTTAGAAAATCCAAAGCAAGCTCCTCTTCCACTGCAGCAGAGCTCGAACAGGCCCGGTCACCTCAAGTCCCTGTGTCAGCTAGAACAGTTTGTAGATTCTGTCTCAAAATGTCCTCCATGGTTGAATCAGTGCCCATGAAGCCAGCACTCAACAAAAGGCAGATAAAAAACCATGTGGCATTTGCAAAGTCCCACAGCTTGTTAAACAGATGGACCCTGGAAAAAGTGGCAGAAGGTGGATTTCTCTGATGAATCTTCAGTAGAATTACACCACAGCCCCACAAGTACTACAGGAGATCTACTGCAGCCCGTATGGATACAAGATACACCCAGAAAACAGTTAAGTTTGGTGGTGGAAAGATCATGGTCTGGGGTTACATTCAGTATGAGGGTGTGCGAAACATTTGCAAGATGGAAAGCAATATCAATAGCCTAAAATATCAAGAAGTATTAACTACCTTTTATATTTCAAATCATAAAAGTGGTCAAATTCTGCAGCAGGATGGTGCTCCATCTCATACATAATTCAACACATTATGTACATGTTCATTTATTCGGGTTTTCATCCAAAATAGCAAAGATCGCAATCAGAACACTTAATGCAGTAAACAAGATTTTTTGAATTACAATTTATATACTCCTGAATAGCATAGGACTTAGAATGGTTATGTCCCAAAATGAATTGCACTTTAGGGCCAGCGAACAAGTGCGGCATCGGCTGGCACCGCATTGTAAAACCCTTTAAATTTCAACCAGGTATACCGTGTTTTTGTCGGTTGAAAAACCTAGGGGACAGCTGCCTTCAATAAAAACATCTCTGCAGCATCGAAACATTTTGGAATCCAACACAACCTAAACATTGAATCTATGGTAGTATTTGGTATTGAAAAATGAACCACTTAAGCCAGAGGAGGTGACCACAAACATCACCTTCTTACCAGTGAAACTTACTGGATCTTCCTTCTTGGTACTAGATTCCCGTCTGGATTAAATCTGCTCCATAACGTCATGTTTAGGGATGAGCGTGTACTGAAGTAATTGGACTCGCTATACTCGCAACGAGTAGGTCCCGGTACTCGGTACTCATTGCGAGTATAGCGAGTCCGATTGAAATGCGAGTACTTTCGCAGTGTATCTATATGTACACTGCTAAAGTACACTAAAAATGAAGAAAAGTTATAAAAAATGAAAAAACCATCATACTCACCTTCCGATGCCTGCAACGGGACCAGAAAACCTCACCTCTGATGTGCGGCAAGGACCTGCAGTCTGATAGCCAATCAGACAGCTAGGAGCGATCTATCCAATGAAATGGCCGGACGTCACAAACCACGTGATTGCTACAGCCACCTGATTGGCCAGATTGCCAGGTCATTGATGCACGTTCAAGACCTGGCAATCTGGCCAATCAGGTGGCTGATCATTTATACTGTCATCTATAATGTCAAGCCAGGTTAGGAGACAATCGCATTGGGAGCCTAGAACTGTGGGGGTGCTGCTCACATGGAGATATCAACACTAACAGCGATCCACCCATAAACTAGTATGCCCCCCACTCTGGCATGTAGATAACAGAGCAGTATGTCATCGCCTTCTGCATAATAACACTTATTGGTATCTCAAAAACTCATAAAAGATTTTAAAAAAGTTCGAGAAATTACTGTAGTTGATGACCCCTCTTTCCCTCTTTTCCTCTTCTTCTTTTTTTTTTTACTGTACTCTTTTTTCTTACTGTCCAAATTGAATTTTTTGAGAGGCGGTAGTGAGAAAATGTTCATGTACTTCCCTTTGCAACTGTTTTTCTTCATCTCCTTTAAAACTCTTCACAACCAATGACGCACATGTGCATCATAGGTCGCCTCTAGGGATGAGCGAGTACTGAAGTAATCGGACTCACTATACTCGCAACGAGTAGGTCTCAGTACTCGTTGCGAGTATAGCAAGTCCGATTGAAATGCGAGTACTTTCGAAGTGTATCTGTATATACACTGTGAAAGTACACTAAAAGTGAAGAAAAGTTGTTAAAAAATAAAAAAAAAACATCATACTCACCTTCTGATGCCAGCACCGGGACTGAAAACCTCCCTCCTATGTATGGCAAGGACCTGCCAGTCTGATAGCCAATCAGATGGCTGGGAGCGATCTGTCCAATCAGATGGCCGGACGTCACAAACCACGTGATGGCTACCAGCCACCTGATTGGCCAGATTGCCAGGTCATTGATGCACGTTCAAGACCTGGCAATCTGGCCAATCAGGTGGCTGATAGCGATCACATGGTTTGTGACATCCGGCCATCTGATTGGCCAGATCGCTCTCAGCATCTGATTGGCTATCATACTGGCAGGTCCTTGCCGCACATCGGAGGTGAGGTTTTCGGGTCCCGGTGAGTATGATGTTTTTTTTAATTTTTTAACAACTTTTCTTCACTTTTAGTGTACTTTCGCAGTGTATATACAGATACATGCGAAAGTAAAAGGACGACTCGCTACTCCCAAGTAATCACAAGAAACTCGGGAAGTAGCGAAGTAGCGAATATCGTTACTATTCGGCGAATACCAAATAGTAACGATTATACCGCTCATCCCTAGTCATGTTTCATTATTCAGTATATGCATGTTATTTGACTTTCTTATTTTTTACACAAAAAATAAAATATTTATTTATTTTCCCCAGATATATATACATTATGGAACTATTCAATATTCTCAAGCCGTGTATGTAATTTATATTTTGGGGGATATATATATTTTTTCATCATTTTTTTCTTTTTGTGTAGAACACTATTTCTGCAAATTATTAACTTCTTAGTCTTCAGTTTAACACTGTGTAAGGCTGCTTTCACACTGGAGTTTTTGAAAAGATGCGGTCAAATCCGGTCAAAAAAACGCATCTGCCGCTGGCCGCGTTTTTTTTCGTGACCGCATCTGCCGAAACCGCGCTTGCCGCGTCTGCCGCACACTTACTGCAAGCCCCATAGACAATGCATGGGGCTTGCAGCAACTGTGCCGCAAGTGCAGCTGTTAGGCCGAAACTGCGGCAGATGCGTTTTTTTTACCGGAACTGCGGCATTTTTTCAAAAACGCCAGTGTGAAAGGGGCCTTATTGTGGTTTTTCATTTTCCCTTGTATGATTTTCTTTATTCATTGTTAGGATTACTTTTTCTTATGTTATCATTTATGTAGCCTTTCAATTTTTTTTATTTTTCTTAAGGTGGGGTTACACGTTGCAATATCGTTCCGATATCGCAATTCAATGGCCATTTAGTGCACGTTTCTCCCGCATCGCATTGGAGGTTTACCGTTGCGATTTCTGGATCCAACGTCCGTACGATGTCTACCCCCCCAACCCAGGAACGACCATTTAACATGGGAGTGAATGGGTGACGTTGAACTTCACAGCGGAGTTGGGCTGTCACACAGCAGATCCGGCTCCAATCTCCCTTCAATATCGGAGCATTGAAGTAGCACGCTCATTCAATCCCCGATATCACATTGACATCGTTCCTGCATCGTATTGGACGTTCACACCATACAACGCAGGAACGATATCGGCTCCAACGATCGAACCATGTGACTTTTCATTGAAATTGGACGCCGATATCGCAACGTGTAAACGCCTTTAGAGTCTACACACCATTGTGCTGCTTCAATTTATTGAGGCTATTTGACCAGTGCTTCAGTTGTGGGTGTTCATGGCCAGCCTCTTAATGCATACAGTATATAGCAGACGCCTTGATGCACTCTGAGGCTTGACAAAGGACTTCGTCAGAAACGCATTGCCTGGCACGGTGCCTCTGCTGTAACTTCTTCTGCCTGTTTACCTTGCATTGATTGTGCTATATTTATGGGAACCTGCATTTTTTTTGCATTTATCCTGGAAGCTGGACCTTCTTGCATCTACACCCGGGTGGTTTCATGACACTGGTCCATGCATGCCAGATTATAATGGTGAGCTGTCCATTCCTCACACCCCTTTGGAATAAATACTTGCAATCAGTCGCTTCCTATAACCTCCACGTGCTTCTCCTCACCTAGAATTTTAGACTCTTCTTTATGATCTGCTCCAGGTCTCTCATATTTGAGGCGTCTTCTCCCAACACCAATTTTAAGATCTTTCCACAGGTGATCAATGGGATTTAGATCCAGATTTATTGCTGCCACTTCAGAGCTCTCTAGCACTTTGTTTCCATCCATTTTTGGGGTTTCTTGAAGTTTGTTTGGGATCATTGTCCTACTGGAAGACCCATGACCTAGGATGCACTCCTGGCTTTCTGACACAGGGCCCAAAATCCTTTGGTAATCTTCAGATTTCATGATGTCTTGCACACAGTCAAGGCCCCCAGTGCCAGAGGCAGCAAAACAACCCAAAACATCTCTGACCTCCACCATATGTGACTGTAGGTCCTGTGATCTTTTCTTTATCGACTCATTCCATTTTTGATAAACAGTAGAATTATGTGCTTTACCAAAAAGCTCTATCTTGGTCTCATCTGTCCACAAGATGCTTTCCCAGAAGGATTTTGGTTACTCACATACATTTTGGCAACTTGCAGCTTTTTTATGTCTTTATCAGCAGTGGGGGCCTCCTGGGTCTCTTCCATAGGGTGGAGGCACACTGGCGTGAGACTCGCGCGAGTTCAATGTGTGAAAAAAACGCATTGCACTCGGGCCAGTGTTGCCCTATCAGGCAGGACACACTGGTGCGAGTCCCCCGCACCTAACTCGCACTGCGAGTCAGAAGCGAGTGCAATCGCAGCATGCTGCGATTGCACGCGATTCTGACGCGCGTAAGGGCAATGCAAGTGTATGGGGGCGAGAAAATCTCGCCCCCATACAGCACACAGTGCGAGTGTGCAGGCAAAAATGCTTTAAACTCGCCGGCTGTCAAAGTCGGCATGTTTAAATTTCCCGCTGTGCTGTACAGTAAGCTATCATCTTGTACCACTGTGACAGCAGCGGTACAAGATGTTTAGCTAAGACAATGATGATTGTAGTAAAATAAAGTAGTCTGGGGTTATTTTACTGGTTAACCCCATCAGCATCCTCTGGACCGCATGTGTGCGCAGAGGATGCTGGGAGGCTGTAAACCCAGTGCTGATGGGGTTAATATGCAGCTGGTGTAGTGACACAATGTATGTGGAGAGTGTCCTCACTCTCTGCAGACCTGGTGTCATTACACCATGTGTGTGAAGGGGTTAATTTTTATGTATAATGGGTTTAAAGAACTGTCGGAAAGCCCGCTTATGTTACTGTCTATGGGGAGCTGTGGCTTCAGCACCATGAGAGGGACAGCTCCAGATAGACAGTAACATAAGCCGGCTTTCCCGACAGTTCTTTAAAGGGAACCAACCACCCCAAATGACCCCCCCGGACTGTTAATATGTGTCCCTACACCCAGCACACACATTTGGGGCAATTGTTTTTGCTAAAAAAACTGTTTAGTAGAAGCTAAGATATATGTTTATAAAGTGTAATCAATCGCGACGGATGGGTGTTACCTAGCTTTGTCCACGTGCAGTGTTCGTGCCTGTGATCCTCCTCTCCCTCCTCCCCTCTCAATTTCTAAGAGCCCGGCCGCGTCATGAAAGGGGCGGGGCTAAATCGCGGCGAACCCCGCCTCCTTTCATGACGCGGCCGGGCTCTTAGAAATTGAGAGGGGAGGAGGGAGAGGAGGATCACAGGCACGAGCACTGCACATGGACAAAGCTAGGTAACACCCATCCGTCGCGATTGATTACACTTTATAAACATATATCTTAGCTTCTACTAAACAGTTTTTTTAGCAAAAACGATTGCCCCAAATGTGTGTGCTGGGTGTAGGGACACATATTAACAGTCCGGGGGGGGGTCATTTGGGGTGGTTGGTTCCCTTTAAACCCATTATACATAAAAATTAACCCCTTCACACACATGGTGTAATGACACCATGTCTGCAGAGAGTGAGGACACTCTCCACATACATGGTATCACTACACCAGCTGCATATTAACCCCTTCAGCACTGGGTTTTGAGCCTCTCAGCATCCTCTGTGCACACATGCGGTCCAGAGGATGCTGAAGGGGTTAATCAGTAAAATAACCCCAGACTACATTATTTTACTACAATCAGCATTGTCTTAGCTAAACATCTTGTACCGCTGCTGTCACAGTGGTACAAGATGATAGCTTAC
The DNA here is from genome assembly GCA_033576535.1 of Allobates femoralis. NCBI lineage: Eukaryota > Metazoa > Chordata > Amphibia > Anura > Aromobatidae > Allobates > Allobates femoralis. Next base: position 40,383,284 of record JARQOC010000001.1, read on the forward strand.
TGTACAGCACAGCGGGAAATTTAAACATGCCGGCTTTGACAGCCAGTGAGTTTCTATTCCCGACAAATGCTGTCTGCGGTCCTTCAGGACCATGGACAGCATCACAATCACGCAGAACACACGCACTCACACCTCACAATCACAGCACACTAACATACATACAGCCAGCCACACTCACCACACGCACCATACTCGCACCATACACACCCACAAACACGCACAGCACTCACATCACTGTCATGCATCAAAAACGCTGCGTTTTTGATGCATGATAGTGTGCCTCCACCCATAGTGTTACATTTAATTCAATGTGCAAGAATAGTTTGCGCTGACACTGATGCCCTCTGAGCCTGCAGGATAGCTTGAATATCTTTGGAACTTTGTTGTTGCTGCTTATCCACTGTCTGGACTATCCAGCGTTGCAACTTTTCATTATTTTTTGTTTGACATCCATATCCAGGGAGATTAGCTACAGTGCCATGATTTGTAAATTGTGCACCATTGACAAAGGAACATCAGCATCTCTGGAGATGGACTTGTAGTCTTTAGATTGTTGATTATTTTTAACAATTTTGGTTCTCAAGTCCTCAGACAGTTCTCTTCAACACTTTCAGTTTTCCATGTTTCAAGAAGCACACACAGACACACAATGCAAAGATTGACTCAACTTCTTCCTTTTATATCTGGTCTCAGGTGTGATTTTCATAGTGCCCACACCTGTTACTTGCCACAGGTGAGTTTGAATGAATAAATAAGGTTGTTTATCCGCAACTTTGGAAAGGTGCCAACAATTTTATACGATAAATCCGAGAGTGCCAGCATGAAAAACGCACGACTTCACCACTCGAGGTTCACGTAGAGGTTAAACTCTATCAGCGACACCTAGTGGAAGGAGGTTGAACTATTCAAAGGCTAAGAGAGTGGACAACTATGTCAGTTGACAGCAGTTCACCTGTAACTGGAGATCGACACATACCCCAGATGAGCCAAAGGAAATTTACACAGATTTAAACTACAGCAGCATTTCACATAGACTGCAAAGTACTCAACACGTGACACTTAACTCCCGAAGAGCAAAAAAATTGGCCATTTGTGTTTAAACTGCACCATCTCATTATCTCTTCCAACATCATGTGTCCAAAGAGACTCAGGAGGCTTTTGAACACGTTAGATCTTGACGATATTGGTGGATTCGGACAATTTTAGTCATTCGTGTCCCCTCTGCACCCAGCTTTCAATACCTATTCCATTCCACATGTCTTGGCATCAGCCCCCACACTTCACACCCTACTTATATCTTAAAGCAGTTTCCTCTTTCTACCTTGTTGGGAAAGACATAGGAATTATGCAGTGAAGGCCCTTGGAAGCAGTAATACATCAGTTTAGAAGGTAGTAGACAACATGCAGAATTTCACTGTTCACTGAACACGTCATGTTTTCCAGCAGAGCAGAGAAGCCGCTTTGCTGTAAATCTATGACCTTGGTAGTGATGGCACACCAGCTAAATTATCTGTAGCATGACAAGGGAAGAGGATCATGGCCAGACCTAGTCAGAGGTAATGTACAAGCCAGCCTGAGATGTAAATCATGGGTCAGACATGCTCTTCCTCCACTAATGAGGATCCTGCGATGTGCATTATCCACTGTGCTAAGACTGGATTATTCCTACTGTATTATAAAATGCTTCTCTGCTCTGTTACACACTGTTACTGGAGATTTTACAAAAACTGAACTATGCATTTCATAACTAAGCATCCGATTAGAATTATCTATGCTGCAATTATAAGATCGGGTGGCACTGTGGAATATGTTAGTGCCATAGTAAATGATCATATATAAATCATTAAATAAAACGTTGTACTTCATTGTGATATTTCATCTTATGCTATGTACACCGGGGTTATGGTCAGCAATTATCTCACCATCAATACAATTAAAGGTATTTTATAAAGCTGAAGGCAGAAAATGGGGAATCACACTGGTAGGCGATGCTCGCCTCCCCCACCTTCCTCCCTCTCCCTGCACATTAATCTCAGCCCTCCTCCTCCTTCCTCCCTCTCCCTGCACATTAATCTCAGCCCTCCTTCTCCTTCCTCCCTGTCCCTGCACATGATCTCAGTCCTCCTCTCATTCTCCTCTCACTGCACAGTGATCTCAGTCCTCCTCCTTCCTCCCTCTCCCTGCACGGTGATCTCAGTCCTCCTCCTCATTCCTCCCTCTCCTTTCACAGTAATCTCACTCCTCCTCCTCCTTCTCTCTCCCTGCACAATGATCTCAGCCCTCCTTCTCCTTCCTCCCTGTTCCTGCACAGTGATCTCAGTCTCCTCCCATTCTTCCTGTCTGCCAGTGATCTCAGTCTCCCTCATTCCTCCTCTCTGCACAGTGATCTCATCCTTCTCCTCCTTCTCCTCTCCCTGCACGGTGATCTCAGTCCTCTCCTCATCCTCCCTCTCCTGCACATGATCTCACTCTCCTACCTCCTTCATCTCCCTGCACAATGATCTCAGCCCTCCTCTCCCTCTCCTGCTCAGTAATCTCAACCCTCCTCCTTCCTCTTTTCCTGTACAGTAATCTCAGCCTCTTCTCCTTTCTACTTCTCCTTTCTGGTGGTGGTGAGGCGGCAGCTCCAGTGGTGGTGAGGTGGCAGACCATGGTGGTGAGTGGCAGCACCGATGTTGGTGAGGCAGCAGCTCCAGTGGTGGTGAGGCAGCAGCTGCATTGGTGGTGAGATGGCAGCACAGTGTTGGTGAGGCGTAGCTCGTGTGATGAGGGCACAGCTCTGGTGGTTGGAGGCGGCAGCAGCTCCGTTGGTGTGGAGGCAACAGCTCTGGTGGTAGGGAGGCAGCAGCTCCAGTGGTGGGGAGGTGGCAGTCTGGTGGTGCGGCAGCTCCAGTGGTGGTGAGGTGGCAGCTCGGTGGTGAGGTGGCGGCAGTTTAGTTTTCTTATGTCTAGATGCTCCCTGTAAAGTAAGTTTCAGCACTGCCTCTTGCAACTCAGAGCTGGTGGCTGCTCTAATAATATTATGAAGAAAATAGTGAAATAAATATATTCTGTATATTGGAAAATAAAAACAGAGTAAAATCTCTGTGGGGTAAGAAACAACCCTTTTTTAGGTGTACACCTTATAATGAATTTAAGGTGCCTGAGCAGTTGTAGATTATGCCAGATTTCTCACACAAAACATAAAAAACCTGTTGCACCAGAGATCAACAAGTCCTTAAAACTTACATTTTTATGCAAATGGCTCTTATACAAAAAAAAATTGCTACTTTTTGTAGCAATAAAAAAAACTGATGCATAGGAGATTTTAAATTCTGCCTATTATGCTTCAACATAGACATCACACAGGAGACCACACAGGAGACCACACAGGAGACCATACAGGAGACCACACAGGAGGGACCACACAGGAGACCATACAGGAAACCACACTGGAACTGGAGACCACACAGGAGACCACACAGGAGACCACACAGTAGACCACACAGTAGACCATACTGGAGACCATACTGGAGACCCATGGACTGGAGACCACACAGGAGACCATACAGGAGACCACACTGGAACTGGAGACCACACAGGAGACCACACAGGAGACCATACAGGAGACCACACTGAATGGAGACCACACAGGAGACCACACAGGAGACCACACAGGAGACCACACAGGAGACCACACAGTAGACCATACAGGAGACCACACTGGAACGGAGACCACACAGGAGACCATACAGGAGACCACACTGAAAGGAGACCACACAGGAGACCACACAGGAGACCACACAGGAGACCATACAGGAGACCACACTGGAACTGGAGACCACACTGGAGACCACACGGAGACCACACGTAGACCACACAGGAGACCACACAGGAGACCATACAGGAGACCAACAGGAGACCACACTGGAACGGAGACCACACAGGAGACCATACAGGAGACCACACTGTAACTGGAGACCACACAGGAGACCACACAGGAGATCACACAGGAGACCACACAGGAGACCACACAGGAGACCACAATGGAACTGGAGACCACACTGGAGACCACACAGGAGACCACACAGGAGACCATACAGGAGACCACACTGTAACTGGAGACCACACTGGAGACCACACAGGAGACCACACAGGAGACCACACAGGAGATCACACAGGAGATCACACAGGAGACCACACAGGAGACCACAAAGGAGACCACACAGGAGATCACACAGGAGACCACACTGGAACTGGAGACCACACTGGAGACCTCACAGGAGACCACACAGGAGACCACACAGGAGATCACACAGGAGACCACACAGGAGACCACACAGGAGACCATGCAGGAGACCACTCAGGAGACTACATACCAGAAGACCACACAGGAGACCACACAGGAACCACAGCAGACCACACAGGAGACCACACAGGAGACCACACAGGAGACCATACAGGAGATCCACACAGGAGACCATACAGGAGACCACACAGGAGACCACACAGTAGACCACACAGGAGACCACACAGGAGACCACACAGGAGACCACACAGTAGACCCACAGTAGACCACATAGGAGACCATACAGGAGACCACACTGGAACTGGAGACCACACAGGAGACCACACAGGAGACCACACAGGAGACCACACAGTAGACCACACAGGAACCACACAGGAGACCATACAGGAGACCACACTGGAACTGGAGACCACATGGAGACCACACTGGAGACCACACTGGAGCAACAGAGACCATACAGGAGACCATACGGAGACCATACAGGAGACCACACTGGAACTGGAGACCACACAGGAGACCATACAGGAACCACACTGTAATGGAGACCACACAGGAGACCACAGAGACACAGAGACCACACAGGAGACCACACAGGAGACCACAATGGAACTGGAGACCACACTGGAGACCACACGAGGAGACCACACAGGAGACCATACAGGAGACCACACTGTATGAGACCACACTGGAGACCACACAGGAGACCACACAGGAGACCACACAGAGATCACACAGGAGATCACACAGGAGACCACACAGGAGACCACAAAGGAGACACACAGGAGATCACACAGGAGACCACACTGGAACTGGAGACCAACTGAGACCTCACAGGAGACCACACAGGAGACCACACAGGAATCAACAGGAGACCCACGTAGACCACAGGAGACCATAGCAGGAGACCACCAGGAGACATACAGGAGACCACACAGGAGACCACACAGGAGACCATACAGGAGACCACACTGGAACTGGAGACCACACAGGAGACCACACAGGAGACACACAGGAGACCATACAGGAGACACACTGGATGAGACCACACAGGAGACCACACAGGAGATCACACAGGAGACCACAACACGGAGACCACACAGGAGATCACACAGGAGACCACACAGGAAAGACCACACAGGAGACCATACAGGAGACCACACAGGAGACCACAAGGAGACCACACAGTAGCACTAGGAGACTACAGGAGACCACACTGGAACTGGAGACCACACAGGAGACCACACAGGAGACCACACAGGAGACCACACAGTAGACCACACAGTAGACCACACAGGAGACCACACAGGAGACCATACAGGAGACCACACTGGAACTGGAGACCATACAGGAGACCACACAGGAGACCACACAGTAGACCACACAGGAGACCACACAGGAGACCATACAGGAGACCATACAGGAGACCACACTGGAACTGGAGACCACACAGGAGACCACACAGGAGACCATACAGGAGACCACACTGGAACTGGAGACCACACTGGAGACCACACTGGAGACCACACAGGAGACCATACAGGAGACCATACAGGAGACCATACAGGAGACCACACTGGAACTGGAGACCACACAGGAGACCATACAGGAGACCACACTGGAACTGGAGACCACACAGGAGACCACACAGGAGACCACACAGGAGATCACACAGGAGACCACACAGGAGACCACACAGGAGACCACAATGGAACTGGAGACCACACTGGAGACCACACAGGAGACCACACAGGAGACCATACAGGAGACCACACTGTAACTGGAGACCACACTGGAGACCACACAGGAGACCACACAGGAGACCACACAGGAGATCACACAGGAGACCACACAGGAGACCACACAGGAGACCACAAAGGAGACCACACAGGAGATCACACAGGAGACCACACTGGAACTGGAGACCACATTGGAGACCTCACAGGAGACCACACAGGAGACCACACAGGAGATCACACAGGAGATCACACAGGAGACCACACAGGAGACCATGCAGGAGACCACACAGGAGACCATACAGGAGACCACACAGGAGACCACACAGGAGACCATACAGGAGACCACACTGGAACTGGAGACCACACAGGAGACCACACAGGAGACCACACAGGAGACCATACAGGAGATCACACTGGAACTGGAGACCACACAGGAGACCACACAGGAGATCACACAGGAGACCACACTGGAGACCACACAGGAGACCACACAGGAGATCACACAGGAGACCACACAGGAGACCACACAGGAGATCACACAGGAGACCATACAGGAGACCACACAGGAGACCACACAGGAGACCACACAGGAGACCATACAGGAGACCACACACCACACAGGAGACCACACAGGAGACCACACAGGAGATCACACAGGAGACCACAAAGGAGACCACACAGGAGACCACACAGGAGACCATACAGGAGACCACACACCACACAGGAGATCACACAGGAGACCACACAGGAGACCACACAGGAGATCACACAGGAGATCACACAGGAGACCCTCTCTGTGAGCCAAGGAAAAGTGCAACAAAGTAAGAGCAGTTCCCATTAAACCGGGCCATGCTCATCTTCCGTCACATCATCGTATATTCAGTATTTTCAGATTGCAAATTTTAACTGGAGTTTACTGTTACATTTACAAAAGACAACTCGGCAGAAAAACGTTATTTTTTGCAGCCTTGGATGCCCTCGTGTGCTGTAACTTTCACACGTTATTAGCATATTTCTGCACAAATAAAAAATTATTATTGTAATTAGATTTATTTGAGAAAGCAAATAATTCAACCACGTAAATCTGAGAATTGACACATCCTTAGGGTTCATTTACCATCTTCATATAACAGTTAATTAAATTCAAGGAACATTTACCTAAACTCCTCAACACAAAATTTTTATGTAAATCATTTATTTAGATATCAAACTAAATTGATCAATTAAATCAGATTGATTTTAGGCTTTTTAAATAGGTTGTTCAGTTTAGAAGGCTCATTTTCACATACCCAATTCCAGTGGTGGGCCCCAATGCAAAAGCTCCAACGGGTCCCCCCAATTCTAATTGCATTAGTCTTTTTCTATAGGCCAAAGGCACATTTGAGACTTCCTAGGTTCCAAAGCCTGGGTGCGATTGCAACCCCTGCACCTATTGGGTTACACCCCTGCCCAATCCTAAATTGATAGAGTGGATCATCTAGAAAAATGTCTATTGATCTTACTCTGGAGGACCTGTCTTATTCTGCTAAAAACAAAGAACCCGTTAATGTTGTAATCCTTGATTTCTCCTCGGAGGAGCTACACATAAATGGACACTGCCATATTCTGAAGAGAACTGCCAGTTTTTCCCGCAGACATCTCGGCTGAAGTACTTTTATTTCCAATAGAGATCGATCCCCACCTATCAGTGCTTGGCAGCTCCAGTTTTGGTTCGTCCTTGATACGGGAGAGATCTTCCATGTTGGCATGTCATCATTGCCATGTGTAAATGGGGCCAACGGAATTCAAATGCAAACCCAGCTCATTCTCCAGCCTAGCATTATAATACAGCCTGGAAATGTCCTTTGCAGTGCGCAACACCAAGGGGGTACAATTGAATGGTATTGGGAAGGAAGGGCTTGATGGTAGGGAGTGGGGAAAAGGACACCTCTTAACAGTAACTTGTGTCTGTCCCTGAGCTTTTCTAGTGTCCCTATGTGGGTCCTTCCATCACCACCATCACGGGCCTAGTACCTGGCTGTCATCTCCAGTTACCCTGGCTAGTGCGTAGGCTGGTGAGTGCACTAGATGTCACCACTAGCATAATAAAACATGGGGTCAGGTAAACAGATAGGGGACATAGACAATAAGGATACACCAACTTGGTACCTGCAGTCAAACTCCATAGGCTTCAGGCCCAGGGGCCCCAATGCGAAAGCTCCAACGGGGCCCCCAATTATTGGAAATCTTTTATAGTATGTCTTTTTCTATTGGCCAAAGGGACTTTTGGGGCCCGCCTAGGCTGCAGGGCCCAGGTGCGATCGCAACCCCTGCACCTTTTGTAGTTACGCTCCTGGGCTTTAGATGGAATGGATTTAGGACAGCAGGTCTCCAG